>CM064876.1:31206697-31775024 GCA_032719365.1 Prinsepia uniflora | reverse complement strand
AAAAAAAAGGAAAAAAATCAAAATCACTTTCATGAATTTGGATCGTTATGGTATTTACCAAATTGCCACCCAGCGGACTTGTTTCTTGAGTATTTCGAAGTTGAATTCACCAAAAAATGTTAACATTTTAATGAATAGATAGTTAATATATATTTGGGTATAGTTCATAGATATTTGCTACTAATAATAAAATTTATGGACTATAGTTAACATTAAGATAAAGTTGAGGGATTATAGCAACCGTTATTAAAAATGAGGAATTTTATTGAATAGTAAAAAGACAATCATACCCTTAATTTTAACAGAATTTTGTTAACATTTTAACGGAAGGATGATTAGTATATATTTGGATATAATTCAGAGATCTTTATTACTAATAATGAAGTTCAAGTAACATAACTAATATTAGGATAAAGTTAAGGACTAGAGTAACAATTTTCCTTAAAACTAATTAAAATCCAAAGTCTGAGATCGGAACCTCCTATTCCTCATGACTTCATCCCTCCCTCTCTTATAGTCGTTCTCTCGATTTCGCCGGCATCAAATTCACCTGCAGCCGTGAAAGGCGTAGGTTTCTCCGGTTCATCTGATAGCTTTCTTTTCTCAGCTGTCAGTTTTTTCATCTTACCGATTTTTAAATTTCTTTGACTGTTAATTTCTTTAGCTTATCGGCGTAATTACCTCAAAGGTGGAGAGCAGAGGCAGTGGGCGCTGAACTCAGCCCAAAAGCAAGGGGGATTAGAGGGACACAAAGGTAAGCCATTAATTATTGAAGCACTTAGAGGGCAAGAGGTTAGATGTTTTACGCTTGAAGATGGAAGCTTCAATGGAGCTTTTCAGGAGTTGGGGTGGTTAATAATGGGAAATGAAAGCAAAAATTGTGTGAAAGGCAGGACGTTAGTCTCGCTTGTGGGAAGGCATAAAGTGGTTAATAATGGAAAATGAAAGCAAAAATTGTGATAGGGCTGCTGTGTGCTAGCAGTTAATTTTGTGATTTGGTTGGAGAGGAAGAGGAGGATCTTTTTAGAATTATAGTACAGTGGAGGTGGAGGTGGGGCTGCTATGGAATAGTGTTAGATTCTGATCCACTTCAGGCTTCGGTTTCGTAGTGGAATGCAGCATTTTTGTAAGAGCCTATTTTTTGATGGATTTCTGTAGCTTTTGATTATTGTGAGAAGTTCGAATGTTTGTAGTTTTTTATAGTTTATATTCAGTTCTTTTGTTTTCTACAGTAGGTAGCTACTTGTGTGTATTATTATGGTATCTCTGAATTATCATCTGTTGTTTAAATTGGAAGATCCAGAATAGTTTTTTTTTTTTTTATTCAAAGAAAGTATTTATCTGTTGCTAGGAACCTGTAGATGTAAGTGCTCATTGGCATATTTTGAACACATTCTCTTGATTACTTTCTAATAAGATTAACGATGGTAGCTGGATTTTTCTCTTTGCTGCTTGCCTTTGTTCTTTTGTTGGTTGGCACTGCCACAGTGGGTATCTTCCTTTTTCTATTGCTCAGATCAAAGTAACAAGCTTGCTTCTTTTGATTGGTTTCTTGGTAGGTCATTATTACTCGAAGCCCTTGATATAGAAAGGATCTGCCTCAGTTACACTCAAGTTAACAGCTCAGATTTGAGAAGATTTTTCATTTGTTTTTTGCATCAAACCCTCTGAATCACTATTGGGAGAAGGTCAATCTGATTTGCATTTTGTTTGTTTTTTGTGTGGGAGAAAATGGGGCTTCTTAGCATCATTCGAAAAATTAAAAGTAAAGAAAAGGAAATACGTATACTCATGGTGTAAGTGAAAGTCTTTCTCTCTGTCCCGCCTTCAGCCATTCATATGATAATTAAGTAAATGCTTATGTTCTTATTTATTTTGTTGGTTCAGTGGCTTGACAATTCTGGCAAGACAACCATTGTGCTGAGAATTAACGGAGAGGACACCAGCGTTATCAGTCCCACACTCGGCTTCAACATAAAGACCATAACATACCTGAAGTAAGTGAACTACAAAATTGCATGAACTATGCTAACCATGATTTGGAGCTCAAACTACTTCTGGCTCACTATTGTTAGGGTTCGAAATGAGAAAATTTTGGAGATTTATACAATTTTTTTTTTCCAAAAATGTTTTTAGAGTTAATCATGTAGAGATAGTTGCAATGCTCGAGAGCAGATTTTTGTGTTTTACATTATTATTTTTCTTGATGTAGTTGTTTTTCGAGAGACCAAGGGCTCCTTTGGTGTCAAGGACTGGATTGAATTGAATAACTCACTAGATTCAATGTTTGTAAGATGAAGAGATTGATGTCTTCCTAATTTTTTCTAAGCTGAAGGTAGAAGATGAATTGATTATGAATGAAAATTATCCCTCCTGATCCTACTATTTTTGTGGGCATTGGAAGGTATAAGTTTTCTTCATGGCTAATCCATCTTTTACTTTCAACTTGGACAAAATTTGGAAGTTGGCATCTATTCCTTCATTACATACAATGAATCCAGTGAGTTATCCTCTTAAATCCAATTCTTGATGGAAAACGAGGCTAAAGGTACAATTTTTTTCTTAAAAATATATTAACCTTCCATGATCACCCATGTATCACACTAATTTGATCTTAGACCATATCAAACTTTTCGGAAATTGGGTTGTGAAGTTCCATCCCGCTTGAGCAATTTTCCGTTCTCCCATAACCATGTCGAAGCAAAATGACCCTGTAACTTCAGGGGATTCTCGTTTCTTATGATATGGAAGGTTGAAATGCCAGCAATTTAATTTTGGCAGGTATACCCTTAATATATGGGATGTTGGGGGCCAAAAAACAATAAGGTCTTACTGGAGAAACTATTTTGAGCAAACTGACGGTCTTGTATGGGTAGTTGACAGTTCAGATCTTAGATGGCTAGATGACTGCAAAATGAAACTAGATAATCTTTTGAAGGAAGAGGTATTTTCCTTTTTTATTTCCTCATATTAGTTAATTACTCACTCTTTTTTTATGTTTCTGTACCTTGTGTAAACTAAGCCATCTGGATCACTTGTTATTCGTATGCCTCCTGTAATATATCATTTATGTGCTCATTTGCAATTAGAATTATTAGGCTATCCATTTAGTATGTTTGCATGTTCAGATTGTATTAACTCCTGGTGCATTTTCTAGAACAGTAATGCATCTCGAGTAATTTATAATGTATTCATGAATATTGTGAACAACGTGATTAAGCACTTAAGAGAGTTTTATAATGAACATCCACATTATAAGACCTAGTTAATGCTTTGAAGAGTTTTCCATGTGAATTGTGACAGCTACTTGCGTCAAATGTTCTAAAGGTGCTTTGTTCATGTCACAGAGGCTGTCTGGAGCTTCCTTATTGATACTAGCAAATAAGCAGGACATCAAGAGTGCCCTTACTCCAGAAGAAATTGCTAAGGTAAGGCTGTAGGTCATTGTGCACCTACATTAGTATTATTAATAGGCGAATGTTATCCTCATTAGAATGTATGTTCTATCTTTAGCTTTTGATAATACCAGTCTTTAATTGTTTCTGTAGATTGTTCTATTCATTGGTCTTATTGTCCGGATGGTATAGTGAAACACAACAACATTATGGCCTTTATGGATCTCCCTCATCTTCTTTGTGGACAACAATGCAATGTGAATCTTTTAGGGTACATTTGGATGAGGAACTTTAGGGTATGTTTGGATGAGGAACTTCAAAGTTTCAAGGAATTTAGGCTAAATAGTTAAAAATGAGGAACTTCAAAGTACCAATGGATTTCAAATGAGCATTGAAAAACAACTAGATAAGGGATTTCCACAGTAACACCTTCATAGGTTTTACCTACAAATCCCACCTAAATGCCTTGTGTCTGTTATTTGAAATCCCTCGGACTTGTGAAGTTCTTCAGTTTTAACTAATTTAGCCTAAATTTCTCAGAACTTTGAAGTTCCTCATTCAAACATACCCTCAAAGTATCAAGGATTTAGGCTAGATTAGTTACAAATGAGGAACTTCAAAGTAGGATTTCAAATGATTAGATGCAAGACATTTAGATGGGATTTGTAAGTAACACTTTGATAGACTTTACTTTGGAACTTCCTTATTTAGTGGTTTTCTATGCTCATGTGGTGCATGTGCTCCCTTACTAGTTATTCCTCTAGTTACTTATGGGTATCCTATTCAATTGTTGTTAGTGTATTTCGTAGTAAAATAGTATAAATTTCTTGGAACTTTGAAGTTCCTCATCCAAACATACCCTCGAGTATGTTTGTTACATGGTTGAAACTTGAAACCATCTATTTACTGATAACAATGATGTCAATCTTCAAAATTCTTAGTGTCTGAAATAGTTTTATATTATACTTGTCTAGGTTTAGGATTTGGAGGCTATGGATAAAACTCGACATTGGGAAATTGTTGGGTGCAGCATACACTGGAGAGGGTCTGCTTGAGGGATTTGATTGGTTGGTCCAAGACATTGCCTCTCGGATCTATGTGCTTGACTAATACCTTCTTTGACCAGTTTTATCTTTAGTAACGTATCTGGGTCATTTTTCATTGACCTGGACTTTGTGGAAGTACTGATCAGTTCTAAAAGCTTTTGATCTTATGCCTTTGTTTCTGTCATGGCCAAAAAGAAACAAAAAAATGGGTTTTTCCATGGTATGTCAAAATATGTTTTGTATTGTCTGATGTATTTTATATAACTTTATATATGCAAGGTTGTACTTGAGAATGATATTATCTATACTAAAGTTGAATCAATTTTACTGTGCTTTGGAATAGTTCATTTCCTGTTTTGCCCTTTTGTTTTGCATTCATTCTTTCTCCTCCTTGCTTCTGCGAGGGTCGCGTTCTATGACCCTCTTGCTTGCTTCGTCGTTTGACTTATCTTACTGTCGATGGCGCCGCACTTTCATCCAACTGCAAAGCGACGCTCGGCGCTCATGCATCCCATCGCCACGCATCCAGTGTCGCCGCATCTCCATTTGTGGCCACGTTTTTGGCTCCCTCAGCAGCTCATGCTCTTTGAACCCAGAGCACCACATCTCAGCTCTTTTTTCAATTCTCTCCTGCGACTCTCTTTCACTTTGGTTTGTGAATTTTATAATTCCCTCTCCCAATTCTGTTTATCATTTTGTTAATTTTGTTTTACTGTATTTTTTGTGCGCAGGATCACAAATTAATTCACTTCTGGACATTCGTGTGTCATCTGAGGTATGCTTTTGGGATTTTGTTTTGTTCGTTTTTCGATTTCTCTGATTTTCTGTTCATTTAGGGATTTGGTTTTTGATACGAGTGCTCTGATATTCTGTCCATTTAGGGATTTCGTTCTTGCTATATGTATCATCTGATATTCGTTTTTGCAAATTGTTGGACTAGGTTTGTAATTGGTTTCCTGTTTTTTGTTGATTTGGGTTCGTTGTCGTTTAAATGCTTGCTGGTTTTCAATTCATTTTTCACCATGCTTTACATTTAGTTTGTCAAATTTTTTTAGGCAACAGACCCAGAACAAAGCTTTAAAGTTTTGCAGCTGCTTCAAATCGTTTTTGCTTCAGAAAACTACTGCTTAATTTCATAATGTTAAGGTTTTGTGTACTTATTCTATTGAAGTTCGTCTGCTGTTTGGATATTTTTCCTTTGTGAATACATAATCTTTGATTAATTCATTTCTTATCCATAGGAAATTTACTGCTCATTAAATTTACTTCCGTTTGCTGGTAAAGTTGGTGTTGGGTTTGGCTGATTTTTTAGCTATCGTTTTATTGTTGCTGTCATTAAATTTTGGTTTCAATTTGTTCACATCTTTTAAAAGAAAATTATGAGTTTAAGTCTAAAAGGTAAATAATTTTCTGAGTAAGCCAATGCATTAATATCAGATTCAATAACATCCTTCAAATCATTTCAGCGATAACAATCATTTTCATGACAACCTACAAATCATTTACCAGATAACAATCAATTTTTGTGATGGACTTTCACTGCCCATTTGCAATAGTTATCGAATTCAATATCTTACTTTTGGGTAGTTACTCACTTCAAAGTTTCAGAATTCATTTGCTTTCTAATATTGGTTCTACATTTTCTTTGGGGGTTTGCATCATGTTTTCTGGTCTTTATTTATCTACAGTTTGATGAGGCATTTTGGAACACTAATTTGAACATTTTTGAAACTCATTTGTCAATGCTATAAGTGACTCACTTCAAAGTTTCACATTCCCATGAAAATTGTTAGTTTCTTGCTTGAGATGTGGAATTAAAATTTCCATTCAATTTTCTATTCAACTTTTTCTTTTTTGGTGACTGAAATGATGTTGATCGATGTTTATGTTGTGAAAGTCTGCGTTTATATTTAATCCCCAACCTCAAGTTTCTCTCTATAAAATGCAATGTTTGACCTCTAAATCAGCAACTGTTGTCAATTGAAAATCCGTTGACACTCCGCTTACAATTTGGTGGTCATTTAGTTGCTTTGGCTTTGTTTTATGGTCCCAATGTTTATATGATCTCAATTACAAATCGGTTCAAACTCTGCTTACAATTAGATTGTCATTAGGTCTTCATTTCGTACCAAATTGTCAAAATTCATCATTTGTTGATAGCGGCGCCTCGATGACACTCCACGCTAGCAGTATGATACAACTTGATTCCAACCGCCCAAATTTGTAAGCGCTTTCATACGCTGTGTAACCCACTAATTATGCTCTTGAGCCATGTGCACATGTCAGGGTGGGTATTTATAATTTGCTCGTGTACCTCGACCACATCAAAGCTGGATGCTTAGCACTGTTACCTCATGTCAACTAGAGCTTAGGGACAAGCTGTTGCTATTCACCAAGTATTTTGATCGAGCGCGAGTAAACAATTACATGGAGGCTAGTCTGTAGTCGACAGAAGGTATGTAAGATTCCAGTGACTCCTAGGTAGGCATATAACCACCATCTCGACCCAAAATTCGAATCTCACACTAGCCATCTATCCATTCTGCACAATCAATATAAAAAATGTAATACTCAGGAATTATCAAATATACTAAACACACAAGGCATACGTACATAGAAATTCTCGTATAACAGTCATGTAATGCATGCACGGAAGATATTATATAATAATCACATGATAAGCATATAAGACATACTTGGGAGAAATCATATAATAGTTACATATGGCTTTGCTAAAAAAGTACCAAACAATAACCAATTAATGCATGTGACAGCAATATGCCAATCACTAAATTATCACAACTTGTTCTGTAAGCTAATCATGACCAAATATAATAATCACAGTAAAACGTGCAAGAAAAAAGATGTGTTATAAAAACCAAATTTGAGAAAGAAGCCCACTCACAAATTGGTCGAGAATTCGAAATCACCCGACATATTAAGCCAACACAAGCTCTAAGTCGATACAACCCTATCAAAAAAACATTCATGAAGGTTACTAAACATTTCGCAAGTCAAACTTAAAAAAAAAAAAAAAAACCTCTCTAGGTTTGTCCAAAACGGTGCTTAATGATTTTAAACTGATCAAAAACGTGATTTAGATGATTCAAAATGTCCCAAACTAGGCTCACACACTCTGTGTGTTGGAAAACTGCCTCACACACCTCTATGCACCGGCATATGGCTAGAGGTGGCCATATGCAAAGGAATGCATCGACCAACGGTCGCACACGCTAGCAGGAGGTGGCACGCGCCATCACGTGCCAACCACAAACCTCTCACCCGCATCTCACGTGTTGGAATTTTCTAGGGGGAATATTCCATCAAAACTGGCGGAATACGAAAATTGCGTTTGTATTAATGGCATTTGGGTTTGCTATGACGTTGTTAACCTCTAATGGAATATGCTAGCGAGGTTAGCATATTTTGTTAACTCTAATGGTGTTAGTTGACTTGACGTTGACTGATCTATCGCTGGAGCCTTACAAAAGACGATGATCAAACCTCTGCAGTCTTTTTCGTAAATTGTGGCCTAACTCTTTAAGTTCTCATTGGAGAAATCTAATTTTTCAAAGAGCCCTGAACCGGTCACGTCGGTCCAATTGGACCGGCTGGACCAACCGAACCGGACCGAACCAGTTTGCTCGAGGTAGGAGATGATGAACAGTAGGCGCGTGGGGGTGCGTGAGGGACCTTTTGGGGAAGTTTTTAACATGTGAAATCATTTATTTGATGTAACGAACATTTTAGGACTGGGTTCGTGTCGATCGGACATCGTTTCGATATGTTTCGGGGTGTCCGAAGGTTTAGAATCGAGTTTAAAAATTGTTAAAAATTCGGAAAAATTACGGGGTTTTAATGAGAGGTTAAAAATTTGGACAGGTTTGGAAGTCCCGGTGATAGTGATGTGACTCGGGAAGGCTTATGACACGCGTATCGAGGCGGCAGCGTAGGACAGTCTGTGAGTGGACAACGTTTTCTAAACTGTAATACATGCATAACTGTTTTATATGTTTTATATATATGTGATTTCTATAGTGATGATTGTGGCATTAGTGATTTACATGGTTGCACGTATTTCGAGGTTTATGGTTTTATCGTAGTTTTGCGTGCTTGTGGTTTCATTGATAGTTTGATGAACTGGTTTTGGTTTTGAAAAGATGAACTTGGGCATTAGACCCATTTGAATTATGTGATTGGGCCGGGGCCCAGTTGGTTTACGAAATCGGGCTGACACTCCTTTGAGTTATGTGATCGGGCCGGGAGCCCAGTTGGTTTACAAAATCGGGCATGAGGCCCAGTTGGGTTTTATAAATGTGATTTCGGGTCTGGGACCCTATGTTTTACAAACGTGATTTCGGGTCGGGGATCTTAAATAGATTTGTGATGTTTTATGAAAATTTCGGCTAGGGCCCTTTGAGATGTTTTGAAATGGCTTTATAAAACTATTTTCCATATACCATCTTGATATGAGGATCTGTGGATGGTCTCCTCCAGGTGTTTGGAACACTGGGGAAGTCACGGTGCATTTCCTGCCAGGGGTTATTGTACGGAGCTACTGGACCGTATAGTGACTCAGGAGCAGAATTGCTTTGATTAGTCGTCTGCGACGTCAGACATCTGGGATGTCAGAGATATGAACTCGGAGATACCCCGGGAAGCACGCGTTGCATATACCGCGAGATATGACGTCTGGGACGTCAAGCGTCTGGGACGTTAGGCATCTGGGATGCTGAGGATGGTTATGTGGTAAATATGGATTATTGGATTTATGAAATGGGTTTTCGGTGTTGATGGAATTGTGTTTATGGATTTGGGCAGTGGCCCACTTGGTTCTGGATTTACGGATTTTGGTATTCTACGGTTTTGGGCTGAGTTCCCACACATGTTTGGTTTTACGGTTTTTTGGCTAAGGCTCTAATGGTTTATTTAAGTAAATGATTTGATTACTGGTTTTCGATGCATGCATACTTTTAGTGAAGGGCATAAATGTATCTTTATCAAATGTATTTTACGAATTTATTGATTTTCGTCCACTCGCAGTTTTTAATGGTTTTAATGCCCTTCAGGTTGATCACGGATGCGGGCTGTAGCAGGAACCGAGACATCGCACTCCTTCACCGATCCTAGCGCGCTCTAGGAGTCCCTTATGGGCTAAGGTATGAATTATCCCTTGTTTGAAATTTTGTGTCAGACTGGAGCATGACACATCTCGCGTTAATCCCTGGGGGATTGGGATGGGTTGTGTCACAAAACGTACCAAACTCGGAAATCCAATTTTGAACAAAAATGGGTTATCGAGTTTCTTACCTCTGCCGTTCTCAGCCGTGTAACTCCACTGTCAAACTCAGTCCATCACTCTCTTCTTTCAACAATCAAACCACCAGGGAGCATTGTGGGGTGGGTGTTTAGGTTGCACGGGTTTGGGGGGTTTCGGTTTAAGAAAAACAAAGAAGGTGAATGATACAGAGGGAATGGATATGCATGTATGTAAAGGTTGGGCCTGACAAAATATCTGGGCCCCTCACTAGGATAAAAGGTATCTGTCTCGTAAAATGTGCAATAATACCTTGGAACTTCCGTGAATCGTAACTTTCTCGTCGAATATCTGATTTCGACGTACCGTCTGTTTATGAGCTCGTATCGACTCGATCTATGTAACAGTCCTTGGTCCTCGTGAATTGGACCTCTCAAGTCAAAAGCTAACTTTTTGCCCTCGTCTAGGGGCAAAATCGTAATTTCGCCCTAAACATCCGATAATCCTCGACTAACCCCCGAGTAGCCTCGCTAATCCTCGATTTAATCTTAATAAATCCCAACAATTTGGGACGAGTTTTTACACCATATCTGCTCAGGTAGGTCCAAATGAGTGTCCGCACGACCCTTTCTTTCGCGTTTCGACTTCATCTCAATGCTTGTGGCTAGAGGCTGTCAGGACATAATTCCTTGTGCATCTGAAGTTGAATTTGTTCTCGTTGCCGCTAGCGGAAGACGTTGGTTTGAGCTGGTTACCATATGGTTGCTCTCCTCTAGGCCCTTTCAGAGACGAGTGGAGATTAACCATGCTGACCGACGACGTCAAGAATGGGTCGGTATCCACCCTCATGGTGGCCTTAGGTACGAGTACCACGCAATATGTCCTTCTTTGGTCAGCCTCTGGACGACATCTCTGAACTAAACACAGATGGCAGTGCCATGGTGCAATGACACATGCCATTTGCAGAACTGTTTGCCCTTAACGTCCTCATGTCTAGGAAACTCCTGCTTGGGGTCTAGTTTGATTACCTTTACCCTTACCAGCTCATCATAGATCTCTCCAATTTTGTTAAGGTCAAATGTGTACGAGTCAAACGCCGGTGTTTTGTTTGCCAATGAGTTGTCGCTCGATATGACTGGCTTTTGCTCTCAGGTAGGTCTGCCTAGTGACTTGAGGGTCACGAGTCCATTCCCTGGAGGTTGGATCTCGGCTGTGGCTATCTCCAGTTCCTGTTCTTCCTCTGAAGTCTTTGGTTCTTCTCGATGCTCCAGTTGGTGCACAGGGACCTTGTTCTTGTAAAACGGTGGAACTTTGGAATTGTGTCTCTTTCGTTGTTCCTCATCAAGGAACCTTTCAAACTTGTTGGCTGATACTACTATCACCTGGAGATAAGAAAAGATAATATCATCGAACTTTTTTTGGGGGGAAAACCATAGTGCTTGTTGTGTGATAGCTACCATCTGGGCATTGTTGATGGGAAACCTACACCTCATCTTCATCATTTTGAACCTAGCCATGAAGTCTTCCGTTGTCTCATGTTCGCCTTGTCTAAGAGCCGTTAAGTCACTAATAGTAACTTCATGCTCGATTCTATAAAATTCCTCGTGGAACCTGTCCTCCATTTTCCCCCAAGTGTGAAGGGCAGCTTCTGGCAGTGAAATGTACCAAGAGAAAGTATCCCCGGATATCGAGCTACTAAAAAGTTGTAACTTGAGGCAAGGATAGCTTGAAATTTTTGGGGAACGGGTTGTCTTGATCTATATAAGCCAGATAAGGATTTTTATAAGTCGGGACGATAATTCTCCAAGAAGGTGCTGGTTAACCAATTATCAAACGCCTTAGCTCGTTCATCTTGTTCATAAGGGCCTGGTGCTTTATAGCTCGAGACGGTTTTCTATCAGGGAGGAACTCTTCATCTGATCCTAGTTCGTCGGGTGTCAGTTCCCTTCCAGTTGTCAAATATTTTTCTGGTCTTTGACGTGAACGTGGGTCTTATCACTCCTTGGTCATTGGGTGGCTGGTTCCGCGTGGGGTTGATCTCTCCTCGGCCATTAGGTAGTTGGTCCCAAGAAATCAAACCTTGATCAATGAATGAAAACTCCTGTCAAACTTTACTTGACTCCGGGATCTCGATGCCTGTTTTCTCTCGGAAGGTTGGGATCTGAAACAAAGGCTGACAAATTGATGCCCTTAACTCCAACTGGCCCTTCCTTTTGTCAGGTCTCAGGATCTCGAAGAGTGGTGGAACATTGGTGTTCCTTGAAGCCATGTTGCAGCTAGAAAGCTCCTAAACCTGGTGATTCAAAACTTCGATCTGCGAACTAATAGGAGCAAGGGTATCTTTGAAGAGCTGGGCAAGTTCCCCTTTATCCATTTCTTGGCTAAGGACAACTTTTTCTGTCTCTTCAAATCTGGGCTCCATTGCGCGATGATTACATCAGGTACAGTCACTTGAGGAGAATTCTTTACAAACCTTCCTTTAGTGTCGTGATGTGCTAATTGCTAACACACAATTTAATATCCTGCAAAAATTGTAGTATGTAATATAGGATAAGTAAGGATCGTTCTACGCTAGGGATTAGAGGGCATGCTAACTAACATGAAAAAAAAAATGAAAACCAAAGAAAATAATTAAATTGGGGGAGTTGTGAGAGTTGGATTTAATCTAACAAAACTAATGCAAACGTAATAAAAATCAAGGTACGATTGAAATGTGAGAAACTAGCTAAATGTTCAATCTCCACACACCAAACATATGCACATGAATTAATTTCCAGATATTTCTTTACAAACTAGTGAATGACAAAGTCTAGAATCAATTGTGAAAAACACTAATTAATCCTATTATTTTCCCAATTTTTGTTGAATTAAACTTCGCTTCGCTTTCAACCCATTGTCTACATTTCATTTAATCATAAACTGCAAGTTAAATAAACAAGTAGAGATCATTAAATTTTATGGAAAATTTAAACATTATCTAGGCAAACATAAGTATAAACTGCATCTTAATTGAACCTAGGTTTTGCTTAACATACCAACGTCCATTGATAATTGCTACTTATGAATATAAGATCATGACTATTAGGTGAAACTCTCTTATATTTTAGCATCAAATCTTAGCATGCTTATTGGCTTACAAGCAAACAAGAATAAGTTATCTATAAAAAAGATAAGAAAAACACATTCACAAATGAGTAAAGAAATACTGAATAAAATTAATTTATTAAACACATGTTTGGGGTTTTGAAATCACCCTCAGCTATAAAGAAAATTAGCTAGACATACTCAATATTTTTGAAACGCAATACATAATCAAATATGAAAGTGAAAGTAAGTGTAAGAAAAGAAAAGATAAAGCTAGAGAGAGAATAACAAACGTCACAGCCAATCTTGGAATGATGGAAAATTTGCATCTTGTCAAACGAAAAAAGATGCTCTTGAAAAAGATGGAACTCGCTGCCCAAAAGCACTCCCCTTGTCACTGCCGAATCCCTTTAGACTTTTTGCTGCTGCTCTCCGTGTGTTTGGACAACAATTTCTGTTGTCTTTTATAGAAGAAAATAAGAGAACAGTTTTCTTTTCACCCTTCAATGTTGGAGGCGTTTCAACTGATTATTAACGAACTTTATGACTCTTCATTGCTGCCGTTATCAAGTAAATGTGAGGTTTGAATGCTCCAAATAATGGAGAGAAAATGTTTGTTGCTGACTGAGTTATTGCCATAATGAGGGAGAGCAAGCATTTGTTTATCTTGTGTGCACGTTCATTTCTTGAAATAAATGGAATGCTGAATTCCCGCGCAGGCTGACCTTGTACTAAAATACCCATAACTCCTAGAAAATTCCAATTCACGAACCGTAAAATTCCCTAGAAACTAGATTTCCGTATCTTTCCAATGATATATGGCCTATAAGCTAGTACTTGCTGAGCAGGTGCAGTTTATTCTGAGAAGTTGACACATAATCTACAGACAGTTTCAAAGTTTTTCCTTTAATTTTCCAAAACAGCAACTAATCAACTCCTTTCGTAAATTTTCTCCAAAATTCTTACAAAACAAGAAAACAAGCTAAGTACTAAGAAAACATAGAAAACAAGCTAATAAAAGCATAAAAAAGAATAAAATGTTGCATAAATATGCTCATATCATGTCGCGATGTTGTTGAGGAGACCTGCATTTGGGCATGCACTGCGAAGTGTCCCACCGGACGTGCCATATTATGTTCATACCCAAAATCTTATGCTCGTTTTAGGAGCCGAGATGCCCTGAGGCAACCCTAGATGGACCTCCGTGAAACCTTTTTTTTGGCAGAGCGAGGGAGGCAAACCGTTCGTGGGATCTCTTTTGCTTCAATGCAATACTGAGATGCTGGGTGGGCTGAGTGCGACGAGCCTTAAGCCATGGTCGATCCCTAGATCGGCAGACCAGGAAGCAAATGAGCATTTCAACTTAGGTGCAAGCATGCCACCAGTAGAGAAACGACTATTGGACAGTATAATTGTGTTCCGCTTTCGGCCCGAAAAACTTTCCTTCTGATCAATGCAATTGTGAGGCAGGAATACAAGAAATCCCCGCGCTGTTCTTTTCTATACCTTTTTCAAGGACTTAAAATATTTTCTTTCCAGCGATATCCAAATCCGAAGTTATTCCGCCATGATATTCAAATCTGGCGACATTGTTATTTCAGTAGTTAAGTGAGAGATGGTCCCAGGTTCCTTCAAGTCGGGATCAAAGTATTCGGATCAATGCACAGAGATGGTGTCCCGACTTGGTGAGTCACGAACCAGACTTGGATGGTATATTCCGAGCACCAATCACTACTTAAGAAAATCTGGTTGCATTGACCTGGAAATGGAAGTACAAGTACGTAAATGTAAAAGTATTGAAATTGAATAACAACTAAAATTACAAGTGCAGAAACAGTAAATTATTTCCTTAACATTTCAAGCTCGTAAGGAGCAGGAAATTTAGGAAATCTTTAACTGAGATGAATATCAGTTGGTAATCATTTCATGAGATGAAAAATCACTCAAATGCGACGGCGAGACGTCGAAAATGTTGGTTTGAGTCCTCGGTGACCTTCCATATGTCGGTAGTTGGGATGACTATCCATAAGACGGTGACCAGAGATTGTCCGTGAACTGGTAGTCAGAATGAATGTCTGTGAGCCGGTGGTCGGGATGACTGTCAGTATGTCGGTAGTCGAGATGGCTATCCGTGTGATCGATGGCTAGAGACTGTCTGTGAGCCGGTAGTCGGAATGACTGTCCGTGAGTCCGTAGTCGATAATATAAACCTTTATGACACTAAGTGGTCGGAAAGAAGGTTGATCTTCTGCGAACCTCATCCGAAAGTCCAAAAACTGGTCGGTCGGGAAGATGGTGACCCTTATGACACTTAAACAATTAGAAAGAAGGTTTGTACAGGAATGGGAAGCCCACCATTATGACACAGTTTGGTTAGAAAGACAGTTAGGTAAGTACATTAATGCCTCGAAGGGGTGAAAAGAGAAGCTGCATCATGATTTCCTAGTTCGAATGAGCAATTTTTGCCATAAGGGTGAACTATTTTTAAATCATGAAACTTTGGTTAAAATGTTCATAAGTTCAGAAATTGATGAAGATTAATTTGCTGAGGTTGATTGGCTATCCTTTGAGAAGTTAGATTGCTCTCTATTTTTAGACAGTGAAGGAGCTTGCCATTGCTGTGCTGTTTATCTTGTTGGAACATTCCCCCTTGCCTCCTTTTTTTTTTTCGTTTTCTCTGTCAGCACCGCCCAAATTTACTTCTTTTATAAGTTCGAGCTCGTTGGATTAAGTTTGTGTGTCTTTGGGTTTTTAATTCCTTAGAGCTGATGTGGGGATTTTTTCGGATGTAAAGAGGAACCAGGGAATGGGTGTGATCCTTTCCTCTTTTGGTTAATTGAATCCGCATTGTTGAATGGTAATGAATTTATAAACACCAAAACATTAGATTTGGCAGTTCCTTGTATTAAAGCAAAGAAAAAGGTCTCCAAATATACATCACTTTGATATCTGAGATTTTGCCGGTGAAGATGGGATCTACAACGAAAACTCCGTATTTTCCTCTTTGAGGTATCAGCTATCTTTATCTACGTCTATTCTTTTCTTTTGGTTCAAAAAACTCGGGTGCTAATTGTTTTCACACATCAAATTGTACCCTAGTTTTTCATATCTTGTTGGTTCTGCCACTCTGGCTTGTTATGTTTGTTTTAGTATTCATTGAAGACCGAATTGAGGTTGAGGTTGAGGGTGAATGGTGGGATTTCTGTAACTGAGTATAGGTTTGATTTTTGCTTAAACTTAGGATTGTGATGGATACATTCATGAGTGATATCCTATCTCCAACCCGACCCAGATGGAGAAAAGTGGCATATGGAGGGATGCAGGCTGGGTTTCATGACAACCACACAGATGATTCTTTTCTTGAAGAAATGGTCATGAATGCCAATGTAGTTAAAAGGGACATTCTAAAAGTGATGCTGGATTCTGTTTCCATTTCCCAATATCTGTGCATTGTTGCTCTTGTAGGTCTGGTTTGGACCTACACCCTCAGATCAATTCTCAATGAAAATTCGCTCTTGCTTCTTGATTTCACTCTTCTTGGATTGGGTTTTCTTGTTCTCCTTTTGACCAAAGAAATGCTTTCCTTCTATCTTTTCTTCCGCTACTTACTCAATATCACCTTTTTCATCAGCAGCTTGTATGTGTTAGCTCCCATTTATCAAACACTTACAACGTCCATTAGCTCAAACTCCATTTGGGCAGTAACAGTTTCTCTCCTTGTGCTCCATCTGTTCCTCCATGACTATTATGGATCCACAGTAAGAGCTCCGGGGGCTCTGCACAACCCCACTTTGACAAGTTGCATTTCGTTAAATGCTTCTGTTGTGGCCTCAGTTTTCATTGCTTCTTGCCTTCGGTCAAGGCTTCTTGTTTTTGCTATCATGCTTTTCTCTTTGCAAGTTTTCCTTTTCGCTCCGTTGGTTACTTACTGTATTAAGAAGTATTCCTTCCGTTTGCACCTTTGGTTTTCTTTTGGTCTGATGATTGCAACCTTGTCTTTTGTTTATACCTTGCATTTGTTACTTTTTGTGATGTTGTTAGGGCTGCTGATTTTTGTAACTGTGGTTTGCCCATATTGGCTTATACGGATGCAAGCATACAAATTTGAAATCAATGGTCCTTGGGATGAGGCTAAACTTTGTTTTGATATAACCGATTGAGATTTTTGTGCCCTTTTGAGTATTTTCGGTTATCTTTGAACATCAATGAAGAAAGAAGTTGTTTTACAACTTTTGATTTATTATCTCCCCGTTTCCTTTCATCTGATATCTAGTCATATTTTTCATCTGCGCAGCAATATGCACTCTACCATTTCATTGTGGATGGATTTCATAGTATTCCGACGTCTTTGCTTTCAGGGAGATTAAAGTTGGGATATGTGAGCTCGATTGAAGTTAGCAAAACAGAAGACATTACCCTAGTGCGATAATTTTGTGCACTTCTCGGCTATGTTGGCGGCAAGGAAGGAGGCATTCGTTTTTATTGGTATGGGATGAAAGAGAAGGCTGTTCAGCATAATCTAAAGTGAGGATAATATAATGGCTCGAAATTTCAAAGGGTAATTTGAGATAATCCCTTATGTTCATAGTTCATAGGTGCTTTAAGAAACTTTGGTTTTGTTGTGTTCCAAGGAACAGAATCTGAAGTGGCTAATTCCGGGGGATGTTATTCTCACTTGTATGAAAGGCATAAGGTGGTTAATAGTGGAAAAAAAAGGAAGCAAAAAGTGCAATGGGGTTGCTGCGTGTTAGCAGTTAATTGTGTAATTTGGTTGGAGAGGAAGAAGAGGACTTTTTAGAATTATAGTACAGTGGAGGTGGAGCTGCTATGGAATAGAGTTAGATTTTGATCTTCACTTCGGGCTTTGGTTTCATATTGGAAGGCAGCATTTATGTAATAGTCTATTTTTAGATAGTCAAGGAACAGCATTTTATCACTCCTTACAGTTTTTATGGATTTTATGAAATATATTTTCCTTAATTTTGTAATTACCTATAATACTCTTATAGTCTCTCTTTCTTTAACTTTGTGTTATCTTTTCTTTTTGGAATTGAAGCTGTGTCTCTAACAAAAGGAAAGGCAGAATGATTATTGTGATCTTATAGCTGATGACCAAAAACTCTTTTGGTTCTTTTTTTCCTTTAACGCATTGTGGATTTTGTTCTTGTTAGTATTACGGTTGTGTTCCAAATTTTTGAGTGATATTATAGGTTCTCTGAATTTGTTTTAGGGTTTAAATTGGAAGTTCCATAATAGGGATTTCTATCGCCTGGAACCCAACAGATGAAAGTGCTCATTCGCATATCTTGAACGCATTCTCTTGATTGGGTTCTATTAAGATAACACGGTGGTCGGTGTTTCTCTTTGCTGCTGGACTTTGTTCTCATCTTGGTTGTTTGTTTCATTCTGACAGTATCGTGTGGTGTTGATTTCTGCTACTTGTTATTTGATTTATGTTTCCCTAATGGTTTGGCTGGTACTCTTTTCCTCACTTGGAAGTTGGAATTAGTGCCAGTTTCTTTGCTTTTCTTCTGTTATGCGGGCAAGTTAAAGCTTTTTGAGCTGATCTGAGTGATGGCAGCCGAGTTTGGAACCTCGTATTATTGAACCTAACTAGACAAAATCTTGAAGCCGAGTGAAAATTAGTCACATAAACTGCTTAAACCGAGCACTAGAATCGATATCACTCTCGTCCATCTTCAATTTAGCATGCTTAAATCGGATTAGCATGCTTACCAATAAAAATCCAATCATACTATGAATAGCTTATAAGTTGCAATTATTTTCTTGTAATTGAGTAATAAACAAAACCATCTAATAAGAACCGGTACACAACAAAACTACGTATCACAGAAAACTGCTGAAGCAACAAAAGACACTGAGATAATGATGCATGGTAGAAATTTGCCTTGCAAAAGTGGTTCGGGAATACAGAGTCTCATACATTGGCTTTCAGTATTCTCAAAGAGATATAAAGGACAGAAATTTCATCCCTACTTTCAGTGTTAGTAATTCGGAACAAACCTCTACTCAAAAATAATCCCCATAAGAAGATGCCCGATTTTGTAATCAGGCAAAGAGTGATCAAACAATCTCAGCCTTTTGAATTTCAGCATCCAAGTCCGTTTAGAAGGAATAATCTTTCAAATCTGCCTTATCGTCGTCCACTGCCACATCAGCCAGACACTCTTCTTCGGTGAGGGGAGGAAGCTGTCTGGTCTTGCGTTTCAAGTTATGCTTGTGCCACTCACTCTTGAAGTGATCCCTATACTGCTTGGAATCACCCACAAACGTGTTGCATGTGCTGCATTTGTTCTGCTTTCCCTCTGCTGCAGCAGTAGCATTCCCAGTAGAGATGCTCTGTTTTTGCATTTCATCGCTCAGCTTTAGCACAGGATCAGCCAGCTCCTTTCTTGATAAGTTGGAATCCGTAGATTCTTTTTTCTTTGATGACTCGGAAGACGAGGATTCATTGACTGAGCGTGATGGCTCATCTTCATGATCGTATTGATCAATAACAGTGTCACCCTCAGCATGCACAGAGAGTGCAAGAACTTCATATCTCCCAAGCAACTTCATTATTAATCCTTCACAGTCACGATAAAAACCG
Source organism: Prinsepia uniflora (assembly GCA_032719365.1). NCBI lineage: Eukaryota > Viridiplantae > Streptophyta > Magnoliopsida > Rosales > Rosaceae > Prinsepia > Prinsepia uniflora. The sequence goes on along the minus strand of CM064876.1, from coordinate 31,755,632 downwards.
GGCTCCAATTCACATATCTGCACAATATAAGATACAAGATGAGCAGAAGATAGAATTCACGAGTTTCTCCCAAAATGGTAGTGCTCAAACCACTATAAACGTGCTAATTAGTAAGTAGCATGCTTAAGAATATTAGCTTCAATGGCACTTCAAGAAATAACTTTGCATTTTCCAACACGAGGATACAATACTTAGACTTACAATAGATATCTGACTTCCGGACCGATCTTTGGAAACAATACTAGCATCCCAGGCAGTCAGCTTCTCTGAAAGAGATGAAATTTCTTGTTCGGGAACTATGAATCGCAATCTCATTGGAGAGCGTTTTATTGGGAAGTGCTTCTGAAGCTCATGAATGACTTCCAAAGCCTGTATAAGAAATGGTATAATAAAGAGATTCAACAGAGCGGGACACCATGCTACATATAACCTAAATCCAAAATGTTGCACTGACACACAGTCAGGAGATACATCTACATCTAAACGAACATTCCATAGTATCAACATGTGCAAGCGAGTGCAAGCAAACATATTCATACATATAATTCATAGATGGTAACATCAGCACGTTAAAACACACATAAACATGATTCACATGTTTGCAAGCATTTAGTGAGCTTCACACATCTATATTTTCTTAGGTACAACGAATGACAAATTCAATAACCTGCTTTTTGGAACCTCGATGTGGATCTACAGCAAAGTGAATATCATGCATTAGACTCTCAATCAAGTTAATAGTATAAGGGCGCCGAGTTTCAGGATTATAGGTTTTCTGCATAACAATGGTTGCAATGTCCCGAAACTGACTGGACAACTTAGATTCCCTCTCCTTCCCAGCCACTTGAAGCTCTCCTTTGTCCAAAATCTACGACAACAAAGCATATGAATCAACCATACACTTAGAAAACTAATTGACCGCATAGATAACTCGAATAAATCATTTAGCTGACCTCTAAACAAATTTTGGTCAGATCATCTGAATCAAATGCCGCCTTCAAATCTTTTGTTTTGGCAAGGACACCTTTCGAAACATTAGTGTAAACTGTATGTGACTGCACAACTTCATCCAAATCTTTCTCTCTGTTCAAAGCATATATAATTACCACTTTCTCAAATTACTTTCATCACCACATATCAATTTCTTTAGGGATGCTAAATAAAATTCGAAATGTACTACACCAAAAACAATCCAATATCAATGAGAAGTTGAAAACATAAGTTTACCTACACATTTCTCACAAAAAAATTATACTATATTATTCAAAATAAATTTAGGAAATATGGTGCGGGAGCCAAACAATTGCAGTAAATTTGACTTGGGACAATAATTTAGCACCTAATTTAAAATAGTAACAGAATATTAAAGGTTGAATGAGAGGAGAGAAAGCTTACACGCCAGCGCGCCATGAGAGGACCTTGTTCTTGTAACAAGCAATTTCGAAGCGAGTGCCGCCCTTTTTGAGACGCACCACTGCCACGTTCGTCAGCCTCTTCTGCCCTACAGGCTGCACCAGTGATCGAGACATTCCTCTCTCTTTCTCGTTGGGTTGCCGCTGTGTGAATTGTGAAATTGAATTGATGAAATCAATTAATTTTACATTCTTGTTCCAGAGCCTTCCCTTTCACTCTGGGGCTGTTTGGCTGACTACACGCACTTGTCTTCAGCTTTACACTAATTAACGCTGATTATTGGAAATTCTTATCCTTGTACCGGATAGCTCCATTAACTCACAAATTTCAAGCCCAGCCCAAAGTTTTTATTTTTGGGCTTGGGCCCATTCCTGGGTCGGAATAGAAACAGAAGGGTTTTTTCTCAGTGTGTCTTCCTCTCCGCGGGTGTTTGTTTAAGCTTTACAGAGGCTCCGACCAAGGAAAAAACGCTTCAGAGGCTTGACCAAGGGAAAGATAAAAGCTTCAGAGACCATGCCTTCTTCCCACAATAAAGTCGAAACTTTAATTACCGAGGAAGAAGTTAGCTCAAGCAACAACAAAAATGATAGCAAGCCCTCCAATTTCTTCGATGTTTATGGCCCTAACGTATTTCCTTCCCTCTCTCTCTCTCTCTCTCTCTCTCTCTCTCTCTCTCTCTCAAATTATGTTTTCCTTCAAAATTTAGTTGCCTTCTACTTTTCCTAGAATTGAATTAGTTTTGGGGTTTAAAGTATTGGCTGGGGTCTTGTAGTGCATTAGGAGTAAAAAGATTGCAAAAATTTTTAAGTTAGCCTTGGTGATGGTAATCATGTGTTCTTGTATTTACAAAAAATGTATTAATAGCTTTGAATTCGATTGTTGGGTTGCAAGTGTTGTTAGAATCAATGGCTATTTTGATGTAGTATGTACATATGTATGCAACCTTTAGCTTATACCAGTAATGCAGCTTCTGCTAAATAGTTGAGTTACACTCATTCTTATTTTCCCTTGCAGAGTAAAGCAGAGGTCGTTTTTAAGACGCCGGAAACCAACTCAACTCTGAATTTGCAAGTGGGTATTCACTAAACAAAAAAATTGGAATCTTGTGCTTTTTTTGTGGATTGGTAGAATTATTTTTATTTAGAGAAAAATAGTGATGAATTTTTTGTTGTGATGCAGGAGGTTCAAGAACTAGTTACCTGGGTTCTTGCCGAAGGGTTCATGCCGTCTTGGGTTTTTATTAAGGTGAGGAATGCATCTCCTCTCTTTTGATAACCCCAATGTATGTATGGTTACAGCCAATGAAACCATAATGAGAAGTTTTACCAAAAGTAGGTGGAAGACTCATTAATATTCATATAAAAAAGGCTAGATGTGTTATTTAATGGAGATTTTAACCATGGATAATATAATACTTCCCATAAAATAGGTGGAAAACTTGTTAAACTGTCAAATATTGCATTACCATTGTATTTCTCGATCAGCTTTGTGGACGTTCATAATATAGTAATATACAGACACGTACGAGAATAAAACAATTATCAGAGTTAGTAATACTGAAAGCTTATGTTTTGCAGAACAAGCCCCTTATTCCCAAAGTGGTTATGCTTTATGTCCCAGGCCTGGATGCATCTCTTTACTTATCACAGCGTCGGCTACTTAAGAGTCTTAAAGAATTCTGTGGAAAGCCAAGACCAGTTTTAGCCCTCAGGTTAGTGACAATGATGAATATGATTTCTTCTGCATTTCATAAATATTGATCTTTTGTGTATGTTGGGTGCTGTACACTTCTAATGGCTCTATTTTTTGTCCTATGCTAGCTGTATGTCAGATGGAATCCAGACGATTGAAGCACTTCTGACATCCAAAGTGAAAAGAAAGAGAGAAGAAAGTAGTTCATCTATCATGAAATCAAAACTGGCATCTCAACAAGGTCTGTTACATGTTTGAAGATCGTCAAGTTGTACTGAACTTCTTTTTATTTTCTGAATTTTGAAAACTACATATAAATGTTGGTAATTGTATGGAGCTCCAAGGATATTTTATTAGGGGATGCTATTCCAACTAGTGTCAGGAAAGAAGCAAGCCACAAGGTCCCGAAACTCTGTGTATTTTGTTCTGTAGTGTTTCAGTAGCATGCATCAATTGAAAAGAACACTTCTCAGGTGGCTGTTTTCGGTGGCTGTTTTCTTGTTGCAGTGGTCTAGTTGCTTTTCTTACACTACTTCTTTCATGCATGGCTAGTGGTCCTCTTTTTGGTAATACAGTTTTCTGTACATTGTTCTGTATCTATACTAGTCCTTCATGTGTCTATTAATGCTCAATTCATTATTATATTGCAAGAGTAGAAAAAGATCCCACTTGCAGGTTGATACTGGATTAGAAATATTAAAAAAGTATCCACAAGACGGTAATTAAAAATTATGAAAATAAATGCTGCATAGCATATGGATGTACCTAGATTTTGCAGAGAAGCATTTAGCATTTTGTTTTTATTTTTATCTATTTTTATTCAGGAAGTTTGTGTTAGTGACCAGAAGGGGGGAAAAAATGCTTCTGTTGGATTCGATAAGATGTCAGCTATTCACTCAAATATTACTCTTCCCAGGTTTTTGCATGCACAAAACATGAATAACTATACAATGCTATTTGGAAAGAATAGTTTGCTTTATATAGACAGCTAATGCTTCTTAACAGTCGAGGGTAATATAAAATTGTTAAAATATAATATTGGAGCATACCATGAAAGCTCTTGCGTACGGAACTATAGAAAAGGTTTCTTTTCAAAATTCATAGATTCATGTTATAACACCAGTTTCATCAGTATGAATAGTATTCCAGATATCTGATTATTTGATCATATCTTGGAGGTCCCTTTTGTAGTGGTCACGTAGCCATACTTTTTTTTTGCATTTATTAGTTTATTTAGGTTCTCATCATTTGATATGAGCTTCATACTGGCAATTATCATCTTTTTATTTATTTAATTTAATAAGCAATTTTCCTTCTCAAGTAACACAAAGAAATTAAGAAATGTCCTGCGCTTGAAATATTTCACCTTGCTTGACCATTTATTAACAACAAGATTGCAACCGTTTTGTTTTTTAAAGTATTTTTCCACTCCTTGAGTCACACCTTAGCATTTTTTTTTAATTATTAGTTTTCTATGCATGTAATTCTGGTACAGGTGATCCATCCTCTGTGGAAATTACGAAGGATATACCTTTTCCTATTACATTTTACACTCTTACAAGTAAACAACTTGAAGACAATGGATATTGCTTTGATAAGCCAGGTAACGAGACATATGATGTTTTGGATTTTATTTAATATTTATTTTAATATGTAGCTAGTTCTTTAAACTCTTATCTTTTGTTTCAATGCAGGTTTTCTTTCTACTTTTCCGGCCCCTTCAGGATCAACTCACTATGAAATGTTGGCACTTGATTGTGAGATGGTAACTCCTTGGATTTCAGTTTTGAAAAGAAAACATTTTAATTTGTTTCCATAAAGTACTAGGTAACTGCTAGCTGACTTATGAAATATACCTTTACCTGTCCGCCAGTAAGTTCTTATATGAACTGGCAGCTGCTTATTGCAATGCTCTGTAGCTGCTTATTGTATGCCTTGGCATTGGGCAGATTATGTTAGATTGTTTTTTTAAGGCATGGTGGTTGGTGCCTGTAGGCATTTTTCTTCCTTGGACAGTTTCATTGTGGGAGGGATGGTGTTGGTTGTGGCGGACAAAAGGTGGCCTGGTGTGAAAAGAGAGGACAGAATGGGAAAAGGAATAATAAGCATTATACGTAGTTAAGGATGAAACAAACTCTTTTTTATGAAATAGAGTTCAGAGTGATAATGATTGGTAACAGTTCACATAAGGACATTTGATCTTTAAAATATAAGAGTTGTTTAATAGCTTCTGAAAGTTTCTTTAATAAATATGCTTTTGCTTTTTCTTAATATCATACATGCAATTATTTTCATTTTTGTAAATGCTTCGTCTTTGAATCTTGTCTCCCTATATATGACTTGTTTGGATACTAGTGGGGTTAAGTTTCTCTGTTTTGCTCTTCTCTAGCAAAGTATTGGTGTACTCCTGCCATCTTGGTTGATCCTTTTTTTTTAGTGTATCACAAGTGAAGGTTTTGAGCTAACAAGAGCAACATTAGTGACTATCGATGGAAAGGTAAGTTTGGCTATTTTGTTTCCTAATTTTGTGAAAGGAACTTGATTTCAATGTGGTTAGGATGCAACAGTCATTCATTTCATTTTCTCAATTTATTATCTAGAAGTTGCACTGAATGTGACTTTCCACTATTTCAGTTCTCATTTGAACTCAAATGTTTTAATACTTGTAAGTTAAGTTGAATGTATCCAAGTGATCTATGCTTTGCCTTTCTTATATGAGTAAACATTGGGAATGTCTCTTGAACTTTATCCTGTGTCTCATTTTTGTTCCTATCAATTAATGCCAGTTCTTTCTTAGTCTTGGTATGGCACAACTTTGAAGCTAGAAGTCTCAGGTCCACTTCCCGTCTTAATCTAGTACCATGGTATGTCATTTTAGGTTTTGGGAAGGATTCAACTTATTTTTCAATTGAGAGAATGTTCTTTTCTCCATTCCTGACGGGGTTTTCAAATTGTAGAGCTCCATCTAGTTCATCATGTTATTGTTGCTTTGAGGGAAGGTTTTGTAATCACGAAACAAAGTCATCTTCTCTCATATATCATTCTTATATCTCAAATTGTGGACAGATATCATGCTTAATATATTGTTATGCATGTATCTTGTTATCCATTTGGAAACTGTTTATTCCATGATGACTTTTCCAAAGTCCTATATTGGTTTTTTCGGGGGTTTTATAAGATATAGCCAAATTTTAACATTCAATTTCAGATTTATATTAACTTTTAAAAACTAGCAAAAGTTCACAAATATACTTAAGTGCTCTCAGAACTAAAACTCAATTACTCTTACAAACAAAAACACAATTATTTAAAATGAAAACACCATATCCATGGCTGCCTCTGTGGCTCTTCACCATAGTTGCACCAAAACGATAAATTCATTCTATTTCAGTGAAATCCAAACAAAATCTGATTGTATTTTATTTTCTTGATACGGATTTTAAACGAATTCTCTTGTGAAAGTACTGATAAACTAATTATCTTCTGATCCAAATTTCAAGATCCAAATCCAAATCTTATCATCTTCAACTCACCAGAAGTTGGTGAATCTGCACTTTGATAAGTTCTTCCGATCCATTGGTAATACTAGTTGAAGAAGCGTGCTCTTCCACGATGAAGTCTTAAAATTCTTCATCCCGTATAAGGAAAATTCAAAACTCCCAAATGGAGGCACAAATAATTCTGAAAATTCGACAGATATATTTTAACGCATAACAGTACTCTAGATATATATTTATATAAGCCAAAATTTCTCTAATGCAATTGGCTTGGATATTCAACCTGGGAATATTAAGTTCCGTTAGAGAATTTATCTATTGATGTTTTCACAAGAAAGCTGATCTATTCAAATTTGTACCAAGAAAATAAAATAAGACTTGAAGTTCGAATTCACTGAGCGTAGAGAGTGAATTATTGATTTGATTACTGCCATTGAGGCAGCCTTGAATATGGACCATTTGTTGGCTCTTTCTTATTTGATAGTGATTTAAAGGGTTTTGTCATCAGAATAATTGAGTTTTAGTTTTCAGGGCATTTAATTATATTTAATTGTAGTTTTGGCTATTTTTTAAAGTCTTATAAAAAGTGATATTTCCGAATTTGAATGGTAAGTTTTGGCTATTTAATAAAAACTCGCTTTTTGGATCAGATGATATGATTTCTTGTTCTTGCTTATTAAGATGTACTGACATTTTTAGTGGTGGTAACAATTCAATTCTTGGAAACTTTTGTGTAAACTGTAGTCTTAAAGTTTATTCAGTGTAGTTTTCTGTTTGTGGCTTTGTTACCACAGTTATTAACTTATCAATCTTTTTTATTTCCTTTGATTCTCAGGTGCTGCTAGATAAATTGGTTAAACCAACAAATCCTATCGTAGATTATAACACCAGGTATTTTCTATTTGAACTTTCATTATTCCCTTGATATATCTGCTCTAATGCTAAACAATGGCTGATGCTTCTTGGAATACATATTATTGTAATCAATATGTATTTCCATGGAGGGCTTTACATTATTCACCTCTTCGTTAACAATTTAAACTAACTGGAAATTTAAAAGGATTAGAATTCCAGATTCAGTAAGCAGGAGAAAGAGGAAGTATCTTTATAGGAAAAACAGTTAGATAGAGTTAGCTAAACCTTTTAGATCCATGACTTAATCAAACTAGGGCTTCTATAGGCTTCTCTTCAGTATGAAATATAGACACTCTGGAAAGTGTAAAGCTTTAAACAATCATCAGGTTTTTAGGTCCTTAGTGTTGATCATTTTTGGATAGACATCTGTCCTATAATTTGATTGCAGAATGCAGTCTGAATCCCACTAGCCATTTATTATAAAAAGGGGAAAAAGGGAAAAGAAAAAGAAAGAATGACAAGTGACTTGCTTATGCAGGTTTAGTGGAATCACAAGTGAGATGCTAGATGGAGTTACCACGAGTCTTAAAGATATTCAGGTTCATTCTTGTGTCTTGCTTTCCATTTTGAAAATATGTGCTGTATTTGTGCATTCTGAATTTCCATGGTTGTGACTTGTGAGATGTTGCTTCACTCATTAACTTTATCTTTTTCATGTTAAGACACCCCTGCATTCTGATTTCTAACAGCTGCTTTATGCTTAGGAGGAGTTTCTAAAGCTGGTTTACAAGGAGACCGTCCTAGTGGGGCATTCGTTAGAGAATGACTTGTTTGCATTAAAAATCTCTCACAATCTAGTGATTGATACAGCAGTGCTGTACCAGTACTCCCGTCATGGATCTTACAAATCTAAACTTCGAGATCTTGCGCGGAAATTTCTTTCTAAAGAGATACAGTCAGGGAATGGTCATGACAGTACTGAAGATGCTAGAGCTGCTATGGAACTGGGACTTCTAAAGATTAGACATGGTAAGCGACTCTTATCTTTTGTATTACATCGTACCATCGGCTAGCAGAATTTATGAGCATTGGTGGAAATAAACAAGTGTTGGTAGTTTGTAAATTCATGAACAAGAATATATGAAGCCTGCCAAAGAGGTTGAAATCTTGTCACACTGCCTGCTCTAACACCTTTTTTACCGTAGTGCAGTGTCCATATCAACCACACTACTTTGCTAATAATATATGAACTGAACTTTGTCATTGTCAGCACATATATATCTCAAGCTAAGACAATTATTACATGCATTTGAATCCGTCAATGTCTATTAATTTAGAAATTTAATTTTAATCATATTTGCATCTCCTTTTTTTCTGGATTAGGACCTGACTTTGGTACAGCACCATCACTCATACGGAAAAGGCTACTAACTGTTTTGAGTGACAGTGGAAGGACCTCCTCTATCATTGATGATGTTTCCATTGTAAAGCGTTTTGCATCTGAATTATCCCATGCTGTTCCTGTGTCCTCCGATGATGAAGCTCTTTCCAAAGCTCAAAAGGAGGTAGACTTGTAATGGCTGTGCAGAAATATTTCCCTCATACTTATCATTTGGCTTGTCTGCATCATCATTTAAACTTGCTTTCATTTACTGTTGATTGTAGGCAAGGAATGAAAGAGTGCATTTTGTCTGGACTCAGTTTTCTGAATTGAATCGTCATTTCAAGAAACAAGCAGAGGATGCAGAAAAATTAAATGGAAAACTTGCAGAGATGATATCCATGCTTACATGTGATAAGAATTCAGGAAAGAAAAAAGGTGCTAGATGTAGCTTAACGTCTGAGCTCAAGGGAATTCTTATGCGAGTGGATACTAGAATACGTACCCTCTATGCTGCATTACCCACTAATGCCATGCTTATTGTCTGCACCGGTCATGGAGATATAGCAACTGTCCATAGGTATGTACGATATTGCACCTTGATGATTATTTACAATTTTATCTTTGCGTTGTGCCATTTGAACTGCAATAGATAGCCAAATAATTCTGCATGGTGACTACTTTGCCTATGGCGGCAGTCAAATTGTTCTCTCTTGTCTGATTGCGGAGAGAGGTTATTGATAGTATTTGGATTGCCGCATGCCAAGTTGCTTGATTGGAGTTGATTCCTGTCTGACCCCGTTTAACTTTTCTTGTACATGGATGAAGATTAAGGAGAATGCTTTTGGATGGTAGTGAAACGACAATGTGCCGTGAGAGCATTGTAAAGGTATTGGAAGAGCTCCAAGCCCAAGCTGAGGTCGCATTGTGTTTTGTTGGTGTGAAGAGTTAATAGAATGTCAAAGGGTTGTAGGAGTGGCTTGAGGGTAGATTATGGACAAACTGGAGCTTTTTCGGCCGCTTTTGCCATTTACAATGTTCACAAGAGCGAGATGTTTCCATGTTCAACTGGGCATTCTTGTCTTGCGAGAAAGACTGTTTAGGAGGCCCGGGGAAGTAGACAACAGACAAAATCCATGAAGGATGAGAACATGATTTAGAAGTTGGTGAAGGTATGGAGGAAATTGTGGGAAGAAAGCAAGGAGAGGGAAAGTAGTAAAAATGGTGGAGAGGTGGTTTAGTGGGAAGTCCTAATTGTATTTTCTGTCTTGTAATTATTCAGTTTTCACAAATTTGACGTCGTTCAATTATATTTAAAAATTAAAAAAAATTACTCATGATTCCTTGACAACTACTCTATCATAACTAGTCAGTAGCCCAATATTCGAATACAAAATACAGTGTGATTCATATTCCATTGAAGGGGTTCTTATTCTATGCTCATTCCAGTGGTTTCAATTTCAGAGAAACACATGGAATGTTTCCTTTCTAGTTGCAGTGTCTCGTTTGGGAATGAAAATCATTCATTCATTCACAAACAGTACTTTGTGTTTATTTTTCCCGAGTTTTATCATTGGCCTTTAATTTGGATGGCAATGCAACTGCGATTTAGTTATTTTCTTCAAGTCAAATTGTTTGATTTTTGTAATTTTCTGGTATAAAGGATACATGAAGCTAGGGCTTACAGTCACGGGGCTCCTAAGGTCTCCCTACTAGGGATAGCTAGCATCCGGCAAATGGAATATTAAATCTATAATGAAGTTAAGCCTGAAAATTTCAAGATCATAATATATATCACTCTGGTGAGAAAACGACCACGGTAATAAAATGATGAGTCGGAAAAGAGTATAGTTATTGTACTACAAGCAAAGAGATGGTTTATGACTCATGAATGTTAGATAAGTAGCAGCTCTCCTAAGTCCTTATTTATCAACTCCAACTACATTTCGTACCTTCCCAAGCGAAATTACGAGTACAAGACCGAATGAACGCATAACAATTAGCAACAAAATCACCAGATCACCCCCATGCTGAAGCAACAATCAAGCTTTTATCCTCCCACCCAAAGTGAAGTGCCCCAGCCTCCTCCTTCACCTTGTACCTGTCACAATACTGTCTGATAAGTTCCTGAATTGAACCAGTCACACTGGTGGTGATAGGACATGAAGTAAACCCTGCCATGGTCATCCTCGCTCTCCACTTTCCAGCTACCTCATACCGCTCTATCCTTTCCTCCCCTTCGCACGCAACAATGTTGACTATGTCCCGTGCCAGGCACTGCTTTTCAACATTCATCCTATCTTGGCTCTCCCGCGGGAGAGCCGCATCAAGGGAATCAAAAACAGCTGAGTAATAGTTGAAGGCTTCAATAAATCTGGGGAAAAATGGGGTAGTATTGGTGTTCACATCTTGCTCCACCACTGTAACTAGTTTTGGCTTCAAGCTCTTTACCATATGAAGAAGCTGGTCCCTCTGGTTTACCGTTGAAACACTTTCGTCAGGCATGTGATGAAGCTGAAAAGCAAAGTTTACAACAAGTGCTTCCCCAGGCCTGCAGCCCAGCATTGAGGTCTTGACGATTGAAGTCCGTGATGCCACTGCTTGAAACTCAAATGGAACGTCAAGTGCTTCTGCCAGCTTCTCGAGCCTTTGTCCAATGACTTTGAGGCCTCCAACAGTCCGTTGAACAGACTCCGGATCATCAACCCCTGTTAACCTCAAGTGTGGTGGCTTACCTGGCCGACTAGCAAGTGTTTGTATCAGTGTTATGTATTGATTCCCCTGGCTTATGTCGAAATCTATTATGTGAACTCTCTCTTCATCTTTGCATACTTCTATAATGGCTCCATTTGCTGCCATAAATCCAAATTTGAAGCAAGGACACACCTCAAAAAGGACTTGCATTGCTGCAAGGCGATAAGAGGATGGGGGTTCCTTGCATTTCAATGATCCATAAAGAAATTTTCCCGAGGAAGCCACACGAGCTGCAAGGCCTTCCACCATGTAAGCTGCAATCCTCTGAGTAGGATCTCCTTGAATTGAGACCATTTGCCGGAGCTGACTTATCATTGTCGATGCTTCTCTGACGTTTCCCTCTGAAAGTGCACCAGCACAGTCAAAAAGCAGCTGCTTGGGAGTCCGAGGAGACACCTGTGATACTTCTTTGTTGCTGCTGATGCTGCTCACATTAGAATCTGCTGACGAAGACTCCTTGGGTGAGTTGTGGAGCAATGCATTCTGTATGGGGTCAGTCCACTCACCATCCACCTCCATGCTTTGACTACTGCAATTCATCTCCTCATCATCTTCATCATCATTGTCGTTGAGGAGTGCTCTCTCCAATTCTTGAAGCTTCAATCTCATCCTGTCTTCATCAAAGCTACTCGCGTCCGGGCTTTGACTCTCGAAGAAATCTGATACAAAATTGGATGGGTAAGCATCAATGCATCACGATGCCTCATGGACATTAAAGAAGTACTAATTGGATGGTGAGATAAAGCACCTTGCGGGTTAGTTGAATTTCCAGAAATGTCAGAGCAAGATGGATGTGCAATTTCTTCCATTGGGGAGTCGAGGAAGTACTTCTCATAACACTCGGCGGAGTAAGGATCAGTCACGTACATTGGCTTATGCTGATCAGAGCCAAATCTTTGAGTTGCCAAGCTGGAACTGTCATTGCTGGCCTTGAGAGTGTAGAGTTTCGGGTTTCTGTATGAGGAGGCGGAGAGCTCCGCTGGCCTAACTAAAGACATGGTTTTGTTTTACTTCAGTTGTTGAGGAAGACAAGTTCTATCACACAATTTGAGTTCTGTACACAATTTGTCACACGTTATTAGATTATAAAATAGGACTTATTAAATTAAGAATAGAGAGGAGTTATGATGCAATAGATAGAAGAATTAATACTAAATTGGAATTCATAAGATTTTTTTAAGTCGTATACATACTAGCAAAAGTTGTGCAAGGAAGTCAAAAGGAATGAAATTGCATAAGATTAAGACTACCAAAAGAATAAGCTGCAAATAAGTTCTGTTTGGCAGGAAGGAAAAGATACTAGATATAGCAGCACTAGCACCAGTTGTTGGGTAATTGTTAATCATTGACAGGCAACAAGCTGAGCAAATTCTGAAACAAGAAAACCTTAAAAACATGGCAACTCTAAAGAAACCCCAAAAAACAAGAAACAAAAACAAAATTATTGTTCCAAGGAAGCTGAAAATAACATAGCATCAGTTGCCAAATTGAAGACGAAGAAGATGAAGAAGAAGAAGAAGAAAAACGAAGTTAATTGGGAAAACCAAAAGGAACAAGAAAAAAAGGTTTCTGAGATTACAACATGCATAAACATCATCAGAGAGAGAGAGAGAGAGAGAGAGAGAGAGAGAGAGAGAGAGAGAGAGAGAGAGGGAGATCTATATGCCTAAGCCTAACCCTCCAAAAATTTCATTCACCATCTGTAAACATATACTATGCAACAGCTGAATTCATGAGAGGGAGAAGTTTAAGAAACAGGAGAGAAATCTAAAGCAGAAGGAGAATAAAATTGAGGATACCTGATGATGCAAAGATGAAGACCACTTATTGGAGATGAACCCAAATGAGAAGATGAAGCTAATATTGAAATGAAAAGTCAAGCCCTGCTATTCAGTAGGCAACCCAGACGAAGATGAACCTAAATATTGCTTTGAACAAGAAAGATTGAGGATTTGACCTTGGTTAAGACAAGGGAAAAGGCCTAAAATACCTACTTATAGTTATAATATATATATATATAATTAATTTTAAAATTTTTATGAAGTTAGGTAGGTTTGAGAAGCAAACAAACAAGTAGAAAAGAATACAGAAAGATCGACCCAGAACAAACTTGAAGAGAAAAATAATCAATTGAATAAGATATAACTTATAAGAAGACCCAGATAAGGAAAAAAAATATTAAATATTTTTTCTTTTCCAAATGGTTCAAACTGATGGAATGAAGTGGCCTTCTACTGTAGCCAGGATCTGATCCAAAAATAAAATATTAAAGGAAATTGAAAGAGATTTGGGTGGATATTAACTAGCAATTTGAAGAATGCGGTCACAATTCCTTATAAAAGACCCATTTGGTGGAGGGTAGGGGAGACTTTGGGCAGAAATTTCCTACGTTCTGGAAAAAAGCAGTGAGAAAGAGAAACTCACCCAACAATTCCCTTGGCTTCAAGGATGCTTCTGAATTCCAACTTCCATTACCCGTTATTTGTGTTCACTACAATAATCTGCATATCTATACCAACACCCAACACGGTTGTTGATAATAGTACACTACATTATGCTCATATTGTGGGCTTCAAAATCACAATCATCAGATGCTGCTGTCCTTTTCCTTATGCACCTATTTAATTAAAATAAAATATATATTTTTTAAATAATTTTGGGAAGATACACAATTTGATTAACAGAGAAAAACATACAAAACAAATATAAACTAGACATTATTTGGGCTAGATATGGATAAATATCTCTCATGACCAAAGTCGATATCAATTGAAATGATTTAGAGAGAATCGTATACAAAATAATATAACTTGAATCCCTTAAGTATCATCAGTATCATTACTAGCAAATAGCGAATCTTTGCAATCTAACATGAATGAACTTAACTAATGTAAAAAATCTCATAAAAATGTTTCTGAAATTATTTCGATAAACCAATCTAAAGTAAAATAAAATAAAATATATGTACTTATTTTGCTTTAATATTTTTATTATTTTGCATTACAATATTTCAAGTCAGTTTACCTACTTTTTTTTCCCACTTTCTTACGACATTGTAACTATTGAATCGCATTCATATTTGTCTCTTGTTGTAAGGGACTATTAACACTGAATGCAATCAACCTCTTCCTCCTTTCACCAGATGGAAGGAATTGATCTCTCATAATTGTTGGGAGTAGTTTTTAGCATATTATTAGAGAGTGGAGATTTTTTCTGTTTACCACGTTTTGAAATTGGGTTTCTTTAACATTTGAATCCTACATTTTTATATGAAGATATGAAATTTCATTGATGGAAAAAAAATTACAAAATAAAGATAAAGTATATCGTAATACCTTTATGATAAAGATCTAAAGTGATTCGATTGAATATCTGTCAAAACGATATAGAGGAAATAACGTATAAAATAATATAACTTGAATCCCCTGAGCATTAGTAAGGCTATTATTGACCAAACAATTAATTTTTGCAATTTCTCAAAAGAGAAAACCTAAAGAGTCAATCTGATATAAGAGTCGTTGAACTTATTTGCATAAAGCAAATCCAAAAAGAAAAAATTAAATAAATACTCCAACAAAAGGTATAAATGAGTCACTTCCACCGTTACCTATCACTACCATTATTAACGTCTCCGCGAAATTCTGTAAACGACGAGGAATCTCATACACCACCATATCACATATGCTCTGATCAAGACCCAACAGGCTGTATAAGGAGCAAAACTATGTGAAGATAGATTAGACTCCTGAAAACAAGAGTTTTTTCAATAATTTGATTTTTTGGGACACTGAAATCAGTGACCATAAACGATATCATGGCAATAGAACGAGAAAATGAAGCTTGAAGATGAAAAATTTTAGTGAACTTAACCTTGAGAATGATTGTATTATTCAATTTATTCACTATATCCCTATGGGTATCAGGAGAAGGGAAAGCTCTCCCAGACAAAAAGATTGGTTGAAGAAAAAAAATTTAGTAACTAATTCAGATTTTTTTTTTTTTAAAGAGAGCGTCTAACCTTTCAAAATAACTTTAGAATACTACTATTTAGTGACAAATTCAGAAATTTTCTGGGGAAAGACTTGAGGGTCTTAAATTTCTCCTTCCAAATTGCATTAGAAAAATAAAATAAAAATTATTCATGTGCATCCTAACTGAAGATAGAGACTCTAAAGCATCGCAAAGAGGTACTCTTACCTTATCATAAGGATACCGACTACATGAAAGACAAATTCCTTATTTCTTCCACCTTTTTTGTTAAATAACGTTCTATATTCGTCTATATGTTTTCATATTTTGAATTCTACTTTTATCATATTTGTTAAACAAGAATTTGTCTATGTATTGCGCACAACTCACGTTAGAGCAATATTTTGGAAAATATATACATTTTGTGAAAGTGAAGCCAGACTCCAATGTACCCTTTGCCCCAAGGTGAAACGGCCTCTATTACTGCAGACTGCAGTGCATGTCTTGTCCTCCTACAGTCCTACTCCAATTTAATTTCGCTTCTCATAATCCTTGTCTGACAACAGACTGTCAGACACGGCTATTTTTGTCCTAAATTCTGTGTTATTCAAACCTATGCCCTCCTTTTGAAGTTGAAAAAGGAAAAATCCTTTTTTATTTTTTTTCGATATATGTAGATAAAAGATCAGTATTTATATAATAATGAAGAAAGAAGATAAATATTGATTTTTGCACTTGTAAACCAATGAATAAGTGCACGGTGGCAGACTAGTTTTGCAAAAGTCTAGGTGACTTAGGTAAAAAGTAGTAGGACTTGGGGCCATAGACTCGAATGTGGAATTCTTGTTGTACGGTAGAATGACTGAAATTTTGAAATTTGTTCTGAAGTTTGTGTTGTGCCGAGTCATAGTGACGTTTCATCAACCCAACTTAAGTGTTGATATGAAAATAAACCAGCATAACTCAATGTCTCTGTGGTGGGGCTGCTCAAGCCTAATAAGACTGCTGCTCTCTTGTCCATGGAGTGGGACGGGATTCTACCACTTCTATTTATGGACTAAGTCAAAGGCTTTTGTCACTATCTTCTTGTTGTATAGTGGATGCTTTTTATCCTTTGATTTATAATTAAAAAAATTAATTACTCGATAACTAATATCTATAATTTTATATGTTAATTTAATAAATTCTTTTTTTAAGAAATTTATTAGCTATATAGCCTGGCCTTAGCTAGATTATAGCCCGAAATCAATTTAAATAACACTCGAATTTTAAAAGTAATTTCGAAATTTCATTTTTTCATATATTTATCGTTTATTTAATTATTAAAAAAAATTCGGATGCCCCAATAGAAGGACTTAAACTGCAAAATCAAATGCTCAAGAATATACTTTCTTTTTATAGGTAGATGGTATCATTAAAAAACAAATTGGAAATACAAGTTTAAAAGAGGTAAATCCAGGAGAAAAGCAAGAACTACCGTAGGTATTCTAAAAAACAAACTCATAAAAAAAAAGTCCAAGACTCAACCTAAATTAATTATATTTTTACAGTGGACATACCTCGAAGAGAAAGCAAGAAACTCAGCAAGTACGAATCACCAAATAAAAAGTAAATAAGGAAAAAAAAAGCATACCTTAAAGAAAATAAATTCCTATATGTATATTCAAAAATATCAACTAATAGACAAGTAAGGTTAACAAATTAACCCTAAACAAGATATAGTAGCCAAAAGGCTGCAACCAATTGGAATAACTCAATAAAGCTCTGGAATATAATCCTGTTGGGTAAAGTATTAAAATGGAAATAATAACTCAAACTACAAAAAAGATAAATATGTAAGGAAATAAAAAAGTAAAGAATAGTGAACACTAGATATAATGTGGTTCGGCAATATACCTAAATCCACAGGGCAATAACAATAAGAACTTCCACTAATAAAATTAGGGGTACAAAGATATGCACAACTTCAAGAACACTATTTGAAGGAAACTCTCTATCACACACTTGTTTTGCTATCAACACTACAACATTCAACACTCTTAACTTGGAGTGGACATTTTTCACTTTCTACTTGGAGTAAGATATTTCTTTTGAATGAGATTGATAAAATGAGTAAATGACCTCTCCTTATATAGGTCAAGAAGAAACCATCCAGATGCCTTATTAATGCTACATCCACTCACCTATTTCATTTATTGGTCTTCCATCTACTTCATTCATGAACTTTCTGCATTTTAGATTTATGCACTTTAAGATTAATTTAGAATCACTTGTATAAATCCAACAGGATTCGATATGAATCTGCAAACCGAGCCGAGACAGCAACCAAAAGTCAGAACCGAGCCGAGGTAGCAACCATAAGGCGAAGCTGAGTCAATAGGCGAATAAAAAAATTTCTGCTTGCAAATTCCAGACTATTCCGCTAGACGGTGACCAATTACAGCCCAAACAATTATAGTCCCTCTGAGCATCAATCTAGTCAATAGTCGCCGTAATATGGTCGATGATAGTCGATCGCAAAAAATTCGATCACCGATGACCAAAATAGTTGCAGTTTATCTGCTACCTGCCTCTAAAATCATGTCATTGGTCTTCTGAATATAGTCACCAGCCGCCGGAATAGTTGCTGTTCTTCCAACCACCGGTCGCCAAACATTTTTAGTTCCTCCAGTCCGTCACTTTAGGTGCATTTAGCATATTAAGCAACAGTAAAAGTTTTTAGAAAAATCCTTTTTACAATTACAACGCACATAAAAAAAATCATTTAATATGCTTTTGTGGGGGTGTGGACTGTGGAGGATAGTTTTAACAACTTGGGGGTCATAAATAAAGGACTCTTATTTAAGGTAATGAGATTAACAAGGCGGATATTTTTTTCCACTATCCATACAATTAACCAATTATTTCATATAATCCTTACTATTTTACACTAAATGTAAATAACTCAGCGTAATATATTAAAAAGGTTTACAAGAATTATAATAATATTTCCAAGCAAATAAAGGTCTGTTTGGTGATGTTTTGTAGAATAATTTTTGTTTTTCGGATATAAAAACATGTGTAACTGCGTTTGGTAACATAATTTTGAAGAATGAGTATACAATAATTCCAAAATAACCCAACATAATATTAAAAAGAAACTACCATGACGAATTACAAGATGTGGAATTCAAAATCATCTGAAAATTATGGAACTGACACATGACCCATAATTCGCATAGTGTCCAAATTGTCTCTAGTAATGACATTAACGGCTTACATATATATATATATATATATATATATATGAAATAATATATTTACCAGCTTAGTAATGATATTAATATTATCCCCGCGAATTAATTGTCATTATTCTTAATAATGAACAAGTATTATTAATATTAAATTATTATAATTTTCACCATTATCTTTCATAATGAACAATTATTATAATTATTAAAATATTAAAATATTAAATAATATCTTTTATTAAAAATATATTATTTATTAATTACAAAATCAACCGATCAATCAGAACGCTCCGTGACTTTATCCGTTTTTGAAATATTTCTAATTTTTCTCTCAAAACTTAATTAAGCATTGGAGCGTTTTTGGTTGAATAATCCCCGGGGCTTCAACCTTAACTATGATTATCTCTTATTTGCTATTTGTAAAGATTGTGAAGACTTTTTTCAAGGGAGTACGATTTCGACTTCAATAATTAGTGCTTTCATTGAGAACCGAACTGAAAAATACTCAAGAAGAGCCTTCTAGTTCGTTCATCGTTCATCAACATTGTTCATCGTTCATCATTCATCAACTCTCTTCGAAGTTCTTGAACTTTGTTCATCATTCATCAAAACTTTTCGTTCAACCTTAGCGATTTCGCGTGGTTAGAACGCGATGATTCGTTCAATCATACAAAGATGGTGTTTAAACCTCTAAAACTCAGATTGGGAATGGAGCATACGTTGTGACTTTGGAAGAACATCAAAGCGATATCCCTAGCGTGAGTATCATAGCACCTATTAGGTCACAGGGGTCGATTCTAACTTTTGGTTTCGGAACTTTTCCTATCTCGACAAATCTAGCACCTTCATTAGAACTAAGATTGACAACCTTTCAGTAAACAGGCAGGTGATTTCTAGGAGAAACGTCTGGGAAAACCCCACATCAATCCCATGCTAGGGAAGATCTTTGGGAATTTCTAGATGGTTTTCATGACACACCATAATAAAATCAAATGCGAAAAAATCACAACATGGATCAGCAATGATGAAGCACGAGGCATAAAACTCAATATTAGACATGACATACGCAAACATCTCAATGCCCATCTTCTTTAGACTATTTGTCATAACACGTCAGAAGGCTAAGTAACCAAGTCTAGGTGCAGTCAAAGCTTATTCGTAAAATTATGGCAAATAACCAATGACTTCCAAGGTCGTCAGTTCACAAGCAACTTGGAGAGCGTGTAGAGGAAACTTCATGAGTTGAATATTTGCATAGAAGCTGGAGGCGAAATATTGCCTCCCGAGACACCTACAAATAGCCTAGCACATACTGGCTATCATAGTGAAGAGGATGTGACATACTCACCAACATGCTCTCGTAGCTCGAAAACTTTGGATCGAATAGATCAACAACATTTGGCTAGAAAGGAGTCGCCACCTCACTGAGGCGTGTTACAAGCTAATGATATCTGAAGAATGTTAGATCGTTGCCTTCAATTCATTCATCGTGATGATGACTTGGAAGACGATCTATGTCATCAAATTCAGTCATCCTCAATGCCATATTTTGTAAGGGACACCAATGAAGAACCATACACTCAGTGGTTTGCAACTCCGAATTTCAACCAGTTCAAGGGAACCTCTAACCCAATAACGCATATAGACTATTGATGTAGAGTGATAGTGCCAAATAGGCATAATGACGCACTCATGCGCAAGGTATTCTAGGCATCCTTGCATGGCCAAGTGATGACATGGTCCAAACATCTCCTCAGGAGATCCATTGCTTATTTCAAAGAGTTGACTTTCACGTTCGTGAAGGAGTACTCCCAGCTTCGTATTGCAGACGACCATCTATTTTCCATCGAAAAGAGATCAAAGAAAACTATCTGACAATATATTTGATGATATTGTGAGGAAAAGTCTTGCACTGTTAGTTGTAGTGACCTTATTGCAGCAATGACATTCAAACAAGGACTGCTCCGGGATAACCAGCTTTATGGCAACATTGTCACAAACAATCCTCGTTGTCTCACCAAGATGCCTTCTCTAGCAGAGTGACATGCATTCTGGGAGAATAAGAAAAATACTATACAAGCCAAGGAGTGCATCGATCCAAGTGAGGAAATATCTAAGATGTCGATGTCACCCAATGATGACACCAAATCCACAACTACTCCAAGCAAGTCTATCAAATGTAAAGAAACCTCAAATTCAATGTACATTTTAAAGTGCCAATTTGTAAAATTTACAACAAAATCAATGATGAATCTTGATTCAAGGGGCCACCACCTATTAAAGGTGATCAAGAAAGGCCGAAAAGACAAGGCGGTGATGCTATCACAATTGCTACGGTCACACCATTAGCATATGCAAGACATTCGATAGGTATTTGTAGAACCTCATCAAAGAAGGGCATTACACCAAGTACGTCATCAAGAAATTTGAAATTTTACTTTGAAAATTTATATTGCATGGAAATGGAAATCCCAAAGCCTTCGTCTAAGAAGCAACCGAGTCTTCCTTCAAGAAGCACTCATAAATTTTCTATAGAAAAAATTCAAGCCTTCCTCCGCCCTAGCCTTCCTCTTGGAAGCATTCCAAGACTTCCTGGAGGAAGCACCCCAATCTTTTGCCTAGCAAAGCAACCCAATCCTTTCTTCGAGAATCACTAAAGCCTTCATTCGGGAAGCACCTAAATCCTTTCTTCTCAGGAAGCAACCAAGCCTTCTACTAGGAAGCACTTCAAACCTTTCTCTTGAAAGCATTCAAGTCTTCCCCTAGGAAGAAACTAAGCATTCCTTCAAGATTCAAGACCTTCACTATGCGAAGCATTTAAGCCTTCGTCTTATAAACTATCTAAGCCTTTTCCATCCGAAGCATCTCTTCCTTCACCCCATGAAGTATCTAAGCCTTTGCCATACAAAAAATCTAAGTCTTCACACTGCAAAACATCCACGCCTTCTCTTGCAAAGCATCAAAGCCTTCTTCTAGGAAGCACCTCCAGCATTCCTTCGAGAAGCATCGCCAGCCTTCCTCTTGGAACCACTTAAGCTTTTCTATAAAGCATATCAAGCCTTCTTTTAAGAAGTAAACTCCCTTCCTTGAATGAAACATAAAAATAATGTTAACCCTTTATGAGAGACCAAGTTAGCTAGAATCCCAATGTTGAATGCACATGGCTATAACGAGGGCAGTTGAAAAACCAACTAGTTCATAAGTTAATTCAAACAAACTGAGCATATGAATATCAAAATTCTGCATAAATAACATTTTCATTTATTTGTTTAAAAAATTGTTGGAAAATCACATATCGATTTCTCAAACCAATTATTTAATACTAGAATGAAATTATAATCATAGACAAAAAAAGGACTAGTCTATGGAAATTATTGGGGAAAATCATCAATGCCTATTGTCTTTTAGAACTCGGCTCATTCTTCAACTGAAAGCACGGGAACACCGTCCAAAAATGAGACATCACTATCTGGAACTCCATCTTTCATAACCTCAAGCTACGACTTAAGTTCAATTTCAGGTTCAAGATTTGCCTCTTTCTCGTGCTCCAAGTCTAGCTCTTTGGTAGAGACTCTATTATAACTCATCATGTCACGACCAGACTCCTCAAGCACGATATTGTCCACTTTCGACCCAACCCTCATGGCTTTGTTTATGGGAATTCACACACAATTTCCTAGTGGGTCACCCATTCTGGGATTGCTCCAACCCAATCTCGCTTAACTTTGGCGTTCCAACCAAACCCAAACCCAGTAAGCTCTCAAAAGGCCTCATGCTAGGAAGATGCATGTCAACACATATAAGACATATCGCCTTTCTCTGCCCGAGTGATATGGGATTGCTCACTATTCTTCTCAAGATGCAGGTCTTACAATCCACCTCCCTTGGAGGCCCAGCATCCTCGCTGGCACACTTTTAGTCGGGGTCTTGCTCTAATTCTAATCTGTCACGGCCCGGCTCCCCTAGCACGATATTGTTCACTTTGGGCCCAGCTCTCAGGGCTTTGTTTCTAGGAACTCACACGCAATTTCCCAGTGGATCACCAATCTTGGGATTGCTCCATCCCAATCCCGCTTAACTTTGGTGTTCCAACCAAACCCAAAGCCAATGAGTTCCGAAAAGGCCTCATGCTAGGAAGATGTGTGGCCACACATATAAGGCACATCACCTTTCCCTCCTTGACCGATGTGGGATTGCTCACCGTTCTTCCCAAGACACGAGTCTTAAAATTTCGTGTGGGGACGTGTGCCACTGTGTATATAAATTTGGCCAACATACTTTTTGTAGTTTTTGATGTTACGAATTCAAAGTATAGTTTTTAAGATGATCGAGTATCGTTTTGGGATAGTTTTGATTATCTAAAGGTTTAGGTGTCATTTTAAATTCGTTTAAAAATCTCAAAAATTTGCGGGATTAAAGTATGAGAATAATTAAAATGTTAGTGACCCTTACTAATGGTTTTTTTACAGGATTGGTGAAACTTGGAATTTACGGAGAAGCGTACGGTTCAGAATCAAACCGTGTGGACGGTGTGTGAGTGGACGTTTGATTTGAGTTTCAATGATTTGAATGACGATTTGAGATGATTACTTGATGATTTTATGGATTATTTAATGATTTCTGGACACAGTTTTACGGATTTTAGTGAAAATTGTATTTTGGGCTTGAGACCCTGTTGGAAATGAATTTGACTTGGTTTTAAGTCAAAGGTTGTTTTGAAACTAATGTTTTGGGTTTATGTTCAGTGCCCCGGATGTGTAATTCCCGAGAGGCCCGGATGTGTAATCCTCGGGAAAACTTTGGATGTGTAAGTCCTGAAGTACCCTCAAATGCATAATTCCAAAGGTTCGAGTATTGGATTGTGTTTAATATTGATTGTGTGTCCAAATGTTTTCTGATGATTCTTTGAAATGGATTTTGGGAAATGTGGGCAACGAGCCTTCATATATGTTATGATGATGGGTCCCACGGTTTGTGATGTGGTATGGATTGGTTGTTGATTGTGGATACTAGTACATGCCTGGATGATGCAAGTGCATTTCCTAGACGTGACTCGGATGTTGCATGGGTGCAATTCCCAAGT
Organism: Prinsepia uniflora; assembly: GCA_032719365.1. Lineage (NCBI taxonomy): Eukaryota > Viridiplantae > Streptophyta > Magnoliopsida > Rosales > Rosaceae > Prinsepia > Prinsepia uniflora. The sequence continues at coordinate 31,731,758 of CM064876.1, read as the reverse complement.
ATGTGGTATGTCTAGATGTTTCTTGTGTAGTTCCCGAACATGGCTCAGATGTTGCGTGTGTGCAGTTCCTAAGCGGGGCTACGTGTAGTGCCAATGTGATAGTATGATTGATTGTGATTGATGTTTGAGTACTGATGATTAGTACTGGTGTGATCATTGATGATTGATTTGAGTATTGATGATTGGTTGTCATTGATGCCGATGGTTGTGTCGAGATGGTTTCTATGTGATTTGACTCGAGAGCTGGTTGCTCATGTTTTACTCTATGTATGCATATTTTATAATTGGAGGGTAAAGAGTTCATTTTTGGAATGTTTTTTAAAATGACGTAATTTTTTTTCACTCACACTTTTGATGTTTTTATGACCCTCTAGGTCGTGGCACGAAGATTGGGGTTGATCGAGAGTAGAAGGCATGTGTGGGAATTATGACAGTTATCCCTTGCCTGACAAGTGCTAAGGGGGTTTTCGAAACTCCAGTTGACTTGTCACACGGGAGCAGGACCAGACACAGTTATCAAAGCAATTTTGGGACGAGTCCTGTCACATCATACCCAACTTTAGTCCCTCATTTCCTTGTTGGAGCAAAGTTATGGGGGCATACTGACAGGACCCATTCCAATCCCCCCGGGATTAGTGCGGGATGACCCTGCTCCCTTCTGACACGAAGTGTCAGACAAGGGATATTTTCGTCCTTTGCCCTCCCGGGCTATCAGAGTACGCCAGGATCCGGAGGAGGCATGTGTAACAACCCGTCCCGAGAATTGGGATTAGTAGAGTGATTAAGGTGCGATCCGTGGTTCGTTGGTCCCGATAAGGTCGTTGGCGTAGAATGACGATTTTGCCCCTGGTTTGGGCAAAATAGTTGACTTTTAGTTCGGGCGGTCAAATGAGGATTGACCAGTGACCAGGACGTAGTTTAGGACGTCATGAACCCATAGACATGTGGTACGTTTGATTCCGACATCCGAGGAGGAAGTTGTGATGTTCGGAAGGTTGAGGGCATAACCGTAATTTTGGTAAAATAGGGGGAAAAGTTGACTTTTTGAATAATCGAGTTTTGGTAGGTTGACCTAGGATGGTTAGATAGATTCCGTCGTCCTGAGTTCGATGACAGGCGGCACGTATTCATCGGACTTACGGGGTGAGAGTTACGGGTCTAGGAAGTTTTGGTTAAAACGTAAATATAAGTTAAAAAGAAGGGTATTTTGGTCATTGTGGCACATTGGGATTTGTGCACAGAAGAAAGGAATGGACGGCTGGGATTAGGCCAGGTGGGGTAAAGGATGAAGGGATGGTGACACATGGCAGGTGTGTAGTGGCTTCTGGTGAGTTCGAGTGTGTGCACGGCCCAAATAATTGGGGTGCACCCGTGTTGGGTGATGCTGGTTCAGAAAATAGAGGGAGGTCGTGAAGGAAATTGAGGGCGGTGGTGTGTGTTTTGTTGATTTGTGAGTGTCTGAGGATGATCAGAGAGTGAGAGGGAAGCAGTGAGAGAGGTTGACGGTGTGGTGGCCGTGTGTGAGGGTGTCAAGAGCTGCGGGGAAAACCAGGGGTAAAAGCAGGGAGATTGTGAGGATTGTGGCGGTGGTAGCCGTGTACGGGGCAATTGAGTCCGTGGTGGTGTCGTGCGGGTCGCGAGGAGTCAACCACTACCGGAGGAGCTCACGGTGGCAGCAGGAGGCAGGTAATTTCCTCATCTCCGATTCGGTACTCTGTTTTCCATTGAACTTCAATGTGAAAGTCGTGAGTCTAGGGCTAGAGTCGAGGGAGTTGGAGGTTAGGGTGAGGCTCCTGAGGGTCCTAGGAACGGGTTGAGTGTGCTGTCGTGATGGGTGGTGCACAGGGGCGGCCGGTACGACGGAGTGCACTTGTGTGCTCTGTTTTAGCCGTGAGGTTCGAACGGCAAGTTGTGCAGTTGGGGAGTGAGTCGACGGTTCAGGTTAGCTGGGTTAGGTTTAGAGAAGTCTGGGGAAGAGGTTGGTGTAGCCTCCGTGAAGGGGGAAGTCGTGGGTGGCCGGAGAAAGAAACAGGGCAGTGTACAGGTTTTTGTTCAAGGTTGAGTCGACGAGTTTTAGGGTGAATCGAGGTGAGTGACACACGGGAAGGGGTAGCCTAGGACGGGACGATGCTGTTGGTGAAGAAAGGAACCGTTTTGGTGGACGGAGGAGGAAGAACCAGGTACGCCGGTCTGAGTGCAGACCACTGTACTGAACCCGGTTCAGCACGGGTTGAAGACGGTACTGTAGCTGGCGCGTGAGGGCCACGCGCAGCCACTTTGGGCGGCGCGTGGAGGCGCGTGCGGCGGTTCTGGGAGGAACGGTCAACATAGTTTTTGGTCTAGGAGTTGTTGTGAGTTCAATGGAGTTGGTTTCGGGTTAATCGGAAGTCGTTTGAGTGTAGTTCCGCGAGGGTGAATGTGTAGGGTCCCGGGGTTTTAAGTCTTCGGTTCGGGGATTTTTGAGGGAATTTAGGAGAGTGTTGGTAGATGTATTAGTGACGTAATTTGACGGTGATTGACAGGATCGGGATTTCCCGAGGAAGCCGAGGAACGGGCTGGACGTTCGAGACGCGAGTAGGGCTCAGCACTGTGAGTGGACCTTTTCTTTAAACTCGAGCATGCATAACTGTTTTCTATAATTGTCTTATGGTTTTCAATCATGATTTTGTGTTTATCGAATATGTTTGGTCGGTTTTGCATTATTACACGTTTTTCGAGGAAAGTGGCTTTTAGCACGTTTTACGAGGAATGGTTGGTTTTTGGAATATATATGATGAGTTTGGGATTTCAAATGATAAAGGGTTATCAATGGTTATAAGTGGATTTTGGAACATGCTTTCAATGATCAAAGTTTTTGGTTTTAGAAACGGATTTTGGAAATGGAATTTGGTTTTAAGATTGGAAAGTGGACTCCGGATTTGGGTTCGGAATGACGGTTCTGGATGCCGGGAAGGGCTTCGGACCAGTGATTTCGGATTCGGGTTTGGATGTGGATTGGTAAATGGTTTTCAAATGGTTTTGGATTGGATTTGCTGGATCTGGATATTGGGTTTAAAGACCCGGATATATGTGACGGGGGACCGGCCGGATTGGGTTTAAAGACCCGGATTGAGTTTAAAGACTCGGGAGTTTAAAGACTCGGATATATATTGATTTTCCCCCGTAGGCCTTGAGTTTAAAGACTCGGGAGTTTAAAGACTCGGATATGATTAAGGCCTGGATTGAGTTTAAAGACTCGGGAGTTTAAAGACTCGGATAGGTCCAGCAGGTTTGATCGGGAAAATGATGATTTGGTGATTATGGTTTATGATACAGTTTTCTGATACTCATGTTATGGTTTCTTATGATATTTCATAGTGTTTCTGCTTCTTATGATATTTAAGAATGATTATTTTATTAATGTATTTATAACTGTTGGTTATGCATGTGGTTTCAAAACGGAGGGTTTAAACTCGGTTTTCTTATCAAATGGTTTTGAACTTTTTGTACTTTCTGGTCCACTCACATTTTCTGTTCTAATTGCCCTCCAGGTTGTGGAGCGAGCGCGGGGTCTTGACGTCGAGGCAGTGTCCAAGGCATAGAAGTGACGTGAGAGTTCCCAGAGTAGAGTAAAGGCTTCCGTGTGCGTGTAGTTATCGGTTTTATTTTCTTTGTATGTTCGTACTATGCTCTGTAAATGCTTCTTACGGGACTTTGTGTCTAATTACTCCTGCGTTTGACTGGGTTCGAGTAAGTGTTCCTTAGGTGTTGTGTCAGGGAGTCAGACGGGAGCGGGATTTACCTCGGGTTTCGGGGTGAAACCGGGGTGGGTCCTGACAATTGGTATCAGAGCATAGGTCTGTCGAGTTTGTTGGGTCTGTCGGTTTGTGAGGTTGTGTTTCAGTTGTTTGACTACTTCTATGCCTCTTTCAGCGTGCGGTTGACGATGCCTCCGAGACGTAGACCCTCTCCACAACCTGAAGAAGTAGCAAGAGAGACGGAGAGTGCCACGATTGAGCGAGCCCAGCGGCTCGGGGCTACTACTTTTAGTGGTGGGGCTGATCCTGAGGAAGCCCAGAGGTGGATTACCAGACTGGAGCGGATTTTTGCGGTGATGCATTGTCCGCCGGAGGAGCGAGTATTGCTGGCTACCTTTTTACTAGATGGTGCGGCGTACGAGTGGTGGTATACCCTCGAGTTGTCCGGTTGGGATGTCCACTGAACCGTCATGATCCATAATATCCATAATCAGGTAACATGCCGGTTCCCATAAACCGTCATGTACTGTAATAACATAACCAGGTAACATGCCAGTTCCCATAAACCGTCATGTACCGTAATAACCAACAAGGGTTCATGCCGGTTCCCATAAACCGTCATGAACCATGATACCATATTAAGAGTTCATGCCGATTCCCATAAACCGTCATGAACCGGGAAATCCATTTAAGGTTCCCTGACCTGAAATCAAAACCGGAAAGTAGCTTGGGTCTCGTACCCGAACATAGGACATCAGTTGGGCACCGTGCCCAATATCTGAGGTCATATGCCCGAGACAAAACCAAATGGGTCTCATACCCGAGTTTATCATTTTGAAATCCAATTTCAGTTCATTTAAATCAATAAAGAAATACAGACCCGTATAAGCACCGTATAAGGCCGAAACCTCGAAATACGTGCTTATACGTAACCACATACAAATGCACCCATGGCATCATCAAACAAGTAATAAAACATATAATAAACATTTATGCATGCACCAATTTAGAAAACAAGTCCACTCACAGACTGTCCGAGCTGCCGCCTCGATTTGCGTGCCATACGGCTCCCCGAGCCGATCACCGTCACCGGGACTCCCAAACCTGTCCAAATTAATTTAGAGGGTTACTAACTACTTATATAACCCCTCACTAAAGCCCCGTAATTTTCCCGTATTTTTAACTATTTTTAATCCCGAACCTAAACCTTCCGATGCCCCGAAACATATCGAGACGGTGTCCGATCGACTCGAAACCAGTCCCAAAATGTTCGTTACATCGAATAGATGATTTCGTATGTTGGACACATCCCCAGAAACCCCACCACGCGCTGCCACGCGCCGCCCAAAGGCCCCTACGCGTGGGCTCACGCGCCGGTGAACAGTGCGTCGTTCCCAGCGATCGAACCGGTCTGGGCCAGCCGGTCCGATCCGACCTCTGCAACTGGACCGGCGTAACCGGTCCAGGCCTTCTTCTCCCTCATTTTTGGTCCGATTTCCTCCATTCCAATTCCTAAATTCCTATTTTAATGTTTTCTATCAATCCCAATTAACAAAACTATCAAAAACCTACCGAAACCTATGGTTCCAACATGGAGCTCACGGCCCTGTTTTTCCCGACCACCCTCACGGCTCCCTCCGCCGTGAAGCACCCTCCAAAACCTCTTAAAATCATCCTAGCAACTCCCTAATCATCTTCCAATCACCCATAACAACCCATAAAGTCATATTCGAAAATAATGGAAAAATGGGCATTAGTCGGGTAATCGGGTTACCTGGGCCTTCACGGCCGTGTGCGGCGGTCCAGGTGCTCCCCGCCACCGTCCCTAGCTTCCTTAGCCTCTCCCTCACTCTATGGTCCCATTCAAGATCGGCTGGAAAGATTTGGATGGGTTTGGGTTCAAACTGAGATCGGGTGGGTGTTTGGATGAATGGAAAACAAAGAGATGATCGATGCATGTATGGGAATTAAGGGCCAGTGGATGGGTGACAAGTGTCACTCATCCCTTGGTTGCTGAAAAGTAGTTGAGCCCACTAAAGATTGGTTGTTGAAAAGTAGTTGAGCCCACTACGGATTCGTATCGTCCTTATCTACGTAACGGTCTTCGGCCCTCGGCCATCGGACCTCCTGGTCAAAAAGTCAACTTTTGACCTCCTATTCACCCAAATTACCAAAATGCCCTTGGGCTTCCGAACGTCATAACTTCTTCTACGAACGTCAGAATTGAACGTGCCACCTGTCTACGAACTCGTGACGTCACGAACTACGTCACGGTCATCGGTCAAAGTCCATTTGACCGCCCGAATGAAAAGTCAACGTTTTGCCACCATCAGGGGCAAAACGGTCATTTCGCATCGTTCGTTCGATTTCGCTCTACTAATCACGGATTAGCCTCACTAATCGTGATTAGTCACTAATCTAATCATGGAATTTGGGACGGGTCGTTACACATACGATAGCAAAGGCCATTTAGATCTCAACTGTTGGATTTACACCTCCAAGCGTTTGCATTCAGATCTCAATTGTTGCATTTCCACCTCCAAGCGTTTGACCAAGTGCTCGAAAGGATTATCAGAAAATCTGCACTTCTAGGATGACCTCGCTGGGCTAAAGCCACTAAAACCAATGCCTCGAATGAATTGTGAAGAAAGTCCCTATTTTTTATTCTTCTTTAGGATTACAGTTTTTTTCAGACGTAAATGAGTGCTTAGGATAGCTAATTTTTCATGACTTAAAATTTTGGGAACCTCAAAATGAACTCTGAGCCACCACGCTCCCATAAAGAAAGTTTTCTAGACCCTTCTAGAACCATACCTTGACGCATCTTAAAATGACCGCCTTGGAAAAATAGATAAATTAGTACTTAAATCATTGCCAACTGACAAGACCGCCAAACAAGTGTGAAAATTACAACCATGTTGGGCCCACCCACAACAATGGCGTTCTACGTACAATACAAAGGACAATAGCGAGGTAAATTAGCCCGAAATGTGGTAGATCAAACTACCAAAAAATGCGCACGTGGAAACATGCACTAGCAAGGACCAATCAGACACCTCCGCATGGAAAGGCTTGATAGGCGAGACGATATTTCAGACATAAGTTGTCAGACCATCCATGAGTGTCTGCGCATTAGAAGTAGGAGTCACAAGCACCAAAATCCCAAGAGACTAGCTGATGCCAGCTTGACATCAGTGTCCGCAAATAACCAATGTAGGGGTGCGTACGTGACATGCGCCTGGCGTACCCCTAACAAGGACTGTCTTCCGTCTACGCTACTGTAACAACTCGTCCCTAATTTTAAGGATTAATTAGGGATTAATGATAGATTAGCGAGGCTAATAGGGGATTAGCCCAGGATTAACGGACGTTCAGGGAAAAATTACGATTTTGCCCTTAAATAAGGGCAAAAAGTTAACTTTTGCCCTGGGAGGTCCGATGGCCGAGGGTCGAGGACCGTTAAGTAGATCAAGTCTATACGAATTCGTAGATAGGTGGCACGTTGAATTCAGAAGTTTTTCAGATAATTTATGATTCACGGAAGTTCGAACGAACTATTGCACGCTCTTCGAGACGGAAGCCATTTGGCATTAAGTGGGCCGAGCTTTTTAGGACAGGCCCAATGGATGAATGAAAGTGTCATTCATCCATTCCCCATCATTTTCCTGTTCATGCATATCCCCTCCTCTTTGTGTTCGACCATTTCCCCACCAAACCTGATCAACCCATCCAACCCAATCCAAACCCTTCCCCCATTTGACCAGGTTTGAGACCAAGAGAGTGATGGGAGGGGAGGATGATGGTGGTGGTTGGCCAAGGATGGCGCTGCCGTGGACGGCAGAGGACCCCAGTGCACGGTAAGCTCGGTTTTGCCCTTTTTCTTTTATTTTTGATTTTATACGTTATGCGCCGTTTTAGGTGATTAGGATAGGTCTAATAGGTTGCAAGGAAGGTGTTAGGATGGTTTTGGTTGGTGTTTAGTGGCTGAGAAGCCTTGGGGAAAAACTGGGATATTGAACTATGAGGGAGGAGATCGGATCGATAGGATTTTGTGGGTTTTAGGTGATTTTAATTGCATATTTAAGTTCTTAGGATCAAATTAGGAAGAATGGAGTTGGATTGGAGGAAAAAGGATGAAAATTGACCGAGTTATGGGGCTGGACCAGTCACGCCAGTCCAGTTGGACCGGATTACAGAGGAGAATCGGACCGGCCGGTCGGACTCGGTCGGCTAGAGGACAAGGATGACCCTGCACAGGCGCGTGAAACCCATGCGCACGGCCATCTGGCTGAAAGTGCGGGTGCGTGGTCCACTTTTGGGGGAAAGTTCCAACATGTAATTTCATCTATTCGATGTAATGAACATTTTGGGACTGGTTTCGAGTCGATCAAACATCGTCTCGATATAGTTCGGGATGTCCAAAGGTTTAGGATCGCGTTTAAAAATAGTTAAAAATCCCGAAAAATTAGGGGGCTTTAGGGAGGGGCTAATTAAGTAGTTAGTAACCCTCTAAAGTGATTTGAACAAGTTTGGAAACCCTGAATACAATGATTAACTTGGTAAGGAGTACGACGCGCGTATCGAGGCTGCAGCTCAGACGGTATGTGAGTGGACCTTTCTTTCTAACTTGATGCATGCATGAATGTTTTATAAGTTTTTTAGAACATGTTTTGTGATGCCGTGAGTGTATTTATGCGGGTGTTTACGTATTGGAACGTATTTCGAGATTTTCAGTTTTATAAGTGCTTATACGCGCTTATACTTTCGGTTTAATGAATGGTTGTGAAAAGTAAAATCGGGTATGAGACCCATTTAGTTTTGGTTTTGATCCGGTCATGAGGTCCTATTGATGACCTACGGTTTTGAGTCGTGGTCGCGACGGGTCCTGTGTGCACGACGACGGACGACATGATGCTTGCCTCCGGACTAGGGATGTGTTCCTTCCGGAGAGGTCACGATGCACGTCCTGTGGTCGAGCAGCCATTGGAGGCTCGACTTTGGAGTGCTGACGATATAGGAGAGCGATCGGCGATGTGTGCACTCTGATCTAGAGATGGTCGCGACAGTGATATATTCACGACGACATACCAGGATTGAGAGCGGCCCTAGACTGATTGTTACACGCATCGCTATGATCAAAATCGTGACTGACCCTGAGATATTGGCCTCGATTCCCAATTGATTTACGAGTTCGGGCCTGAGTTCCAGTTAAACTGTGAAATTAAGCCAGAGGCCCCGTTGAGTCATAAGTTCGGGCTCGATGCCCAGTTGACTTATGTTATCGGGCGTGAGTCCCATGTGTGGTTTCCATATTAGTATGTTTATACCCATCTTTATGAGTTGATTAGTCTTCACCAGACGTCGACCTGGAGAGTCACGATCCACTTCCAGGAATGAATAATCCCTATAGGGAGCCTATTCCAGGAGTGGAAGATATGATAGAATCTCGGACCTGATCCGGAGATATGCCCGGACTGGTTTCAGAGACAAAGCCTCCCAGATGGAGAATTTCTGGGGGTAGACTCGGAGTGAGATCTCGAGTAGTATGCATACTTATATATAGAGAAATCGTGACATATATCGAGGATGAGTTCCCTAGGGGCTGTTTGTCCCGAGTTGACATCAGAAGATGTCTAGGATGGGTTATGTATGTATATATGTATATGTGTATGAGATTTCACGGAGATGATTTTGGGCTGAGACCCTATGTTTCATGTTTTGAGAAGGAAACTGGTTCCGGGTTTCCTTATTTTGGATTTTGGGGTAAGGTCCCATGTTCTATGTCTGAGAAATGGTTTTTGAATGCATGCATACTTATTAGTGAATGACATAAATGTCTTTTCGTGAAAATGTTTTTAAATTATTTGTTTTCTCCACTCACAACTTTCGTGTTTTGAATGCCCTTCAGGTTGATCGCGGATACGGGCTGTAGCAGAGACCGAGACATCACATTCCTCATTTGGATCCTGGCGCTCTCTGATAGTCCCGGTTGGACAAAAGACAAAATTATCTCTGGTCGTGTCAAAGGGGAGCAGGAACATCCCATGTTAATCCGGGGGGATTTGGGACGGGTCCTGTCAAGTTGGTATCAGAGCGGGTTTTGCTCTTATTGTGTGTACGCAGACCGAGGATGTGATGTCTCTACAATCGTAACAACCCGTCATCAACCTGATAGTTAGGGTAATAATAGGTGGAGTTAGTGGAATCTAACCCTAAACCCTAGCTAGATTACGTTTCACATGAGGTGTGATGGCTTAAGGATTCGTTTGGCATAGGATGCCGTGTGTTTCGATGAAGTAGATCTTCAATAGGACCAGTATTTGTGCGAATCCAATGGCTTCCAGTCGCATAGTTACTGGAGATAGGACCAAGTGGAACCAGTGGAGGTCGGACGTTAGGATCGTCCACGATAGAACTGCAAGGATTGGAGATTGTGCTGCTAGGAGCAGTCAGACGCGCGAGGACTTTAGTTGAGACTGGTTGGAATAGGAACGTGGATCCTATTTGGCATGAGATGCCATGTTTAGAGGTGTCGAATCCTGGAGGGATGTTGACCGACAGAGGATGCCCGGAGTAGTTGTGTGTGATGTTGTAGGATGCGATTGCGACTCGTAGTGCTTGTATAGTGTTAGGCATGGCATATGGCCAAGTTCTCGTGGAGGCCAGTGGCTAGGAGCCGTAAAGTTACGAGGGGACGAGATCCTGGGATTGTGATTACTAGTTATTGGGACGCCAGTGTCGGAGTACGATGACTCTTCAGAGTCGAGCGCAAAGGATCACTCGAGATGGACACGCTCTCTACATCGAGTAGCTGAGTTACGATAACCCTAGTTAGCGATTGATTGGATGAGTGACCAGGAGAGTGATACGTGTCAACCGGATCCTAAGGTGGACCGATCGGCGTATGTTGTGTATTAAGCGGTTAGTGCCAGCTATGAGTTGGCAGCATAGGTTCAAAGTCTCGGTGGTGTGTGGGTGGATTGTGTCTGTACGAGCTCAACGGTAGTTACCACCATCGAGGGTGGATTTGTTGGTGATTTTTGAGACGTTCGGGAAGCGTTCATTTTCTAATATGGATTGTTGGGATGGTCATACCCGGAGTATGAGGTACGAGGGTGGCAGAGCCTTTCCGACCCGAGCAGAGATGAATGGCGATTGATCGGTAGGAGCAAGGTTTTAGGTTTGGTTGATTCGGACTGACAGGACCCATCCCAATCCCCCCGGGATTAGTGCGGGATGACCCTGTTCCCGTCTGACCCTGTTATTTTTGGCCCACTCACCCTTGTTTTACTGACCCCTCCAGACCCTGACACGGCAATAGAGGAGGAGGATCCGGAGGAGGAGGCAGAGGTTTAGTTTGCCTAGCTGTGCACCTGTACACCCACTTGTGGGTAGGTTGAGCACCGAATAAATGTACTCTGACTAGTGTGCTCACATGTTGTATCTTACTTTCCCTTGTCTGACAGTATCACTTTAAACATTGTGTTTGTACATTATCTATCTATGTGAGTCTTCGGTTTTTATTTAAGGGTACTTTTGGTATGTTTAGAGTCATTGTCAGACGGGAGCGGGTCACGTCCCCGGGTGGTCCCAGGTGGGATTGGGACGGGTCCTGTCACGGACTCCGCGTGGCGGTGATGCGATGATAATAACGAGAAAAGACGACGAGCCACGAGCTGAGGGTAGCTCAGTCGTAATGTGCTCAGGGTGAGTTTCTACCACTACGCGACAAGAAGGATTCGTCGGTTAGTGTTGATGCTTGGGAATCGTGATGGAGATGGTTTGGTTGACTGCGGTTGACCATGCCTCCCGAGTTTTATGTACGCTTGTTTAAGGAGAATCTAATAGTGAGAAATAGAGTGGGTCACTACAGTAGTTATTGACAGTGTCGTTGGTCGGAAGGAATAGGCAACGCGAGTACTGTCATGGGGATTATTGACCGGTTGGTCAAAGCTGGTGAGATACAGAGGTGTGACCGAAGAGTCAAGTGGTACATCATATTAGGATGAATTGACATCCTCTTGGATGTGCATAAATGATCATAAACGGATAGGCGAGTTGGCTTGGTTACAAGCATGTGGATGATGTCCGAGTGAGTTGCGGGCTTAGTTTGTGACCGAATTCGTAGATGTGCCCTATAGGAGTAACCGTGTGAGTTCGGTGGGCATTGAGCGAGACAGAGAGGATTCCGAGCGGCTCAGTGCGAGGTATGACCTATACTTGGATTGGCGAGTATGTACTATACCTAGATTTGGGTACAGGTACCCTAGGTCCTTGTGGATGGATGGCATGAGTGTTCAGTGCTGGAATTTGATCCCATAAGGATTGGGAGGTGCAAATTAGGTTACTGACGTGAACGACGATGGAAATAGTCGAAGAGAATCAATGGAAGTGTTTAGTCCTGAAGGAAAGGATTAAGCATTACAGTAATTATCATAGAATACTCTTAGTTGGAGTAGGTGGACTTCTAGCTCAGTCATTGGAAAAGTTAAGTATGCTTCCAACATGGTTGCAACTACTCTCGACTTAGAGACCGGTGAAGGAGACTTCTCGTTTTCTGCTCTTTAGCAGATAATGCTGGGTGCCTGAGGATGACATAGGATGAATGTTGATGTCATCATCTTCGACTTTCCTCATGTGGGTCGATGAGGAAGGAGATGACAGCTAAGGGTTCAAAGAGGGTGTAAAAACCGAACACCTAGGTTGTGGGTCAAATTTGAGTGACTTGGAGATCAGATGATTCGTAGTATCACATCTAGTGATGTGACAAGTGAGGACCCAAGGTGAGACAGATCGAGTAGCGTGAGGATGATCAAGATGACGAAAGTGATTGTGGCGATCTTGAGGTGAGTAGACCAAGGTCTGGTCCTCATTGGAGTGAATTGCCTTGTTGATTATGCTAAGTTAGGAACAGAGGAGAACTTTTTGACAAGACAGTTAAGGAATCTCTTAGCATAGTTGGTGAGATGACAAGACAAAGATTAGTTAGAGTTAAATCAGGAGACGAGGAAGATATGTGGATATCGATCAGGAAAAGATGAATAGCTGATGCCTCGAGTTGGAGTTGACGATAGAGATGATTGAGGCTGGCTCGTGATGAACGTTTCGGTATGGAACCCTAGTGACTGTGTGTGTTTCCTCCCCTGAATGAGAGCAAAAAGTTAACTTTTGACCCGGGAGGTCCGATGGCCGAAGGCCGAGGACCGTTACGTAGATCGAGTCGAATTTAGACCCGGGAGGTCCGGCGGCATGTCAAATTTAGACGTTTGACGGAAAAATTACGGTTCACGAAAGTTCAAACGAACTATTGCACGTTCTTTGAGACGGAAGCCATTTGGAATTAAGTGGGCCCAGCTTTTTAGGACAGGCCCAATGGATGCATTCCCCATCATTTTCCCTTTCATGCATATTCCTCCCCTTTGTGTTTTACCATTTCCCCACAAAACCCGATCAACCCATCCAACACAATCCAAACCCTTCCCCCACCTGACCAGGTTTGAGACCAAGAGAGTGAAGTGAGGGCAGGATGATGGTGGTGGCTGGCCAAGGACGGCGCCGCCGTGGACGGTGGAGGACCCCAGTGCACGGTAAGCTCAGTTTTGCCCATTTTCTTTTATTTTTGATTTTGTACTTTATGGGCCGTTTTAGGTGATTATGATAGGTCTAATAGATTTCTAGGAAGGTGTTAGGATGGTTTTGGTTGGTGGTTAGTGGCTGAGAAGCCTTGGGGAAAAACTAGGATATTGAACCGTGAGGGAGGAAATCGGACCGATAGGATTTTGTGGGTTTTAGGTGATTTTAATTGCATATTTAGGTTACTAGGATTGAATTAGGAAGAATGGAGTTGGATTGGAGGAAAAAGGATGAAAATTGACCGAGTTATGGAGCTGGACCGGATTACATAGGAGAACTCGACCGGCTGGTCGGACCCAGTTGGCTGGAGGACAGGGATGACCCTGTGTAGGCGTGTGAAGTCCACGCCTTGGGCCATCTGGCAACGCGTACGGGCACGTGGCCCACTTTTTGGGGAAAGTTCCAACATGTAATTTCATCTATTCGATGTAACGAACATTTAAGGACAGGTTTCGAGTCGATCAGACATCGTCTCGATATAGTTCGGTCTGTCCGAAAGTTTAGGATCGCGTTTAAAATGTCAAAAATCCTGGAAAATTAGGGGGCTTTAGGGAGGGACTAGTTAAGTAGATAGTAACCCTCTAAAGTGATTTGGACAGGTTTGGGAACCCCGGAGATGGTGATTGACTTGGGAAGGCGTACGACGCGTGTATCGAGGTGGTAGCTCGGACGGTCTGTGTGTGGACCTTTCTTTTTAACTTGATGCATGCATAAATGTTTTATAAGTGTTTTAAAACATGTTTTTTATTCCATGAGTGCATTTGTGTGGGTGTTTACGTATTGACACGTATTTCGAGGTTTTTGATTTTATACTTGCTTATACGGGCTTATGCTTTCGATTTTAATGAATGGTTGTGAAAAGTAAAACCGGGCATGAGACCCATTTTTTTTTTGGTTTTGACTCGGTCATGAGGCCCTATTGATGACCTACGGGTCTGAGTCGTGGTCGTGATGGGCGCTGTGTGGACGGCGACAGACGACATGACGCTCGCCTCCGGACTAGGGATGTGTTACTTCCGGAGAGGTCACGATGCACGTCCCGTGGTCGAACAGCTACTAGAGGTTCGACTTCGGAGTACTGACAATATAGGAGAGCGATCGGCGATGTGTGCACCCTGATCTAGAGGTGGTCGCGATAGTGATATGTTCACGACGACATACCAGGATTGAGAGCGGTCATGGACTGATGGTTGCACGCATTGCTATAATCGAAATCGTGACTGACCCTGAGATATTGGGCTCGATGCCCAGTTTATTTACGTGTTCGGGCTTGAGTTCCAGTTAAACTGTGAAATCGGGCTAGAGGCCCCGTTGAGTCATAAGTTCGGGCTGGAGGCACAGTTGACTTGTGTTATCGGGCGTGAGTCCCATGTGTGGTTTCCATATTAGTATGTATATACCCACCTTTATGAGTTGATTGGTCTCCTCCAGACTTCGACCTGGAGAGTCACGATCCACTTCCCAGAATGAGTAATCCCCATAAGGAGCCTATTTTAGGAGTGGAAGATATGATAGAATCCCAGACCTGATCTAGAGAGATACCCGGACTGGTTTCGGAGACAGAGCCTCCCAGATGGAGAATTCCTGGGGGTAGACTCGGAGTGGGATCCCGAGTAGTATGCATACTTATATATAGGGAAATCGTGACATATATCGGGGATGAGTTCCCTAGGGGCTGTGTGCCCTGAGTTGACATCAGAGGATGTCTAGGATGGGTTATGTATGTATATATGTATATGTGTATGAGATTTCACGAAATGATTTTGGGCTGAGACCCTATGTTTCATGTTTTGAGAAGGAGACTCACTCTGGATTTCCTTATTTTGGATTTTGGGCCAAGGCCCCGTGTTCTATGTCTGAGAAATGGTTTTCGAATGCATGCATACTTTTTAGTGAAGGGCATAAATGTCTTTTCGTGAATTTTTTTTAAAATTATTTGTTTTGTCCACTCACAGCTTTCGTGCTTTGAATGCCCTTCAGGTTAATCGCGGATGCAGTCTGTAGTAGTGACCAAGACATCACATTCCTCATTCGGATCCTGGCGCTCCCTGATAGTCCCGGTTGGGAAAAGGACGGAATTATCCCTCGTCTGACACTTCGTGTCAGACAGGAGCAGACACGTCCCACGTTAATCCCGGGGGATTTGGGACCGGTCCTGTCAGCTACTCTGCCAGTTGCGTACGCGTGGTACGTACGCTCCAGAAAAGAGTACTGACATGCACTGTTTCTGTCAGCTATGTCTTGCCTCTTATCAGTGCGTGACTCACACGCGCCTAACTCTGCTCCAACCACAATAGTGTTGTGCTACTACCCAACACTCTATGTCGGTGCTTCGCACGCAGTCGCCTGTCTCGCCCGTCCTTCCATGCTGTGTGGCAGAAATTTCGAATTTGATGTTATCACTCATTAGCCAGCAACAACAACTCACCTGATTCTTCATTTTTATAGAAAATCCAATCCCACCTTTCATGTCAATCATCTACATCAAATCAAAAAATCAATCATCTACAATGCTCCCATCAAAACGAAGAAAATAAGAAAAAAAATTGTTTTACCTTCAAGGTTGCTTGGTCGTTCTCTCATCCTTCATAAAGAAATCCAAAATTTTGAATCATCAAAATCTGGTTCTCAAAAGCAGCAATATAATTGTTGACCTCCACACCCTTCGATTCCAATCCCATGGATTATTGAGGCTTCCCTCTCTATCTACCTTTATAAATAAAAAAAAATCTTTAAGCCATTCATGATGAAATTAATTTCAAATTAAATGGAATTAATTATCACAATTGGGAGGTTTAATTCCTTAATGATTTGGATAGAAAAATAGATATCTTTTTTTCATGACACATATCAAGCAAGATTCATATACACATCAACTTGATTCTGAGCTCAATAAATTTTCTCAACTTGGAGATAAAGCAAGGCAAAAAATACTGAGAAGCATGGTTATTAGTGATTCTAAAAAATTTACATCCCTTAAGATTCCCTAAATTCCGAAGCGATGTGTAAGCATTTGTGGAACCCAAAGTCATTCAAAAATTGTGGAGCTGCTATGTGGCCCATACTTAGCATAATGTCCAAATTACCTCTGGTAATAACATTAACAATGGCCCATAAACACCCACACATTAAAAAAAATGTATTTACCAGCTGAATATATTATTCAATCAGGTTAAAGTTTCATTGTTATTAATATTTTCCCTAAGAATTCATTGTCATTATTCTTATTAATGAACAATTAATATTAATATTAAAATATTATAATTTTCATAATTATCCTTAATCATGATCAATTATTATAACTATTAAATAATATCTTTTATTAAAAAGATATTATTTATTAAGTATAAAATCAACCGACCAATCAGAACGCTCTATGACTCCCAAGGTTTCTCTATAAACAGTGGAGCTTATTTTATTTTCAAGGTAATTCGTTATTCACTTTTGAAGTATTTATGATTCTTCTCTCAAAATTTATTTAAGCATCAAAGTGTTATTGGTTGAACAACCCCCATGGCTTCAACTTTAACTTCAATTGTCTCTTATTTGCTGTGTTGTAGGGTTTGTGAAGATTTTTCCAAGCGAGTAAGATTTTTGTTTCAACGCAAGAATAATAACAACAATTCCAAGTAATAAAGGCCTCTTTGGAGACGTTTTGTAGAACCGTTTTCATTTCTCGTATACAAAAATAGGTATAACTGTGTTTGATAACTTAATTTTGAAAAATGAATTTTGAATATGAAAACATATAATACACAAATTTGCTAACTTTTTATAAACATCAAATTTATGTTTTATGATTTTTTAAGGATTCAACACGAAAAAAAAATACAAGCGTAAATAAGAGTAGAATGAAAAGTTGTCGTAATATTACCATAGTTATTACCATCACTATCACCACTACAATTACCGTCATCGCTGCCATTGGTACCCTTGTTTTCCCAAAGTCAACCTCTACCATTATCACCTTTTATTGTCACCTCCTCCACTATACCCCCACTAATATTCTTATATGAGCATTACTAACATCACCATTTGCGAAAACCGCCTCAAAATGATTTCCACCACCATATTCATCACCACCACCACCACCATCCCACTCCAAGTTTTGACACCGTCTTCACCATCACAATCAATCATTACATGCATATGCACCTCCACTTCAACCAACCCCACACCAACTTCCACTTCCACCTTGACGACCACATTTTCACCCCCACCACTACCTCCACCTCTATCACCACCTCTGAGCACACCAATACATGCAAAAGTTGCATTAAGCGAATGTATCAAGTCATCAACTTTTTTCTATCTTTCTAACATTCTTTAGTTAGTGATATAGAGGTCCTTTATAATGTTTTCTTTACACGCAATGAGAGAATGCAAAAATATTATAAGGACAACCTAATTCAAAAAATGGATAACCAAGGATAAAAGTTTCAATAAACATCCTAAACTATGGCCATGCACTAAATTTAAGATTCCAATAATGTTCTTGAGCCATACAAACAATATCAGGTTAAGTGCCTATAACATAGGGTACTTAGCCTCAAGTTACGCCCAAGAAATTGGGCTAGCTAGACTCTAAGAGAATTTCCAATAGAGTCCTTAAAACAATTTGTTTTAAAAAATTTGGAGATTTTCAAAGAAGAGAGAAAGTAGAAGAGAGAAAGTACTTTAGAATTTTGATATTTTATTGATTCTAGATCCCTAAATTTATCAAAAATAGAAGAGTTTGTAACAATGACTATCCCCTCTCAATAAGATGACTTCCATTCAAATTCCAACTGTTTGATTAGCTTGTAATAAATAATAAACCATTTGGGATATGTCAAAATAGTGAACACTACTACTAGAGTAAACTTTTTTTTTAAAGTATTTTTTCTAAAATAATTTCCAAACTATTTTAGCTCAAATTTATCTTAAATTTAGCAATTCTACTTTAGATGCTCTAAGCCCCTACCCAAACACCCTTTCCCCTCCCCACAATTTTCTAAACCCCTAAATTCTAAATCGCAAAACCATAGACAACACCCTTATTTCATCAAGAGTAAACAAGTAAAATTAAAAATGAAAAAAAAAACACACACTGGGAAATTAACACCTTTAGAGCATCTGCACTCCAAAGTCCCCAAAATCCACTTTTTGCCCAATTAAGAGATTTAAAAAGTAAATAGAGCTCCAATAGATTCCATATCTCATCACTCTCTATTTTAGAATTTTGATAGTTTGAAGGTTCTAGAAAGTGAGAGAAAATTAGGATTGTTATCTCCTAAAATTTGTGTTGGGTTCATTGACTGAAATTTAAAATTTATCAAAGATAACAAAAAATAAGAATTTATATCTCTCTAGATTTGTGTTGGGTCATTGATTGAGAATTGAGATCGTGGTTTCTTTTCCCAATTACGATTTATCAACATGTACGTCTCTGGTTTCTATTATTATTCATTACTTCTTCCCATTTGACTTGAAATTTAAAATTGATTTTCCAGTTTAATTTTATGATTTTCTGTAGGGATATTAACATTATATTATGAACACTGAGTTATAAATTAAGATATTCAAATATTTATTTTAGAATAAATAATAAATTATATGTTAAAGATGCTTAAATTTAACTAGAATTTAATTTAAATTTGATAAATCTACTAAGGATACTTAAAGCAAGTAAAAGCACAATTTAAAAACTGAATTTATCCTTAGTTGTAAGAAAAAAAGTTGAATGTGTTTATGTAAGCTTTGATTGTAATGGTCTAGTTTTCTCAATTATGTAAGGTCATTTCTAGCAATACCCTTCTAAAGGGCTATAGAAGAAAAATTAGGAATTTTGGGTAAAAATTCATCTCCAGCAAGAGTCCTAAATGTGTCCTAAAGGTGTGACGACCCGAAAAATAGAAAGAGGGAATTTTGGGAATTTTATAAGGGAAATGGTGATTTTACCCTTGGTTTATGTGCCTAAAGTTGGCATTTCGTTTGTAACACTTTTTTTGCTCATGTTTCGAGGACCGTTGTGTAGGTATCAAAACACTAAATTCATAGAGAGGCGGCATGTCAAAATCGGAGTTTGGATGTGTTAGTTACGAGTCTATGAAGGCTTTTGACACTTTGGTAATTTGTGCTTAGAAGGGCATTTTCGTAACTTTGGAATTCATGGATATTTTGGTCTTCTGCTGGATTTTACTAAGTCATTAGAGGGTGAGTCACCCTGTTGGCTATGTGACATCTGTCAATTTTAGCTTCAGATTAATGGCAGTTGTGGTGTTGTAACTGTTCAAACAAAACCATAACTAAACATCAATTGATTTTGAGGAATCTTTTCCTAGCTGTTCGAAAAACCCAGAGAATAATGGAATTAGAGAAAGGAGTGGAGAGAAAACGAGAAAGAAAAAGAAAGAAAAAGAGAAGGGAAAACACAGAAAACCCGAAACCCAGAAATTACCCAGAAAACCCGAAACCCACCATGCACCTCTAATTCAAATATTGACTTTGAATGACTGATGAGTGAAATGGAAGTTATAAACTTTGTTTTGGGACTTAATCGAGTCGAATCATGGAAAGTTTGAAGAAATACCTGCAAATATAAGCCCAGGACAGTGTTCGAATGTAGTTTTGAAATTTAAATGATGTCGAGGAATCAAGGAAATCGAGCGAAGAAGGTGCACTATAGTTGGAACTGTAGCAGGCGTGTGGAGGCGTGTGGGTGATCATATTGAGGATTGGTAGTTCCTATAAATTATGAAAGAACATATGGCTCAGAATCGAACTGTGTGAACGATGTGTCAGTGAACGTTTGTTTTATATATTGTGATGCATGCATAGTAAATTCTTTCCATGATTTGAGTTGTAATGATTGGATTGATGATTTGATATGATTACTTGATGATTTTATGGATTTAAATATCGATTTCTGGACATGATTTTACGGATTTGCGTGAAAATGGTATTTTGGGCTTGAAACCCTATTGGACATGGTTTTAACTTGGTTTAAAGTCAAAGATTGTTTGAAACGAATGTATTGGGCATATGCCCGGTTTGATAATGGTATTTGACTTAGAATGTAAGTCAATGATGGTTTTGAAAGGTTTTGGGATGTAATCCCTGGACAGTTTTCATTGTGTTTGTGATGAGTTCCCAGACGGTCGAAGTTAGGGGTATTTCCTAAATGACCGAAGTTCGGGGTAATGTGATTGTTGCCAGGCAGCCAAAGCTCGGAGTTTTCTCATACGACTGATGCTCGGGGTATGTGTTTCTCAGATAGCCAAAGCTTGGGGTGTTCCTAGACAGCTGATGCTCGAGATATGTGTTTCCCAGGCAACCGAAACTCGGGGTGTTCCTAGACTGCTAATGCTCAGGCTTATTGTTGTTGCCTGCGCTTAGTGCCGATGTGATTGTGCACTTGTGAGTAGTGTGAATATTTTGATCTTGTGACTGATGTCTATGCACTTGTGAGTAGTGTTGTTTGATTATTTTGATTGATATTTGAGTACTGGTGCTATTACTGTTGTTAATGGTCATTATGACTGGTTTGATGTTGATGGTTCTGTCTAGATGGTTTTCATGTGATTTGGCTTGAGAGCTGGTTGTTCATGTGTTTTACTCTATGCATGCATGTTTTATAACTGGAGGGTAAAAAAATTCGTTTTGAAATGTATTTTCAAACGATGTTATTTTTGTCCACTCACACCTTTTATGTTTTTGATGACCCTCTAGGTTGTGACAAAGATCGAGGCTGCTCGAGAAGTGAAGGCATGAATTGGAATCAGTACATGACAGGACCCCTCCCAAATCCCCTAGGATTAATGTAACACCCCGGAAATTCGAGGATTTTAATATTATAATTTAATATGTGAATTGACGCTTTTACCCTTGTGTTTGGTATGGCCAAATTGTTGACTTTTTGATTGATGAATTAAATGGACTTTGACCTATGACCGTGACGTAGTTCGGGACGTCACGAGTTCATAGACAGATGGCACATCCAATTCGGACGATCAGGGAAAAAGTTATGACTATCGGAAGTTCAGGGGCATTACCGTAATTTTGACGGTTTGGGCGAAAATGTTGACTTTTCGTTTGACAATTAATTTTCACGCGACTCAAGGACCGTTAGGTAGGTCTCGACGTCCTGAGTCCATAGACAGGCGGCACGCCGAAATCGGACTTCGTACGAGGAAGTTATGGTCAGAAACGTGAAATCGGGAGGTTCGTGTCTCGGTTTTCGTGCCAAATATTTTATTCTGGAAATCTGATTGGAGGACACCTGGGGAGTGACAAGTGTCACTCACCCATTGGCTAGATTGGATCAGATCCACTATGGGTTTAAATACCATTAAAACCAACTTTTAATTCCAGCCATTGATCTGGAAATCTCCAGATCTAATCCTCACCTTTGATCTCATTCTGAGATTCAATCCTGGCCCTTGATTTAATTTCCTGATCTGTATTAAAATTCATGAAACCATACACCTATGTTTTCATTCTCTCAACCCGATTACACGATTTCCTCTTGGAACCAACTCACCAGCCCTCACCACTCAACCCCACACCCCAGGCAACCAACAACCACCTCCTTGACGCCAGCCACCACTCCACGGCCACCCTGCACGGCCGGACTTCCCTCAGACCCGAGAAGGAACCCGAACAACCCAAGTCACCCAAACCATCCAAACCTTCACTTTTGAACTCGAACCAACGTACGGGTGGGTGCACTGTGACGACAGGACGACACAGATTGGAACTGGACGACGCACGGCGGCGACACGGCGGCGATAGGACGAAAAACCCGTGAGTGCCCGATTTCCTTCCCTACTTCGAAACTCCCGTTTTTGACGTTGGAATTGTTTGGTTGTTGTTATGACACACTCAGGGGACCTAGGCGATCAGATTGAACCTAGGACCGTGGCTGGAAAGTCGACGACTCGACGGAGAAGATAACCAGAACCGGCAGCCAACCTTCCCGTCGATTTTCAGGTAGTCTCTTCGACCTAGAATCTAGTTCTAATTGCACAGAACCGTTGAGGAGGTTGAGACGAGTCCATAGGAACAAATCTCACCTGAAATGGTGATCGGAATCACGATCTGTAATCGGGTCGAGCCGTGGGTCTGCGGTGACCCGGTTCTCTGGCCTGGTTACTGTAGCTGATGACGTCATCATGCTGACGTCAGCAGTGACGTCATGATGACGTCATCATGTCAGAAATTGTCAGACCAGAGACCAATGGACTACTGACACGTGTCCTCTGACACTGTCAGTGATGACGTCACGTCACTGCTGACGTCAGCAGTACTGTAGCACAGTTGACCAGAGGGTTGACCAGGCGCGTGGGGGCGCGTGTGAACAGTAATTTTGGTGGGACCACCACCATTCTTTAGGTTTCGACGATCCGGATCCAATGGCGGTGGTTTCGGGTCGATCAGAGATCATTAAGTTGGTCAAAATGAGGTTTATTGCCTTGGAAAGCGCGTTCGGGCGGCTTTTCCGGACCGGTTTCTGTCTAGGGTTTCATAGTTGAATGTTAGGGGTTTGTATTGACCCTTACGTATACTTTGGATATGACAGGGATTGTATAATTGTACCAGATCGAGGGTATACGCTCGGTTTTCAGCAGGACTGTACTGTGAGTGGGCCATTTTCTTAAACCCTTGCGTGCATAAATGTTTTCTGGTTTTATTATACTTATTCACATGCTAAAAACAATAATGGTTTTGATGATATGGAAAATATGGTTATGGCACGTTTCACGGTATTTGGGCTTGAGACCCGTCTGATGAAACTTAATGATTGGGTCGGATTTTATCTATGTATATATATGCTTGCATGTGGATATCAATAAAATGTATTTGGTACTGCACTGTATAGATCCATTCATATGATACTGTCTCCTCCGGATGAGGTACCCCAGAGAGGTCAAGGACGTCTAGAACGTCCAGCGTCTATGACGCTAAGCATCGGGGATGCTGTACCCGAACGGGGTTCGGGGATTGAACTCGGAATTGAGACCCGAGTGGCACGCGTAGCCTTGTGATAGTGACCTTATTGGACGTCAGGGACGTCAGACATCAGGGATGTCGGGATTGGAGGGTATAGTGCAGCAACTAAAATTATACTTATGGTTTTATTACATGCCTTATGGTTCATAGTATATGACTTATGATTTTAAATACGGTTGCATGCATGTTTGGAAAACGGAGGGGTAAATTATATGTTTTACTTATCAAATGATTTTATAAACTTGAGTTTCGGTCCACTCACCCTTAATGTTTTTGGTAACCCCTCCAGGTCGTGATACTGAGGTAGAGGAGGAACCTGAGGCTGAGGCATAGATCTACTTCTGCGTACCTGAACCCCTGCTGGGTGGTGTGCCCGTAGGTTTATGTTAGAGTCGTGATCTCAACTTGTAATTTTGGATTTCATCCCTTGTCTGACATCTGTTTAATTCGGATTTGATGTATGACTTTAATTTGGTTATTTATGCATTTGATGTATTGAGGTTAAAATTGGTATGAATTATTGGGTGTCAGACGGGAGCAGGGCACGTCCCTATATGGTCCCAGATAGGATCGGGGCGGGTCATGTCAATTAACGTGGGACGTGCCTGCTCCCATCTGACATGAAGTGTCAGACTAGGGATAATTCCGTCTTTAGCCTAACCGGAACTACCAGAGAGCGCCAGGATCTGGAGGAGGTGTGTGATGTCTCGGTCTCTGCTACAGCCCGCATCCGCGATCAACCTGAAGGGCATTCAAAACATCAAAAGTCGTGAGTGCACAAGACAAACATTCTTAATAAAAAAAATTCACAAAAAAACCTTTATGCCTTTCACTAAAAACATGCATGCATTCGAAAACCGTTTATCAAAACATTCACAAAACCGTTAGGGCCTTGGCCCAAAACGTAAATCAAACAATATGGGAACTCAACCTAAAACCAGTTTCCGTAGGGACTCAGCCCAAATCAATATCTAAAACATAGAACATGGGGTCTCCGCCCCAAACCACTTTCCATGAAATCTCGTATACATATAGACATACATATAACCCATCCTCGACATCTTAGATGAGATGCCAACTCGAGGCACACAACCCTTAGGGAACAAATCCCTGATATCTGTCACGATTTATATCTATATAAGTATGCATACTACTCGGGGTCTCACTCTGAGTCTACCCCCAGGAATTCTCCATCTGGGAGGCTCTATCCAACATCCAGGATCTACGACGTCTAGATGGCTGTCTCCGGAACCAGTCCAAGACCATTTCATAACTCCCACTCCTGGAATGTGCTTCCTATGGGGATACTCATTCCGGGTAGTGGATCGTGACTCTCCAGGTCGACGTCTGGAGGAGACCAAACAACTCATGTCGGAGGATATATTCATTTTTCAAAATACTTTCTTTCAAATCTGAATTCAACTGGGTCTCATACCTGAATCTCAACGAGATTCCTCTAATCCGATTCAAATTCATTTTCCTAGGACTCGACCTAAATCCACAGTTCAATAGGGTCTCAAACCCGAAAATCTTGTTTCATAAACCAAACTGGGAATTAAGCCCGATTTCACAATCAAAAGGGCCTAAAGCCCGATACCATAAATCAATGGGGCCTCAAGCTCGATACCATAAATCAACGGGGCCTCAAGCCCCGATTTCACAACCAACAGGGCCTCAAGCTTGAATTCGTAAACCAAAGGGGCCTTCGGCCCGATCGTATAACTCAAAGAGGCCTTCGGCCCGATTTCTCCTCAAATCAAATGGACTCCAAGTCTGAGAGTTTCCAAATCAAATGGGTCCCATGCCCGATTTCATATTTCTAAATCCGAAATCATTTCATCAAATCATCGTTGAAAGCATAGCACGTATAAGCGCCGTATAAAATTGAAAACCTAGAAATACGTGCAAATACGTAAATCCTAGCTACCACAAAAAAATGCACTCACAGAATCATAAAACATGTACATAAACTCATATAAAACATTTATGCATGCATCAATTTCGAAAGAAAGGTCCACTCATAGAACGTCCGAAGCCGTGCCTCAATACGCGCGCCATAAGGTTCTCCCGGGTCAATCACCATCTCCGGGGCTCCCAAACCTGTCCAAATCTTAATAGAAGGTTACTAACTACTTAAATAACTCCTCATTAAACCCCCGTAATTTTTTGGAATTTGTAACTATTTTTAAAGTTGATCCTAAACCTTCGGACGTCCCGAACTATATCGAAATGGTGTCCAATCGACTCGAAACCAGTCCCAAAATGTTCGTTACATCGAATAGATGATTTTACATATTGGAACCACCCCCAAAAGATGCCCCACGTGTTGCCACGAACCGCCCAAAGGGCCCTGCGCGTGGGCTTCACGCGCCTGCAGGTCATCTTCAACCTTCAGCCGATTGGCTGGTCCAGTTCGGCTATGTAACCCGGTCCAACTAGATCGGCATGACTGATCCAAGGCTATTCCCTCTTCATTTTTCATCCGTTTTCTTCCCTTTCAGTCCTAATCTTCCTATCTAATCCCTAGAAGTCAAATGGTGTGAAGAAAACTATGAAAACCCTTAAAACCCGACCCATTCAAAATCTCCCTTCACAGTTCAATGTTTCAGTCCTTCCCCTGGGCAGCACCGCCCCTCTCAGCTATAAAAAATAGTCCCTACTTACTCCTAATAACCCAACCAACCTCCCCCAATCACTAGAAATCATCCCCAATGTCTAAAAACCAAAAATGGAACTTTGAATGGAAAAATGCATACCTTCACGGTGCCTGCGATCCTGCCACCACCTTCATCATTTCAATCTCCTCTCTCTATCTTCCTCATGTGCCACAAGTATTGGATTGGGTTTAGGGGGTGGTGAGGGTGGTTGGTACAAAATGAGGTTTTGGGTTTGCTTTGGACGCACACGGGCAATGGGAATGCATATGTGCAATCACACTGGGTAATGGATGAGTGAGACTCATCCTTTGGCCAGCACAGAAATATCTGGGCCCCACTTAGGATAAAAGTCCCCTTTTGCCTCGTAAAATATGCTGCGCTAAATAGTTCCTCGGAATTTCCGTGAACCGTAACTTTTTCGTCGAACGTCCGAATTCGACGTGCCGTCTGTCTATGGATTCGTACCGATTCGATCTACGTAAAGGTCCTCGACCCTCGGCTATCGGACCTCCCGGGTCAAAAATCAATCTTTTGCCCTCGTTCTGGGGAAAAATCGTAACTTCGCCCTAAACGTCCATTAATCCTCGGCTAATTCCCGATTAGCCTCGCTAATCCATCATTAATCCCTAATTAATCCTTTAAATTAGGGATGGGTCGTTACAAACTTCCCCCCTTCAGTAATTTCGTCCTCGAAATTCAAGTCGACTCAATTCCAAAACCAAACTGTGGAAATCCAATCGTGTCCCTCGACTCGGTACTCCTGTGTAAACGTACACGTCCGTCGCGAACGTCGTACTCGTCGATACGTACCATCACCGGAGCTCCCAAAACTCCAACTCAACTCTCGCGAAGCCACACTTCGGCTCGTAAGTCTCGCTCGAGGCAATGTCGATGCCTCACCTGTCACTCACTCTGACAGGTCAGTTATATTATGTTGATTTTAGATGTAACGACCCGTCCCGCGTATCGGGATTAAATATTAATTAAATATGGTTTAGAATGACTAATCTGGGATTAGTTGAGCGCAATCGGACGAATTGTGCAAAATGACCATTTTGCCCATAGAATGGGCAAAACGTTGACTTTTTTATCGGGTGTTCAAACAGAAATTTGACCGATGACCGTGACGTAGTTCAGGACATCACGAGTTCATAGATAGGTGGCACGTTCGATTTCGACATTCGAGGAAGAAGTTATGACGTACGAAAGTTTAGGGGCAGTTTGGTAATTTTGGTTAAAATGGGTAAAACGTTGACTTGTTGACCGGGATGTTCGATGGCCGAGGGCCAAGGACCGTTATGTAGAGCGAGTCGATACGAATCCATAAACAGGTGGCACGCCGAAATCGGACTTCGTACGGGAAAGTTATGGTCTGAAACGTGAAATCGGGAAAGTTTGTGTCTCGAAAATCATGTCAATTATTTTATTTTGAAATAATGGTTGGGGGACACTTGGATGAGTGACAAGTGTCACTCATCCAATGGCTAGATTGGATCAAGTTCCACTAGTTAATTAATTTTAAGCTAAAGTCTCCACTAAGTGATTTAAATAGGATTTAGTTTCTTCTTTTGTTATCAGCCGTCCATCTCATCACAACCTTTCTATCTCATTCCTCCATTTCATCAGTCATCACCTCTATCTATTTCTCTCATCAGATCAAATCATCTTCATTTCTTCATTTCCTCCTAACCCAAAACCCATTTCCATTTCTTCATTTTCTTCTTTGTTCTTCAAACACAAACACACATACCACGACACCTCACCACCATTCCTCTTGTGAGCCCGTGAGTGAGTGCAAGGAAGTGAGGAAGGGCTGAGTTGATGAAGGACTGGGATAGAGGACGGTGGCCTACTGCGGTGGCCACGGCGGGGAGGCCAAACCATAAGGTAAAATATTCAAAAATCCAAGTTTCGGTTTTGTAGGTTTTTAGCTAATTCTAAGGATTGGGAAATATTTCTGGGCACTCTAGGAGTCTAATAGGATTGTTTTTGAAGGTTGGAATGGCTGGAAATGGCCGTGAACGGTGGGGGAAACTCCGGCCGCCATGAACGACGGGTTAAGGTACGAGTTTTACGGTTTTTGCTTCGTTTTAATGGTCTAAAAGATAGGAAATGAACGTAGGAAGCTTTAGGGATTAAAAAGGAAGGAAAATGACCAAAAATGGATGGGTTTTAGGTGCTGAACCGGTCCAGGCCAGTTCAGTTGCAGGTGAACCGTTCGACCAAGGATAGGGACGATGAACAGTGAACCGAGCCTTCTAGGGGCGCGTGGGGGCGCGTGAACAGTAATTTGGGAAGGTGTTCAACATACAAAATCTTCTATTCGATGTAACGAACATTTTGGGACTGGTCTCGCGTCAATCAGACATCGTTTCGATAGGTTTCAGGCTGTCCGAAAGTTTAGGATCGGTTTAAAAATAGTTAAAAGTTCGGGAAACTTACGGGGCTTTGGTAGGAGGTTAATAAGGTAGTTAGTAACCTTCTATTACGATTTGGACAGGTTCGGGAGTCTCGGTGACAGTGATCGGCTCGGGAGAGCCTATGGCACGCAAATCGAGGCGGCAACTCGGATGGTCTGTGAGTGGACTTTGGTTTTATAAATTCTATGCATGCCTAATGGTTTTATATGTTTTATACACATGATTTCTATGATGGTGATTGTGATTATTGATTTCACATATGTTGCACGTATTTCGAGATGTTTTCCGTATTGCACGTATATGGAAGCTAACGATTTTATTATGGTTTTACGTGCTTGTGGTTTCATGAATGATATGATGAAATGGTTTTGAAATTGGAAAGATGAACTCGGGCTTGAGGCCCAATTGCTTTGGAAACCTCGGACTTGAAGTCCATTTGAGTTACGTAATCGGGCTGGGGGCCCAGTTGCTTTATGAAATCGGGCCAGGGGCCCAGTTGTTACGAAATCGGGCTGAGACCCATTTGAGTTATACTATCGGGTCAGGGGCCCAGTTGATTTACGAATTTGGGTCGTGGGCCCAATGGTTTACAGAATCGGGCATGAGGCCAAGTTGGGTTATAAATTTGATTTCGGGCTAGATCTTATGTGTCATAAATGTGATTTTGGGTCTGGGACCCTATGCTTAATAAATGTGATTTCGGGTCAGGGACCCTAAATGGAATTGTGATGTTTTATGGAGATTTCGGGCAGGGCCCATTGTAATGTTGTTAAATGATTTGATAAAACTGTTTCCATATACCATCTTGATTCGGGGATATGTGATGGTCTCCTCCAGGTGTGTGGGACACTGGGGAAGTCACGGTGCATTTCCTGCGAGGGGTCATTGTACGGAGCTACCGGAACGTATAGTGACTCAGGAGCAGGATTGCTATGATTAGACGTCTGAGACGTCAGACATCTGGGATGTCAGAGATATGGACCCGGAGAGACCCCGGGCAGCACGCGTTGCTTATTGTTATACTGTGAGATATGACGTCTGGGACGTCAGGCGTCTGGGAAGCTAGGCATCTGTGATGCAGGTGATGGTAATGTGGTAAATATGAACTATTGGATCTATGAAATGGTTTTTCTGTTGGATTTATGGTTATGGATTTGGGCGGTGGCCCACATGATTTTGTATTTACGGATTTGGTATCCTACAGTTTTGGGCTGAGTTCCCACACTTGGTTTTGGTTTACAGTTTGGGGCTAAGGCCCTAATGGCTTGGTTAAGTAAACGTTTTGGTTACTGGTTTTTGTGGCAGGCATACGTTTTTATTGGAGGGTATATATGTCTTATGAAATGTGTTAATGAACTAAATGATTTTCGTCCACTCACAGCTTTTATTGGTTTTAATGCCCTTCAGGTTGATTACGGATACGACTACAGCAGAGACTGGGACATTGCACACCTCCTCCATCGATCCTTGCGCACTCTGGAAGTCCCGTTTGGGCAGTGGCATCAGGTTATCCCTTGTCTGACACTTCGTGTCAGACGGGAGCATGACACATTCCACGGTAATCCCAGGGGGATTGGGATGGGTCATGTCATTAGATCCTTATACTCTATCTTCCTGACACGTTTCAACCCGCACCTAGCAGGTTACGATACGTACTCTCATTAGGGGCTAACATCTCCAAGCTACCTTCAAGTTGACTTTTCAGTCTGATGGTTCTTCTCATCTGTCAACCGAAACTGATATCCTATGTAGCACCCGATTCGTCAACTACTCTCACTGCTCCCACAGAGCGGCACTCACCCTCTGTCACTGAACGGTTCACAACCGTAATTCACTGTTTAGAGGAATACGATTCTCCTCTAACACTTCCTAAGTCCACGATCGTGATCGTGACTAGCGGTAATGCTTGGCTCCACTGCGCTTCCGTTGTGCACTCTGATCCTGACTCACTCTCGAGTCCTCAACGGTCGTACTACTCATCCTGTCGACACACAATCGACAGTCTCACCCATCCTGGGTGTATATGGACTCCAATCGAATACTTGTCTCAGCAGGAAACACACACAGTCACTAGGGTTCCTCTATCCCGCACGGCCCTGAGCTCTTGACTCACCAACTCTCCGAACCCTCTCCAATAACTCTGCTCTAGCACACAGCATTCGACGTCCAGTCAATATACCACTATGTCGGACTACATCTAATCATAGTACTCATCGGTTCGATGCTCAATCGTACGTCACGAGCCAGCCTCAATCCATCACAATCTCTATCCTCAAATCCTACTCGAGGTATCAGCTATTCATCTTCTCCTGATCGATATTCACGTATCGGTCTCATCTCACCTTGATTCCCATATCCAATCTCCGTCTTGTCATCTCCCCAATTATGCTAAGAGATTCCTCAACTGTCTTATCAAAATTTCTCCTTTGCTCCTAGCTTAGCATAATCAGTAAGGCAATTCACTCCAATGACGACCAGACCTCAGTCTACGTGCCTCAAGGTCGCGATAATCACCTCAGTCAACTCGATCGTCCTCACACTAATCAATCTGACTCCTCTCAGGTACTTACTTGTCACCTCCCAATGACACCAAGAATCATCGGATCTCCAAGTCTCCCAACTTTGACCCACAGCCTAGGTGTTCGGTTCTTACACCCTCTTTGAACTCTTGGCTGTCATCTCCTTCCTCATTGACCCACACGAGGAAAGTCGAAGATGATGACATCAAAGTTCATCTTATGTCATCATCTAGCGCCCAACACTATCTGCTAAAGAGCAGAAAATGAGAAGTCTCCTTCACCGGTCTCTAAGTCGAGAGTAGTTGCAACCATGTTGGAAGCATACTTAACTATTCCAATGACTGAGCTAGAAGTCCTCCTACTCCGACTAAGAGTATTCTATGATAATTACTGTAATTCTTAATCCTTTCCTTCAGGACTAAACACTTCCATTGATTCTTTTTGGCTTCTTCCATCGCCGTTCACGTCGGTAACCTAATTCGCATGTCCCAATCCTGATGGGATCAACATTCCAGCGCCGTACACTTGCGTCGTCCAACCCCACGACCTAGGGTGCCTGTCACCCAAATCTAGGTATAGCACATACCTCACGCTGTGCTACATGGGATTCTCTCTGTCCCGCTTTGGGCCCACCTAACTCGCACGGCCACAACTCTAGGGCACATCTACCAACTTGTCTACCAACTCGGTCACAAACTATGTCCAGGTCCACACTCACTCGGACATCATCCACGTGTCTGTAAATCATCCAACTCGCCTGTAACACCCCGGACATTCGGGGACTTTAATATTTCAATTTAATGTGTGAATTGACGCTTTTACCCTTGTGATTGGTATGACCAAATGGTTGACTTTTTGATTGATGAGTTAAATGGACTTTGACCAGTGACCGTGACGTAGTACAGGACGTCACGAGTTCATAGACAGGTGGCACGTCCATTTCGGACGATCAGGGAAAAAGTTATGACTATCGGAAGTTCAGGGGCATTACCGTAAGTTGGACTTCACGGGCAAAAATGTTGACTTTTCGTTTAACAATTAATTTTCACACGACTCCAGGACCGTTAGGTAGGTCTCGACGTCCTGAGTCCGTAGACAGGCGGCACGCCGAAATCAGACTTCGTATGGCTGAGTTACGGGTCTAGGAAGTGAGGGGCATTTTGGTAATTATTGAACCAGGGGCATTTTGGTCTTTTGCCCTGGTTACTGTAGCAACCGCGGGGGAACCATGGACGGCACCACCATGTGCGGTGGTCCAGTGCACAATTGATTATGCCAATATGTGCTGGAAAGTCTGGGCTGTCTTTTGCTTTTGAACGTGGCATGAACCGTCCAAACCTGCACGATCAATTGTTAATTGAAATTCGAAGCTTTCGGGGGACAAATTTCAGTGGACAAATTGGACACCCACGAGCCTCTGGGATGGCTTGAATTTGTTTAAAACTGATTAGGACATAAGTGAGCATGACTCTGATGCAGAAATAACTGAGAACGGGTTAGGAAAACCAGAGAAACCATTTCGGGCAAAATTGGAGGGAAAATCGGGTTTTAATTTCTGGTGAATGGGACCAAACCAAGGCCTGTTTTAGTCTTCTGGGAGTGTTTGGAACTCAACCACATCGAAATTGAAGGCTAACAGTCACGATTGAGCTTGGACGGAGGCTGCTGTTTTCAGGGAAGTTGCAGAGCTTGGGACGACAACCTTCAGGTACTTTCAGACACAATTGATTGTTCATTTTGGTTCGTTTTGATCCTGTTATGCTTCCTGTGAAGTTAATTGGACAATGGGTTTGAAACCAGGAAGTTCTGGTGATTGACCCGATTGGTTGATCGCGGGTCGATGGGTCATTTGGGGATGTGTCGAGGTTGATTTTTGTCACAGAACCTAAATTGGATAGTTAATGAACATGTTAGGATCAAATTGGATTGAAATCGAGTAAGAATTGATGGGTATTCAACCGGGTCAAGCCGCGAGTGGCAGGCCCGTATTACAGACAAACGGGTGAAGGAGGTGACATTGTAGCTACAGTGTCAGGCGCGTGACTTTCACGCGCAGCCACTTTGGGCGGCGCGTGAGGGCGCGTTGGACCTTATCTCCGATCACGATCAACATGACTTTTGTTCCTCTCATCATTCTGAACATTTTTGGTGATTTAACCATGTTGATCTGAGATAAGCTTTGATGTGTCAGTTTAGGGCCGGTTGCCTTGGGAAACGTGTTGTACGGTTTCCCCGGGCCGGTTTCTATTTCGGACTTTGTGGTTAAATGTTTAAGACTTGTAGTGACCCTTACATGTGATTTGAACTGACAGGAATTGTACAATAATCTCGGTACAGGTCCGTACGCGCAGATTCGCAGCGGAATCGTACAGTGAGTGGGCCCGTTTTCATTAAACCCTTGCATGCTTAAATGTTTTCTGATTTACTTATATGTTCACATGCTGGAATCTATAAATGGTTTTGATGATATTGAGATTTCGGTTATGGCACGTTTCACGGTATTTGGGCATGAGACCCGTTTGATGAAACGTAACAATCGGTTCAGATTTTACCTATGTATACATATATGTTGCATGTGGATATCAATAAAATGTATTTGGTGCTGCACTGTATAGATCCTTCCATATTATATTGTCTCCTCCGGATGAGGTACCCCGGAGAGGTCACGGACGTCTAGAACGTCCAGCGTCTATGACGCTAAGCATCGGGGATGCTGTAACCGAACAGGGTTCGGGGATTTAACTCGGAATTGAGACCCGAGTGGCACGCGTAGCCTTGTGATTGTGACCTTATTGGACGTCAGGGACGTCAGACATCAGGGATGTCGGATTGGAGTGTATAGTGCAGTGGCTAAAATTATGGTTATGATTTTATTACATGCCTTATGATTCATATTATATTATTTATGATTTTAAATGATGCTGCATGCATGTTTGGAAAAAGGAGGGGTAAATTATATGTTTTACTTATCAAACGATTTTATAACTTGAGTTTCGGCCCACTCACCCTTAATGTTTTGGTAACCCCTCCAGGTCGTGATACTGAGGTAGTGGAGGAACCTGAGGCTGAGGCATAGATCTACTTTTGCGTACCTGAACCCCTGCTGGGTGGTGTACCCGCAGGGTATTGTTAGAGTCGTGCTCGCAACTTGTAATTTTGGATTTCATCCCTTGTCTGACATCTGTTTAATTCGGATTTGTTGTATGACTTAAATTTGATTATTTATGCATTTGATGTTTTGAGGTTAAAATTGGTATGAATTAGTGGGTGTCAGACGGGAGCAGGGCACGTCCCCTTGTGGTCCCTGTGGGATCGGGGCGGGTCCTGTCTGCTTGGTATCAGAGCACTAGGTTGTGGTCAGTACTAGGGTATGGTCAGCATGCTAGACTAGCGATTGGTACTAGTTACTTTTCGACTTTTAAGAATATTGTTATCTGATCTATGCCTCTTGACAGTTGGTTATGCCTCCTAGGAGAATTCCTTATACACGAACTGACGAGGATCTGGAAAGGGAGATGGAATGCGCGAGCATTGAAAGGGCTCAACAGTTGGGAGCCACTCCTTTCTGCGGGGGATCAAACCCCGAGGATGCTCATGATTGGATCACCAAGTGGGAGAGGATCTTCTCGGTGATGCACTGCCCTCCGGGCGAACGGGTAACCTTGGCGGCCTTCTTGCTGGAAGGAGGAGCCTACCAGTGGTGGCACGGACTCGAAATGTCTGGGTGGTCTGTCCATACCACTACTTGGGAAGCTTTCCGTTCCAGATTTCTGGACCAGTACTACCCGGGATCCTTTCGCGCGGCGCGGGAGGCAGAGTTCCTGCGGCTGGAGCAGGGTGATATGTCCGTTGCGGACTACGAGCAAACTTTCGGGAAACTTTCCCGGTTCGCAGCATCATTCATGAGCACGGAGGAGGAAAAATGCCAAAGGTTCGAGCTTGGACTCCGAGGGGAGATCCGGGCAAGTGTGACTGCTACTACTCATGCTTCTCTGAGAGATATGGTCGACGCTGCGGTGCGTGTCGAGGCCAGTCTGGCGGCACACCAGACATGACAACCTTCGGGTGAGGGGCGACGTCAGGATCGCCCACATCGTGGGCCATCGGTCCATAAGAACAATAAGGGAGGGGGCTACAGGGGAGCACCCTCATCCTTCAAGGGTCGTGGCTGGTCAGGTCGACGTGGAGGCTCTCAGGGCAGAGGATCTGGATACAACTATGGGCAGCGCTCATCTTGGAGCGGTGCTTCTGGCGGGCATTCGGACAGGCCGAGGCCAGTAACTTGTTTTGCTTGCGGAGAGGAGGGCCACTATGCTAGTGATTTCCCGCAGTTGTCCCAGAACAACGACGCTGAGGGCTCTAGTGTGGTGCAGAGCACGGGTTCCCACACTAATGGAGGTCGCGGTCAAGGAGGTGACCGTGGTGCTGGGCGTGGCGCGCGCGGGCGCGGACGGAACGGAGGGCCGAGGGCCCAAGTATTTGCAATGACCCAGCAGCAGGCGAGGACTGCCCCAGGCGTGGTCACAGGTACACAACATATCTTAAACCTTCTTGTACGTGTATTGATGGATACGGGGGCTACACATTCTTTTATTTCGAAGAGTTGTGCTGGTATGCTTGATTGTGTGGTATCAGCTTTAGATTGCGAAATGGGTGTTGGCACCCCGATGGGCATCGTGTACCTTGTGAATCAGGTGATTGGGAGGTGCCCGGTAAGAATTGAGGATGTGGATTTACCAGCAGACTTAATTATTCTGGATATCCGCGACTTCGATATAATCCTAGGGATGGATTGGCTATCGGAGCACGGATCGCTCATCGATTGCTGTAGCAAGCAAGTGATTCTGCGAAGCCCGGGTTTGCCAGAGGTTATCTTCCAGGGGGAACGTGACGGTTCGCCTCCTGAAGTGATCTCTTCACTTACTGCTACCAAACTTCTACGGAAGGGATGCCAGTGTTATCTGGCGCATGTCGTGTCGGATCAGGTTGATACTCCGGGTATCGACGAGATACCGGTGGTGCGTGAGTTTCCGGATGTGTTCCCGGAAGACTTACCTGGATTGCCACCATCGCGGGAGATCGAGTTTACTATTGAACTACTCTCGGGTACCCGACCTATATCCCAGGCACCATACCGGATGTCGCCGGCCGAGTTACGAGAACTCAAGACTCAATTGCAGGAGTTAGTGGATTTGGGATATGTCCGACCAAGTACTTCACCGTGGGGAGCACCGGTGTTGTTCGTAAAGAAGAAGGAGGGAAGTCTCCGTTTGTGTATTGACTATCGACAACTCAACAAGGTGACGCTGAGGAACCAGTATCCTCTACCCAGGATCGATGACCTTTTTGACCAGTTGCGGGGAGCTCAGTGCTTCTCGAAAATTGATTTGCGGTCTGGGTATCACCAACTGAGGATTTCGGAGGAGGATATTCCGAAAACTGCTTTTCGAACCCGTTATGGACACTACGAGTTCCTTGTTATGCCATTTGGTTTGACGAATGGTCCAGCAGCATTCATGGATCTGATGAACCGGGTCTTCCGACCCTACCTGGATAAGTTCGTGATTGTGTTCATCGATGACATTTTGGTGTACTCGAGGAGTGCCCGTGCACATGAGGAACATCTACGGTGGGTCTTGGAGAGGCTGAGACAAGAACAATTGTACGCCAAACTGAGCAAGTGTCAGTTTTGGCTGAGCAGTATTGGTTTTCTGGGACACGTGATATCGACGGATGGGATTTGCGTGGATCCCCAGAAAACAGAAGCGGTAACCAACTGGGCTAGACCGACAACAGTGACCGAGGTGCGGAGTTTCGTCGGATTGGCAGGTTACTACCGAAGATTCTTGGAGGGTTTCTCCAAAATTGCTGCACCATTGACTCGTTTGACTCGGAAGGGAGTAAAGTTTATCTGGGACGAGCAGTGCGATCGGAGCTTTCAAGAGTTGAAGGATCGATTGACCACTGCACCTGTCCTTGCATTGCCGGATGACAGTGGAGAGTTTGTGGTCTTCAGTGATGCTTCACTGCAAGGTTTGGGCTGCGTGTTGATGCAAACTGGCAAGGTTATCGCCTATGCATCCCAGCAGCTGAAGACTCATGAGTTGAACTACCCTACCCATGATTTGGAGTTGGCGGCGGTGGTTCACGCTCTAAAGATCTGGAAACATTATCTATTTGGCGCAACGTGTCGGATATACACCGACCACCAGAGTCTTAAATACTTATTCACTCAGAAGGAGCTTAACATGAGGCAACGGAGATGGTTGGAGCTGCTGAAGGACTATGACTGTACGATCGAGTACCATCCAGGTAAGGCCAATGTGGCGGCTGATGCACTCAGCAGGAAGTCAGCAGGATCCGTTGCACACCTAGGGATGGTGTATCTTCCTTTGCTAGTGGAACTCCGGAAGGCGGGAGTTATTTTGAGTACGGATGCGCATGGAGCTTTGTTGGCCAGCTTCCATGTACGACCCGTACTGATTGATCGGATTATCGAAGCACAACTTCAGGATCCGATACTCTGTATTTACTGAATTGAGGTCGATGCGGATGGGAGACAGGATTTTACCATCCGGGACGATGGAGCACTTGTGAAGTTGGGCCGTGTGTGTGTACCTGCAGTGGCAGAGTTGCTGGCCGAGATTCTCGAGGAGGCCCATAGTTCGGCCTATGCTATGCATCCGGGAGGTACAAAGATGTACCGTACCCTCCGGAACCATTATTGGTGGCCAGGAATGAAGAAGGATATTGCCGAGTTCGTAAGCAAATGCTTAACCTGTCAGCAGGTTAAGGCGGAGCAGCAGAGACCGTATGGGGCTATGCAGCCACTTCCGATTCCCGAGTGGAAGTGGGATCACATCACCATTGACTTCGTCTTAAAGTTACCGAGAACTCAGAGCGGAGTGGACGGAGTATGGTTGATCGTGGATCGGTTAACCAAATCAGCCCATTTTCTGCCAGTTCAGGAGACCTATAAACCTAATCGACTGGCTCAGTTGTTTGTGAAGGAAATCATACGATTGCATGGTACACCGGAATCGATCGTGTCCGATCGTGATCCGCGTTTCACTTCCAGGTTCTGGCAGAGTTTGCAAGCTACTCTGGGAACAACCCTACGTTTCAGTACTGCGTTCTATCCTCAGACCGATGGACAGTCTGAAAGAACCATTCAGGCCCTGGAGGACATGATGAGGTCATGTGTACTACAGTTTCAGGACTCTTGGGATACTCATTTGCCATTGATGGAATTCGCCTACAACAACAGCTATCAGACAAGCATCGGGATGGCACCCTACGAGGCACTGTATGGACGACAGTGCAGGACACCTATCTGCTGGACGGAGATAGGAGAGCGAGCGGCGGTAGGGCCGGAATTGATGGACTTAACCATGGTAACTGTTCGTGTTATCAAGGAGAGATTGAAGGCGGCACAGGATCGCCAGAAGAGTTATGCCAATCGACGGATTCGAGACTTGGAATTTGAAGTGGGAGATTTCGTCTTCCTGAAGTTATCACCGTGGAAGGGGATTATCCGATTCGGTCGACGAGGGAAACTGAGTCCGCGTTTTATCGTACCATATGAGATCGTGGAGAGAATCGGCAGAGTTGCTTACAGATTGGCACTACCTCCAGAACTATCTAGAGTTCACAATGTTTTCCACATATCGATGCTGCGGAAGTACGTACGTGATGCTTCTCATGTACTTGGGGAACAACCTGTCGAACTACGGGGGGATTTGAGCTTTGAGGAACAACCAGTACAGATCTTGGATCGGAAGGACAAGGTACTACGTCGGAAGACGATCCCTCTCGTGTAGATTCTCTAGAGAAACCAGAATGTGGAAGAAGCCACATGGGAGCCTGAGGCTCAGATGCGAGAACAATTTCCTCATTTGTTCCGTTGAAATTTCGGGACGAAATTTCTTAAGGGGGGAAGGTTGTAACACCCCGGACATTCGGGGACTTTAATATTTCAATTTAATGTGTGAATTGACGCTTTTACCCTTGTGATTGGTATGGCCAAATGGTTGACTTTTTGATTGATGAGTTAAATGGACTTTGACCAGTGACCGTGACGTAGTACGGGACGTCACGAGTTCATAGACAGGTGGCACGTCCATTTCGGACGATCAGGGAAAAAGTTATGACTATCGGAAGTTCAGGGGCATTACCGTAAGTTGGACTTCACGGGCGAAAATGTTGACTTTTCGTTTAACAATTAATTTTCACACGACTCCAGGACCGTTAGGTAGGTCTCGACGTCCTGAGTCCGTAGACAGGCGGCACGCCGAAATCAGACTTCGTATGGCTGAGTTACGGGTCTAGGAAGTGAGGTGCATTTTGGTAATTATTGAACCAGGGGGATTTTGGTCTTTTGCCCTGGTTACTGTAGCAACCGCGGGGGAACCATGGACGGCACCACCATGTGCGGTGGTCCAGTGCACAATTGATTATGCCAATATGTGCTGGAAAGTCTGGGCTGTCTTTTGCTTTTGAACGTGGCCTGAACCGTCCAAACCTACACGATCAATTGTTAATTGAAATTCGAAGCTTTCGGGGGACAAATTTCAGTGGACAAATTGGACACCCACGAGCCTCTGGGACGGCTTGAATTTGTTTAAAACTGATTAGGACATAAGTGAGCATGACTCTGATGCAGAAATAACTGAGAACGGGTTAGGAAAACCAGAGAAACCATTTCGGGCAAAATTGGAGGGAAAATCGGGTTTTAATTTCTGGTGAATGTTGGACCAAACCAAGGCCTGTTTTAGTCTTCTCGGAGTGTTTGGAACTCAACCACATCGAAATTGAAGGCTAACAGTCACGGTTGAGCTTGGACGGAGGCTGCTGTTTTCAGGGAAGTTGCAGAGCTTGGGACGACAACCTTCAGGTACTTTCAGACACAATTGATTGTTCATTTTGGTTCGTTTTGATCATGTTATGCTTCCTGTGAAGTTAATTGGACAATGGGTTTGAAACCAGGAAGTTCTGGTGATTGACCCGATTGGTTGATCGCTGGTCGATGGGTCATTTGGGGATGTGTCGAGGTTGATTTTTGTCACAGAACCTAAATTGGATAGTTAATGAACATGTTAGGATCAAATTGGATTGAAATCGAGTAAGAATTGATGGGTATTCAACCGGGTCAAGCCGCGGGTGGCAGGCCCGTATTACAGACAAACGGGTGAAGGAGGTGACACTGTAGCTACAGTGTCAGGCGCGTGACTTTCACGCGCAGCCACTTTGGGCGGCGCGTGAGGGCGCGTTGGACCTTATCTCCGATCACGATCAACATGACTTTTGTTCCTCTCATCATTCTGAACATTTTTGGTGATTTAACCATGTTGATCTGAGATAAGCTTTGATGGGTCAGTTTAGGGCCGGTTGCCTCGGGAAACGTGTTGTACAGTTTCCCCGGGCTGGTTTCTATTTCGGACTTTGTGGTTAAACGTTTAAGACTTGTAGTGACCCTTACATGTGATTTGAACTGACAAGAATTGTACGATAATCTCGGTACAGGTCCGTACGCGCAGATTCGCAGCGGAATCGTACAGTGAGTGGGCCCGTTTTCATTAAACCCTTGCATGCTTAAATGTTTTCTGATTTACTTATATGTTCACATGCTGGAATCTATAAATTGTTTTGATGATATTGAGATTTCGGTTATGGCACGTTTCACGGTATTTGGGCATGAGACCCGTTTGATGAAACGTAACAATCGGTTCAGATTTTACCTATGTATACATATATGTTGCATGTGAATATCAATAAAATGTATTTGGTGCTGCACTGTATATATCCTTCCATATTATATTGTCTCCTCCAGATGAGGTACCCCGGAGAGGTCACGGACGTCTAGAACGTCCAGCGTCTATGACGCTAAGCATCGGGGATGCTGTAACCGAACAGGGTTCGGGGATTTAACTCGGAATTGAGACCCGAGTGGCACGCGTAGCCTTGTGATTGTGACCTTATTGGACGTCAGGGACGTCAGACATCAGGGATGTCAGATTGGAGTGTATAGTGCAGTGGCTAAAATTATGGTTATGATTTTATTACATGCCTTATGATTCATATTATATTATTTATGATTTTAAATGATGCTGCATGCATGTTTGGAAAAAGGAGGGGTAAATTATATGTTTTACTTATCAAACGATTTTATAACTTGAGTTTCGGCCCACTCACCCTTAATGTTTTGGTAACCCCTCTAGGTCGTGATACTGAGGTAGTGGAGGAACCTGAGGCTGAGGCATAGATCTACTTCTGCGTACCTGAACCCCTGCTGGGTGGTGTACCCGCAGGGTATTGTTAGAGTCGTGCTCGCAACTTGTAATTTTGGATTTCATCCCTTGTCTGACATCTGTTTAATTCGGATTTGTTGTATGACTTAAATTTGATTATTTATGCATTTGATGTTTTGAGGTTAAAATTGGTATGAATTAGTGGGTGTCAGACGGGAGCAGGGCACGTCCCTATATGGTCCCAGATAGGATCGGGGCGGGTCATGTCATCGCCTTTCCGTTTACGGTCATTTATGCACATCCAAAAAGGATGTCAATTCATCCTAATCCGATGTACCGCTCTACTCTTCGGTTGCATCTCTGCAACTCACCAAGTCTGACCAACCAGTCACTATTCCCCAAGAAGGTACTTGCGTTGTCCATTCTTTTAGACCAACGACAACTGTCGATAACTACTGTAATGACCCATTCTCTTTCTCACTATCAGATTTTCCCCCAAGCAACGTACACGAAACTCAGGAGGTATGGTCAACCACAATCAACCAAAACCATCTCCATCACGATTCCCAAGAAGTTACACTAGCCGACAAATCCTTCTCGTCGTGTAGTGGTAGAACCTTACCGTGAGCACATCACGACTGAGCTACCCTCAGCTCGTGGCTCGTTGTTTCTTTTCGTTAACGTTATTGCATCACCGCCACACGGAGTGCGAATCAAACAAATCCTAAAACCTTGCTCCTACCGAGCAATCGCCACTTATCTCCGCTCGGGTCGGAAGGGCTCTACCACCCTCATACTCCACGACTCTGGTGTGTCCATTCTGATAGTCCATATCGAAAATGAACGTTTCCCGAACATCCCCCACGTCTCAACAACCACCAACAAATCCAGCCTCGATGGTGGTTCCTACCACAAGCTCGTGCAGACACACCCCACACACACACCACCGAGACTCCGAACCCATGCGGTCAACTCACCACTGGCACCAACCACTCAACACACAGTATCCACCGGTCAGTTTACCTCGAAACCCGATCCACAAGTACCACTCTCCTAGTAGCTTGTCCAATCAATCGCCAACTAGGGTTATCGTGAACTCGGCTGCTCCCTGCAGCACGTTCACTCGAGTGATCCCTCGCGCTCGACTCTAAAGAGTCGTCGTACTCCGCTCTTGGTGTCCAACCAAGTAGTAACTACACTCTGAGGATCTCATCCTCTCGTAAATCTACGGCTCCCAGCCGCTGGCCTCCACAAGAACTTGGCCAAACTCTGTGCCTAACACTGCACCACTGTTACACGCCGCAATCGCCTCCTACCACGTCACATAACGACTATTCCGGGCATCTTCTACCAGTCGGCAACCCCCAAGATTTGACACACCTAACCATGGCATCTCATGCCAAATAGGATCAATGTTCCTATTCCAACCAGCCTCGACTAAAGTCTTCGCGCGTCTGATTGCTCCTAGTAGCACAATCTCCGATCCTTGTAGTTATATCGTGGACGATCCTAACGTCTGACCTCTACTGATTCCACTTGTTTCATTCCATGTCCGTCATGACGCCTCAGCGATCCCGACTCTCAAGTCGTCATATGGTGTCTACTGGTCTACTGGATCCTATCTTCAATAACTATGCAGCTCTAAGCGGTTAGTTTGGCACGAAAATCGATCCTACTCGGGATCTACTACCTCGAAACACGTAGCATCCTATGCCAATCAAATCCTTAAACCATCAGACCTCGTGTGAAACGTAATCTAGCTAGGGTTTAGGGTTCGATTCCACTGACTCCACCTATTCATACCCTAACTATTAGGTTGATGACAGGCTGTTACGACTGTAGAGACATCACATCCTCAGCCTGCGCACCACTCTATGAGCAAAACTCGCTCTGATACCACTTGACAAGACCCGCCCCAAATCCCCTGGATTAACGTGGGACGTGTCTGCTCCCATCTGACACGAAGTGTCAGATCAGGGATAATTCCGTCTTTAGCCCAACCGGGACTACCAGAGAGCGCCAGGATCCGGAGGAAGAGTGTGATGTCTCGGTCTCTGCTACAGCCCGCATCCGCGATCAACCTGAAGGGCATTCAAAACATCAAAATTCATGAGTGGACAAGACAAACATTTTTAATAAAAAAAACATTTTCACAAAAAGTCCTTTATGCCCTTCACTAAAAACATGCATGCATTCGAAAACCGTTTATCAAAATATTCACAAAACCATTAGGGCCTTGGCCCAAAACGTAAATCAAACCATATGGGAACTCAGCCCAAAACCAGTTTCCGTAGGGACTCAATCCAAATCAATATCCAAAACATAGAACACGGGGTCTCCGCCCCAAACCACCGTGCACGGCAGCCTGTGATCTTGCCACCACCTTCATCATTTAAATCTCCTCTCTTTGTTTCCCTCATGTGCCATAAGTACTGGATTGGGTTTAGGGGGTGGTGAAGGTGGTTTGTACAAAATGGGGTTTCGGGTTTGCTTTGGACGAACACGGGTAAGGGGAATGCATGTGTGCAATCACACTGGGTAATGGATGAGTGACACTTGTCACTCATCCTTTGGCCATGATAGAAATATCTGGGCCCCACTTAAGACAAAAGTCCTCTTTTCGTCTGGTAAAACTTACCGCCATAAATAGTTCCTCGGAACTTCCGAGAGCTGTAACTTTTCTGTCGACTGTCCGAATTTGACGTGCCGCCTGTCTACGGATTCGTATGAACTCGATCTATGTAACGGTCCTCAGCCCTCGGCCATCGGACCTCCCGGGTCAACATTCAACTTTTTGCCCTCGTTTAGGGGCAAAATCGTAATTTCACCCTGAACGTCCGTTAATCCTCGACTAATTCCCAATTAGCCTCGTTAATCAGTCATTAATCCCTAATTAATCCTTAAAATTAGGGATGGGTCGTTACAGTACACCTATCCCTTGTCTAACAAATGTTGAGGATGTTTTTGGGACTTTAGTAGACTTGTCAGACGAGAGTAACACCAGGCACGGTCATCAAAGTCCTTTTGGGGTGGGTCCTGTCAAGTTGGTATTAAAGTATTTGGGCACTAACTTGTGTTTCCATGTCATGCCTCCAACACGCAAGCCCCATGCACAGCCTGGTAATGAGATGAGTATACGAGGATATATGAGATCCCGGGATAGATGTCGGGAAGGAATTGA
This sequence comes from Prinsepia uniflora, assembly GCA_032719365.1. NCBI lineage: Eukaryota > Viridiplantae > Streptophyta > Magnoliopsida > Rosales > Rosaceae > Prinsepia > Prinsepia uniflora. Next base: position 31,687,374 of record CM064876.1, on the reverse strand, counting down.
CCTTGGACTTGGGGGTCAGACATTCAATATTGCGTTTGGATATAGGGACTTGTGTGAGTCCAGATAGTGAGTTAGCCCAGAGACTAGAAATGTAGCATGGATGGGCGAGTTGGACCCAGAAAACACAGTTGAATGAATTTCTCGGTTGAAGTAAGTGTTTGATAGTTCAATATGTGATCGGAGATCCTATTTGTAACGACCCATCCCGGAATTCGGGATTAGGTTAGAAACTAATCATGATTAATGAGGGTTAACCGGTGGTTAGTTGGGTGAAATCGGACGAACGATGCAAATGACCGTTTTGCCCCTAGTCGTGGGCAAAATGTTGACTTTTTATTCGGACGGTCAAATGGACTTTGACCAGTGACTGTGACGTAGTTTGGGACGTCACGAGATCATAGACAGGTGGCACGTTCGATTTCGACGTTCGAGGTGATAGTTATGACGTTCGGAAGCCCAAGGGCATTATCGTAATTTGGATGAAATAAGGGAAAATGTTGAATTTTTGATCGGGAGGTCCGATGGCCGAGGACCAAGGACCGTTGGGTTCGTCTCGAAGCCCTGAGTACAATGACAGGCGGCACGCGTCAAACGGACATCGGGTGACCAAGTTACGGGTCACGGATGGTGAGGGGCATTTTGGTAATTATTGCCATGAGGGCATTTTGGTCATTTGCACGGGTTACTGTTCAATCAACCGTGGAAGCAGAGCCTGCACGCCGTGCTCGGTGGTGCTCTGATCGGGTTATTTTTTTTAAACGGCTTAGTGGACAGAACATGAAATTGTTTAAGTATTTTGAGGTATTGGACAACATAGTGGCATGGGCTGAGACAAACCAGTGCACGGGTATTCATTTTCCATGGCTCCGGGTTCTGTTTGCGGGAAACAACCTTCAGTGGAATCAGATGGATTCCCACGAGCTGTTGGCCACGCCGTTCGATTATCTGGGTGCTGAGTGTGCATCTGAGCGTCATTTGGAACAAGGGGAGGCTGAGCGCTGAGAGAACCAGCTCTGGGAGAAAAATCGAAAAATTGAGGGAAAAATCAGAATTTGAATTGTGTGAGGAATTGGACGACACCAGGGACAGTAATCGTCCTCTGAGACCATTTGGAGATCAACCGTAGCTATTGGCAAGGGATTCGATCACTGTTTGGCCATGCCCACTGGTTCCTGTTTCAGTGTTGTGCAGGGACTGTGGACGATCACTTCCAGGTTAAGTCTTGTCCAATTGATCGTGTATTTCAGTTTCTTTTATGTCTAGAATCCTCACTGTGAAGTTAATTTTAGTTTGGTTGAGGAAACACAGAGTTTGGGTGATCGACCCGTTTGGGCGATCACGGGTCGTGGGGCTGATTTTGGGGCTGTTATGATGAATCAGGAACGTAGAACCTTAATTGGATAGCTGAGGAATGTGTTAGGATCAAGGACGGATGCAATCAGGGTCGAATTGAACGTCATCTGACCGGGTTGGACTCGCGGGTCGCAGGCCCGTTTTGCAGGGAAAACGGGTGAAGAAGACGTACTGTAGCGGGAACTGTAGCAGGCGCGTGGCCTCACGCGCAGCCGCTTGCGGCGGCGCGTGACGGTGCGTGGATCCGAATTTCAAGGTGAGTTCAACACGACTTTTGTCCTATACAATGTAACGAACATTTTAGCGTTGGTTTCGAAATTATCGGGCACCGTTTCGATGTGGTTCCGAGTGCCCGAAGATTTCTATTACGTTTGTAATTATTGATTAATTCCCGGAAAATTATAGGGAATTAGTATGCTGTTATGTAAGCCCTTAGTGACACTAAAATATGTTTTCGAACAGGATTTGGAATTTCTGGAAAATATCAGAAATTACGGAACCGCGCGCGGCGTAAAACCGAGCCCTATTGGACGGTGTGTGAGTGGACGTTGCTTTCAAATTTAATGCATGCATAAATTATTTCTATTATTTTATGATTATGATTATAGGTTGTGATTGATTTTGATTTCCGTATTTATACGTATTTTTACTATACATGTGAAATTACACGTATTTCGAGACTATGATCACTCGTGTGCTTAATGATGGTTTAATGAAAGAAGTTATACGAAATGGGTGTAAAGTGATTTAAGAAGGTTGTTTATGATTTGCGAGTGTGACTTATGATTTTGACACGTTTTTCGAGAACATTCCGGATTTGCACGTTTTACGAAATTTTGAGTTATTGTGATTTGATCACTGTTGATGTTTGAATTGGGGAATTAAAATGAGACTTGTGATTTTGAGGATTTTAAATGTGGGTTTTGAGTATGTTTCGCTTGGATTGTGATTTTGGTAATTATGATTATGGTCTTGATGTTTTGATAACGAGATTTGAGAAATGAAGTGATTTCAAGGAATTAAAATTGATTTTGAAAAAGGTGATTTCGGGCTTGATGCTCGGGGCATAAAAGAAATTTTAACGAACGAGGTTTCGGTTTTCGGAAATTTAAAGTGAATTCTTAGTTTGGGTTCGGGATGATGCTTCCGGATGCCGGCTTACGGAATCATTATTGCGAATTCGAATTCGGGAATGAAAAATGATTTAATAAAGTGATTTGGTTTGTTTTTGCATGCCCCGTGTTTCAGGATGATTTGATTATGTTTGTAAAGTATGATTTGGGGAAAATGAATGTGGAATTTCGAACCATGGGTCCTGTTGTAAAAAATGTGATTTTGGGATGGATCCCACGTGGTCGTGATTGATGAACTGTTTTGGGGTTTAAAGACCCGCTGGAAACTGCTTTGGGTTTGAAGACCCGTTGTTGTGTTTGAAAACTGTTTTGGGTTTAAAAACCCGGTGCTATTGCTGGAGCACGTTTTGAGTTTAAAGACTCGGTTAATTGATGACGGGGGGGGGGGGGGGGGGGGGGGGGTGGGGGCCTTATTGATTTTAAAGACTCGTGAGTTTAAAGACTCGTGAGTTTAAAGACTCGGTTATTGTGATACCCCCGAGGCCTATTGATTCTGTTTTGAGTTTAAAAGACTCGTTGAAATCCCGGGAAGGCCTGATAATGCGCATGGTTTTGAGTTTAAAGACTCGGGCGCACTTGATATCCAGCAAACTGATTGATTATGATTCATTGATATTCTCGGATGATTGGGTGTGTTGGGCAGTGGCCTGGTTTATATGGTTGATGGATTGGTTGATGTCGTATACTTGGATTTGGATTTTGTGGTTTTGGGCTGTGGCCCTGTGTTTATAACTGCGGGCTATGACCCGAAGATTTAGAAAAAGGAAAATAATTTTGATTCTCATATACTGATTTCTTGTGTTGAAATGTTAACCGATTGCGAAATGATTTTTGTATGCATGCATTGGTTTTACGCGGAGGGTAAAAACGTTTGTTGTAACTGTTTTGCTAAACTAATTTATTTTTGTCCACTCACACCCTTTTGGTTTTTGTTGACCCTCCAGGTCGTGGCGCGTTGTTCGAGGCTGTACGTGGGGCGGAGGCATGAGTAAATACATGTGGCTATCCCTGGTTTGGCAAGCACTGAGGGTAACTTGGGTTTTTCAGTCTTCTTGCCAGACGGGAGCAAGTTCGGGCACGGTTATCGATGCCCCTTTCGGGGGCGGTCCTGTCACTATTAGGATATGGTTCACCCAACGGTGTTTGCTAGGTGTCCAGGCATGCCGATGGTGGCATGGATGTGGATGTTGGATTTGGATTCGAGAGGAGTCAAGATATTGAAATTGGACTCGGAAGGAGTCGGGATGTTGGTTTAGAACTTGAGATGAACCACCGTATTGAATCAGGGCTCGGGAAGAGTTAGAAAGTAGAAAAGATAATTATGATTTCGCATAGCAAATGAGGGTTTAGGTGGGAACCCGAGGTATCGATGAAGAATTAGTCTCCATAGTTGTTGGAGAAGTACGTTCAAATATCGAGGATGAAATTTCCTATGGGGGGTAGATTGTGACAACCCAAAAATTAGAAAGAGAGAATTTTGGGAATTTTAAAAGGGAAATGATGATTTACCCTCGATTTATTTGGCCAAATTTGATTTTTAGTTTGGAATATTTTTTTGCACATGTTTTGAGGACCGTTGTGTAGCTCTTGAAACATTGAATCTGTAGATAGACGGCATGTCAAAATCGAAGTTCGGATGTGTTAGTTACGAGTCTATGAAGGAATGGGACACTTTGGTAATTTGTGCTTAGAAGGGCATTTTTGTAATTTTGGAATTCAGGGGTATTTTGGTCTTTTGCTGGATTTTTCTAAGTCATTAGAGGGTGAGTCACCCTGTTGGCTATGTGACATTTGTCAATTTTAGCGTCAGATTAGTGGTAGCTGTGGTGTTGTAACTGTTCAAACAAAACCATAACTAAACATCAATTGATTTTGAGGAAACTTTTCCTAGCCATTCGAAAAACCCACAAAACAGCGGAATTAGAGAAAGGAGTGGAGAGAAAACGAGAATGAAAAAGAAAGAAAAGAGAAGGGATAACACAAAAAACCCGAAACCTAGAAATTACCTAGAAAGCCTGAAACCCACCATGGACCTCGAATTCAAATATTGATTTTGAATGACTGATGAGTGGAATTGAAGTTATAAACTTTGTTTTGGGACTTAGACGAGTCAAATCATGGAAAGTTTGAAGAAAAACTTGCAAATATAAGCCCACGATAGTGTTCGAATGGAGTTTTGAAATATGAATGATGTCGAGGAATCAAGGAAATCGGGCGAAGAAGGTGCACCGAAGCAAGAACTGTAGCAGACGCGTGGGCTTCACTCGGGATAGTCTTACCAAATTATTGTGCTTCAGGCTTTGCAAAATTCCCAAAAAAACTAAGACAATTTGTAGCAAGTCCTAATATGAAATTTCTTAGCTGAATGGATAACTCGGGATATGTCTTACCAAATTCGTTTCAAACCCCCCCATAGGTCGGATGCCTCAATGCATCATCATCAATGTGCCTATCATTGTACCACCTCATATCACAAGTTGTGTGAGATGACATGCAAAATCTTTGTAATTTTGGTTTAAGTGGAATATAATGCAACACCTTATTTGGAATCTTGTTCTTTCAAAATCTAGGCTCCTTGTACACAAGACTTTTCTCAAGGTTCTCAAATTCACCATAAAACAATGCACAGTTGTTCTTATATGCATAGATCTTGACATACCCAAAACTGAGACCTTTACCAGCTTTTTCAAGCTATAATGATCTTTAGGTAGATGGTTGTCTTCAAGGAGCATTCAAATATGTCCATCATGTGGTCAAAATTCTTGTTTGTTTGATTGTACTCAACTTTCATGTGCATCAACTCCACAATTACCTTTAGAACCAAAAATGATTTACAACTGGGGTATAATTTATGTTGAGCATTATTCAAAAATCTCTCATAATGGAGCTCAGAATCTTCGGGTTAAAACCTAGGCAGCTTATCGTCTATATATCCGATGTAGGAGGAAAAGTATCGATTAATATCTCAATGACTTGATCATTATTACTTCACCCATCCAAAGCACTTTCATTCCAATGGGTCATGGGAACTTAAGATGTCGATGCAGTATATATTTCTTCATTGTGATAGATCCAATAAGTATACTTATGAACGATCTCATTCCATTGTAGATGATTTTGGACCTCATTTAACATTGCTTAACTGTAGTTGTTGCATTTACGGCACATGTACATGTAGCTTCTTTTATCACTATAGTGACTACGTACAAAGGTAATGAAGTTGTTGAACCTATCTAATACTAATCACAAGATTTATCCAATATTTGCATCTAGCCTCTGTCCATTGTGCCTACTTTAAGAAAATAGAGTCAATATAAGTAATTGAGTAGTATTTCCACGAAATTAGAACAAGTTAATATCAAAAGCTGCTCTCATTATGCCTCTAGTGATTTGGCCCTACCCCATTTGAGTGCACATTATATGCTGTGTTGTTTGTGCCCTACGAAACTAGGTTTCGATCAAGGAAAATTTCAACAGCGTCTCCCTACAATTCCCCAAATGCACGACATAGATATTAAAAAAAAATATTTAGTATACATTCAGAGAGCATTAAGTTGAGACAAACTAAATTTCCCATAATCGAAACCTAACCTTGTAGGTTGCAAACTACTTTGTGCACCCGCTAACATGATTCACTAACTCTCAAACGAGTATAAAGTTCATTGAATTTCATTATACAAAGTTAATCAATCCGATTAACTTTGCATAAACGGTAATGAAATATGAACATATTTATTTCAACTAGTCGGAACTACATAAAGCGCTTTACAAAAAATATCACAACAAATTCACAAATACAAACAGATATTGATTATGTGTATCACAAGGTTTGCAATTATTTAATTTCCGTACATGTTATCTACTTTCCTAACATATTTTTATAATTTCCTATTATATTTTCTAATTTTCTAATTTCGTAAAAAAATTTCTAATTTCAATAATTTCATAACATATTTTTTATTTTTCTATATTCCTATAATTTTTTTTTTCTAATTTCCCAACATATTTTACATTGCCCTAATTTCATAACATATTTTCTATTTCATATATTTCCTATTTTTCTACACAATTTCTACACCAATTTCCATAAATTATAAATAATTTATGCACATTTTTCACAATAAATACACAATTTTCTAACATGATTATATCCAATCTTAACAAAATTAAATTGAGAGGTAAACACACATCTTTTTGTAAGTATTCGTTCAAACCAACCACAAGTTTTCTAAAACACAAAATATAATTAGTTTCCAATAAAAAATCAAATTCAAAACTAAAAAAAAAATAAATTTCTCAAACCTTCAAAATTGCTATTAGTGATTGAGAGAGAAAGGGATTTGATTGGTGGTGAAAATTATGATGAGATGATGATTGTTGATGTTATATTGCTAGAAAGAGAGACTTAGTGAGTGTGATAGGGTAAGTGGTTTGTAATAGATTGTGGGCAGAGAGAAGTAAGAATAAGGGGGGTGTCTGGATAATTATAGTTAATATGTTTACACTTGTTTGAGCTAGGTGGTAATCCGATAGGGCAAACTTTAATGATTCGTAGGGTAAAATATGGTCACTGTAAAATATTCCCGACTAACATATTTGTCGTTAAAGCTAAGGTTGCCCAACTAATCATGATAAATTATTGGGCAAAACCTTTATATTGCCAACAACGTGTTCTTCCCTCCAACACCTTGCCCAACGAGCATTCATTTCTTCAGGAAATATGTCTTTAGTTGGCGAAATCTTTTCCATCAGACAAAGGTTGGTCAAGCAACCTCCGATTTCTTGTAATGAAGGTACATACAAAGTTCCGTTATTATTATTATGTCAACCTAAAAGAGATGGGGATAAATTCGAGGCTTGACTTGAAAATAAACAATCGACGCATTGTGTTTATATGTATTTGGTTGGAGTATTAGATATCCAAAATGATCAATTTAGTGAAATATCTGTAACTTATAAGGGCGATCTTTAAATGAGGACTTACAAAATAAAGGCCAAAAGTCACTTCTGGTCTTTATAGTTTATTCAATTTCACACTTTAGTCATGAATTTTCAATTTGACCGATATGTTTATTATATAGAGAAATATTTCTAACTTATAAGAGTGATGTTTAAATGAGGACTTACAAAATAAAAACCAAAAATCACTTTGATCTTTATAATTGATTCAATTTCTTGCTTTAATCCATATAGTTTCAATTTAACCGATTTTAAAACCTTGTAGTTTCATATTCATAGCAACTTAACTTAAGTACATATTCATAGTAACTTAAGGACATATCCAAATTTTCATCTAATTATTTAACAAGAATATTCTTATTGTCCATTTACTTATGAAGTTATATTTTCCTCATATCACAATTATATATCTTTATTTTGTAAGAATGCAATTATATATCTTTATTTTTAATTTTCCTGCTACTTGATCTTTGAAAATCATTTTGTAACTTACATTTCCATTAATTAATTGGATGAAAATTTCAATATATATATATATATATATATGCTTGAATTGAGTATGAAACTATAAGATTAAATTTGTGTAAAATTGAGTAAACTACATAGACAAAGGGCCTAAAATGAATGATTAAATTGTGCCATATTATCCTTTCGTTTATTTTCTGATAGAAAGTCACTAATTGGGCCTTCAATCTTTTTCTGAAGCCCAAAAGCAAATGATTTAGTGAGGGTGTGATTCGTTTTATTTTTATTTTTATAAGTTGATGTGGTTCTGGTTTTTTATTTGTCAAGTTGGTGTGGGACAAATTCGTATCCGTTGGGTTAAATTCGTATCCGTTTGAAGTCTTGGTGAGGATGTAAATGGGGGTGATGGGAAACTATATAATTTCACATTTTCTATAATTGTGAATTCCTATCCTTCATACTAATTAATTCTATATTGATCCTTAATATCGTTATGTTGAAGTCCGGAATGGTTAGGGAGGAGGTGAGGAAATAAACTAGTCGCGTAATAGTACGCGTTTTTGTATTTAGCAGCGCATTTAATTGGTACAGAAAATTTTGCCATTAATAAATATTTTTTTTAGAATTATTTTATTTATCCTTGTTCTTTAATAATGCATAATTCTTGAGTAGATTATTATTTATTATCGAGCAATAATCCCAATAATTAATATATTTAGTTAATAAATATATTAATTAATTAATGTATGAATTTTTGTATGCAGCTAAAGTCTTAATCAGGGTTAATTTAGGCTTGTAGAAATTATACGACATGTGGTAGCTCCACAATTTTCAAATAAATTATAGTTTCATGTCATATTTATATTATTTATGTAGTATTTCCAAATTTATACATTAAGTTTCCCAAACACCAAATTTCGTGCATGAAAAATAATGATTTCGTTTTAAACCCACGTTCAAACTTATTTTTTTGCAGTTGAATACAGAGTTAAAGTACAGTCAAATTATTGGCCAATACCACGACTTCGCATTGGCTAGCGCCACATATCTAGGCCAAGGAAGGGGCACATGCTTGAGTTGGGAGGGCTGTATAGGCCTGCTCATCCAGTCAATTCCTTTACTAATTATTGTTTAGCTCACCCCATTCTTTAGCTAAGCTCTTTTAGGCCTTATACAAACAATAATGAAGAGATAATGAAAATTTTTAATACTTTGAAGACTCAAAGGGAACAATTTAAAATTAAAAAGTGATCATTTGTGTTTTTATTATATGTTTAATTATGATTTTTGTTGTATTTTTTTCTTCTTCTTTATATCAAATATTTATGTATAATTTTGCATTTGAGGGGTAAGGCTCATAATGTCATCTCGTGACTAGTTCTATCTTTTTATATTTATTAATGAAATTTATTCGTACTTTCAAGTTTTTTTTTGCATCCAGTATGTGTTTGTGAGCAAAATGTTGACGTACCGAAATCCAAGGTCGCTGTTCGGAGGCTAGCTTCCGAGGGAGCAGATACCCAAGTGTTTGGGTGAGGAGGATCTCTTTGTTGTAGTCTGATGTAATGTTGTGTGGTGTAAGCAACTAAGACGAGTGGGGCGAAGGTAGAAAACATTGGGCCATGGTGTAGGAGTCTTGCCCTATGTGGGCTAGTCTAGTTGACTTGGTCTTCTAGTTGCCTTTAAATTTAGGTGTGTCACTAGTAGAAGCTGCTACTATGCAGGGTTAGTAGTTGGTTCTGAATTGCGGCCCATGAACTATTGTTCGAATCAAGTGAAAGTGGAGTAAGGGAATATTTTAGCAGCGTGCAATTCAGGGTTAGAGGGACAACTTAGACATAATCAATCTCCTTAAGTTAGACTGGTTGAATACTGCACCAAGGAACGAAGATGGTTGTACAGCTTATGCAGTCATAGAACTCATAGGTTGATATATTTCAGTTATCGAAGTCAAACTTGAAAAAACCAATTGTAGAGAGGGAGAGAGGAGATGTAAACACATAGAACATAAATTAAGTATAAGGATTGTGAATTAAATTATAGGCCCGTGAAGTAAAACTATCTCTAGACTAAGTCATAGGTTGGCGTTCATGGCCGAAAGACCATAAACTGGGTGAACATTCATTGGAAATCATACCAAAGGTGTTGGCAAACCAGTAAAAAGACATGACAATGTCAAGAAGTGAGGTTGTGAGGGTCTTAAAGTCTAGTTTGATGCAGTTGAAATAAGAAAAATGGCCTTCAAAAAAGCTGTGGAATCAAGTCAAAATGAAGTGTGGTGGTTGGGAAGTCTACATAAATGAACTTGGAATGCAAGTCAAATTGAAAGGAAAGCTTGGTGTTCTTTGTAAGAACTGAGTAATGTTTAGATGAGTAACAGAGAAAATTTTGAGGGTTTGTAGTTATTATAATTGATTGAGTTTGATCAATTGTTTGTTGTTTGTTTGTTTGGTTGGTTTCGGTTTGAGAAGAAGGTTTCTTCTCCTTTTGTAGGTGGCATGAGAGTGCTTATGATCGACATGTGCATTCCCGCATTCTTCTGCATCGCGATGACATAGTCACACAACCCTATTGCCCCTTCTAAAGGTTTTGGTGTTGTGTTAGTGTAATTGTATAAATTATGCTCGCGCTTACTATAATCCAGATGTGGATACGAGTTGGGCTTGGGACAAAATTCGAATTGGGTCTTTAATTTCTTAAAAGCCTTATCTAGTTCTATAGTGGTTTATTTTAGGTCTAAATATTTCCTTATGAATTCCAAAGCTTTTCAGCTAGAAGGGCTTTCCGATTCAAATGGCCCCATTACTCACGACTTATACTGCCTCACCATCTATGTTTTGGTTGTTAAACACACTTCCTTTTCTTCATAAGGCCTTTGCTATAATGTTTAAAATCCTCTTTCTTCTTCATCGTTCCCCAAAAACCCATGGCCCCTGATTTAGTTTATAGAAAGAGAAATAAGGAAGAAGATCCCTATCTAGCCCCAAGACCAACTTCCACTTCTCCATGGATATGCAGCCTAGGTTTCTAAGACCATGCCGTAATCTCACTGGATAATCTTTCTTCTTTTAAGGGTAATGGGGACATCATCCAAGACTCATATTTCATGATCGATCCACTGCGCCATTTTGCCTTGGACCCCTGCTGACGTGGCCCTATTCGAACTGAGGCTGACATTCTTAGTTCTCTGCTCAAAGACTTTCAAGCTCCTCCAATCTACCAACGAGAGACATTTTCTTGGACTAATCTTTGTGTTGATTGGAAACACCTTTTCCCCTCGGCGGACAATCTCAGTTACTAGAAGTTTGGGGATTATGGGTCCAGCGGATGCAGCGGCAGTACTCTGACAAGCTTGGGAGCAATGGGATTTACAAATTGGTTAGTATTTCTACCCTTTCCACTCCTACTGATTTTAATCTTCTTGCTTGTCCATGTGATTATGAGATAGTAGCACAAATACCTTTAATTTACGTGCAAGACCAATGACCCTGACTTTTCTGGACATGTCTGTCTTTTTTGAGCTGACTATATCGAGACATATCACCAATTTTACCTTATCCTTCGAACCCAAATATAGAATGGAGTACAATCCTTCAATTGTGAGGTTATCCCTAAGGGCCTTTGATGCACCCTTTGTTCTCCTTTTCCTGGATACCTTCTCCCCTTCCATAGCGATGGCAGGCCTCGATTAGAGAACGATTTTGAGAAATTAGGCTTCAAGGGCGCATATTTGGGGATCTACCTTTAAGAAAATCCAATTTTACTGCCTTTGGTTGGATTGGCTTCTGTTTCCAAAAGCCAGGAAAACTTCGTATGTAGAATCCATTCTGCTGGCGGGAACTCTAGCCTTTTTCTCCAATATGGCCATGGGGCCATTGGTTTTGGACCAATTGTATGGCCAACTCCGTGCCATTACTTTTAAGCCCATACGGTACTTCCCTCTGGATGGTGCGATGTGGATGCTTTAAGTATGGCTCAATTGGTCATTCCCTTAGTTTCGAGGATGTGAACCCGTGTACTCCGAAGATGTTGTTCCAACACAAGCATTGATGCCCATGCCTCCAGTGCCTATTTCCACCAAGGTTTGCCCATATCTCTTCTACACTTTATCTTCTCAATCTAGCACTCACTAGGAGGCTAGTGTGGTCAGGCAATATCCTTCGTTTCCAGAGAGAGATTGTCTAGGGCTTCTAACTCAACCTGTATGTTGAAAGATGGATTTTAAGAGTTGTATTCTCACTCGGGATCTTTTGAGGGGTAGTCGAAAGACTTCGAGAACGTCTCCATGTTTCGAAGTGTATCAGATGAATTTCTACACTCCTCAATTTGTTTTCTTTTCAAGACATTTCGACCCTCTACCTATGAGGAGTTAATGAGGATATCTCACATCACCATGGTGATTTCGGTGATGCAGATGTTCTGACTTTTGGGACATTCATAGGTCTACACATGTCTGTATAACAAATGCCATGGATGCCTGTTATAGTTAAAGGATCCAATTTGGCACATGGTGGGTCACTTAATTCCGAGCCGCATTTTCGGTCCCCTTCTTAACAACATGGAAACATCAATTCCTACTATTGGACGGGTCCTCAGGTTATGACCAATATATCTCAATCCTGCTTTTGAACTGGATTTCAGAGACTAATGAAGTTTTTTCGATAGGTATGTTCTTTTTCGAAGTTTTCTTTTTACCTATTCTTTATTACTTTATCCTAACTCTATGCTTTAGTTGAGTCTTTTGAAACATGTATGTCGGTGATGAAGACTGATGATCCTTTGGTTTGGATGGAGGATGCTCTATATGATCCAGATGTTCTGAATTGTTTGCAACTTCTTATAGATCTAGCCATATCTAGTGAAAAATGATCTCAACTGGATAACCAGATTCCAGCTACCCTTTCTGCATCCTCATCAGTTTCAATTACAGTTTATTCTTTATTAGAAGCACAGCCCATAATTGATTCCTAGGTTGGGCCATCCTGCCTTGAATTTCCCAAAGATATGCACTAGCAAGGGCTAGTCAATCCTCTTACTCTTACAGCGCAACTTTCAGAACCTTTCGGTGATCTGGTATTGGGGCATGCACTAGTAAGTTTTCACTTCCTATTGGCCTTTACATTGGACATTGTTGAAGTTTGTCCATTAAATTGGTTTGTTACTTTTAGGAACCCCGTTGCTAGATCTTGCTTCGGTGGACATAAATATTGACTCTATGATGTCTGTCGTTAACATGGGAAGACTTCCTGTTGATTTCTTTCCTCCTGAGTTATCCAATGCAAAGGGACATAGTTATGTTCTTTGTGAATATTGATGAAACTCCATATGGGAGGGAGCTGGTGCGTGTCGTGAGGGTCCTCATCAGCCATTGTCTTGCCGATGTTGGTTCTTTAGATATGATTCTCTCTCTGATAGATTGTTATCAAGAGGGTACTCATCGCCAGCAACCAAATTCTCCTCAGACCAATAATCTACACAGGTCTGAGCTAGAAGCGCTTCATCATGATTGGTTGGCCCGTGGTGAAGAATGCATCTGTCTCGATCAAGCTCTACGTAAAGAGCTTGAAAAGTTGTAAGCCCTAGAGGATCAATTTGCTGAGGTTGAGTCTGAATTAGCTTCAGTTCAGCCGGAATTCGACCTAGTCTAGTTTGAACATGAAGAAGCGAGAAAGGATTTTGAAGATAATGCCCAACATGTCCGTAGTGCTCAACTGCAAACCTTGCTTTGTCCAAGGACACACATTCTCAAAACGAAGTATACTTGGCAATTTTTTTAGCTTGTCTCATCTTTAAAATATAGAATGTAATAACTGGGTCCTTTACATGCCCTATTTGGAATTTTTGCCTATTTGACTTTTTACTCATATAGTTTTCTCCGCCCTTAAGATTCCATCCTCCTTGATAGTATAACGGCTAACTTCTCCATAAAATTTCAATAATGAATTCATAATTTTGAGATCATCAATACCGTTGTATTTAGGCTATGAATACACGCCTTAGTCCATTTCTCTCACACAAATATGGAAAAAAAAAAACATGTCTTCTTCTCATACTTCCCTAAGGATTTCTTGGTCCAGTGATTCGAACACTTCTTCGCCTTAAGATATTATGTTACCCACACATGAGACCATTCACGAGGAGCTAGAGTCTGAAGTTAATATGAATAAGAAGCTGAAAGCGGGGCTGGCCGAAGTGAAAGAGGGCTGGGTGAAGTGCAAGCATGAGAAGAAGAGCTAATCGTGTTGCCATGTATAACTTGAAGCAAAAAAAGAGTAGAACTTCGAGAACAACTACCCCAACTTCTTTCTGTAGAGAAAAAGGTTAAGTCAGGATAGAGACCGGGTTATCATGGGAGAACCCGCTCGTGATTATAACGAAGTGGGCTTCCATTGAACCTTTTCCTTTTTCCTTTTTTCTTTTCAATGTATTTTTGTTTGCTATCAAACTATCAATGAAAATATATCCTTTTTGGCATCTAGACCATCTTTCCAACCATAATCTTTATGGCTAAGTATCCAACCTTGCCTATAAATTGGCTTTTTTTGGTGGAATATATCATATTTTTCCATGACCTCAAATATTCAAATTGTGCAAAGTCTCCCCATTTCTCATTACGAGAGACTCATTAATCAACTTCATACTGATTCATAAGAGCAATTGAAAAAGATTATTGATCTCCGAAAGGAGGTCAATTCCTTGAGAATTTCAGAGAAGGCTAACCTTATCTCGAGCTACCAGCTAAGGTCTTCTCTAAATCTTCATTTGATCGCCTTTTGTGAGAAAATAAAGGTGTCTCGGGAAACTTTACTACAGTTGGGAGGTGAAATCCTTGTGATGAAAGATAAGGTTCGTGTATTCAAAACAGATGTTACATCTCGTGAAAAGTGGCTTCTTCAGTTGAAGGAGATTTCTCATCGAGATGTGTTTGATCAGGGCTTCGCTGACAGTGCCATAGGAAAGTTCCATACAAGGATTTTGAATTTGTAATTTTCCATTTTATGCTTGAAGAAATCTCAAATTCCGTGTTAACCTTATCTTTTAAGCATTTAAATAATAGTTTTTTTTTTTTTTTTTTTTTTCTGATTTCACCTTTTTTTCTGGTGGGCCAAATCCCACTATTCACAAGCATCAATTTGTTTGCAAACTAGTGCATGATGTTCATTATAAGCTGACGTCGGTCCTGATCCCTCGGTTTATAAAGGTCGACAAGTTTCGTATCAAATTTTTACCATTCACATTGTCTTCCTAAAAAATGTCTAGTTTTAGAAACCCGCCCTGTCACGACCCAGCCCATCTAACACAATATTGTCCGCTTTGGGCCCAGCCCTCACGGTTTTGTTTTCGGGAGCTCACGTGCAACTTCCCAGTAGGTCACCCATCATGGGATTGCACCAGCCTCAACTCGCTTAACTTTGGGGTTCCAATCCCCCCCAAAGCCACTGAGCTCCCAAAAGGCCTTGTGTTAGATAGATACGTGCCCACACATATAAGGTACTTCACCTTTCCCTCCCCCGAGCGATGTGGGATCGTTCACCGATCTTACCTTTCGAAGCTCACGGGCCTTGCTCACTGTTCTTGCTTCCAAGACCGGGTCTTACAATCCACCCTCCTTGGGGCCCAGCGTCCTCGCTGGCACACTTCCGGTCGGGGTCCAGCTCTGATACCATTCTGTCACGACCCGGCCCATCTAACACAATATTGTCCGCTTTGGGCCCAGCCCTCACGGTTTTATTTTCGGGAGCTCACGTGCAACTTCCCAGTAGGTCACCCATCATATAAGGTACTTCACCTTTCCCTCCCCGAGCGATGTGGGATCGTTCACCGATCTTACCTTTCGAAGCTCACGGGCCTTGCTCACCGTTCTTGCTTCCAAGACCGAGTCTTACAATCCACCCTCCTTGGGGCCCAGCGTCCTCGCTGGCACACTTCCGGTCGGGGTCCAGCTCTGATACCATTCTGTCACGACCCGGCCCATCTAACACAATATTGTCCGCTTTGGGCCCAGCCCTCACGGTTTTATTTTCGGGAGCTCACGTGCAACTTCCCAGTAGGTCACCCATCATGGGATTGCACCAGCCTCAACTCGCTTAACTTTGGGGTTCCAATCCCCCCAAAGGCACTGAGCTCCCAAAAGGCCTTGTGTTAGATAGATACGTGCCCACACATATAAGGTACTTCACCTTTCCCTCCCCGAGCGATGTGGGATCGTTCACTGATCTTACCTTTCCAAGCTCACGGGTCTTGTTCACCGATCTTGCTTCTCAAGCTCACGGGTCTTGCTCACCGTTCTTTCTTCCAAGACTGGGTCTTACACGCCCACCCTCAAGTAGAAAATAGCCAAAGTGTATCTTCTAATCTGATCACTTTTTTGGAAAGTCAAACCATAAATTTAAGGCGTTTGGTAGACTCTTAAGCCATTGAAATCAAGCACCACCAAGAATTGGTGTACTCCCATCAAGCCGACAAGTAGAATAATCTTTATTTCTCTACTATGTCCTTGCTATCATTCTAGCAACAGGTCCAATCTCTGGAAACTTCCTTCTAGAAAAAAGTTTGGAGATCCAGCATGCCCAGAGCGAGCATGCCATCATGTAGTCTCATGTTGCTGACCTGCTAGAAATTGTGTGCTTTTGCGACTAGATCATCGACATCATTTCCCATGTATCCTTCAAGAATGGATATATGATGGGTATGTGACTCAAGCCTCCAATCGCCCTCATATTGATGGATGGTTAAACGAGAAATTGATGGCGGAGATCGCGATCCGCTCGCGATCTCTGTCAGGTCATGGAAGATGATCGACAACAACAATAGTGGTGGGATGTTTCCAAGGCTTTACATGTGGTATGTTTTCCCTATTTGTGTGGCCACTCGTTGGCCTCACTTATGGGTCGTTTCCTTGTTGGGTGATGTTTTGTCTTGACCCATCTGGATATGCTTTGTAATAGCTTCTTAAAAAATCAACATTATGTTTCCTTTGTTTCTTTTCTTTTAAGATGGCACCAAAAATATCTATATATGTTTATTTTGTTTGAATCTTAGAGCATTTTTGGACCTCTTGAGGTGCCATGGGTCAAATTATTATTCAACACGTCATGGTCTCAGGTGATGAGATCTACTCCATGGATCCCAAGATGGGTTCATGTTGAGTTGGGACCCTCCCTTCCCTATTCAGAACATGGGTCCTTCTCTAAGAACAGAGAGCTCTTGCATTACTACCGTGTGGGCAATAGTTTGGGTAGGACAACCGTTTTCATATTTTTTTATCAACCTAATATTCCCTAGGCTGGGATCGTAAAAATTCGCCTTAGTAACTGTCGAGTTATCCATGAATGGCTTCACGTCCACCTTGATGACTTCCCAAAAGCCTCCCAAAAAGGTAGTCTTTTTGGGGTTCCATAGGGCGATCTGCTGGTAGATAGTGGATGAGACACACATATTATTGTGAATCTGATCTCGTCCCAATAACACATTGTTACTAGCTATGCTACCAATCACGAAGAAGGGAAACATCAACCTCTTGGAGCCGATTGTGATTTCCAAGGTCAAAACCCCAAGCATCTTAGTAGCGGTCACAGTGAAGTTGGAAATTATTTCCACTGTCGCTAAGTAGCCCTGGACAATTTTACCTAGTCTTTCCAGCATTCTGGATGGAAGGATAATTATGGAAGCTCCCTTATCGATAAGAACTTTACTGATCACGATACCTTCCAAGTAGGTAGTAATGAAAATGAGGTGGAGGTGATATGTCATCTCCTTAGTAGAATTTGAAAAGATCATTTTCTCCCTAAAGCCCCTAGGTTTCAAAATGAAACCTTGGCTCCCTCTGTAGCGGACCAGGATCTCAATCACTGCTCAAGATGGTTCATAGGAAATCATGTTGCCTTTCTTTTAGTTTACCTAGTGGTAGACAGCCGCCAATTGATTTGGCAATACTACTGCTAGGTTTACCTTCTAGTGAACCTTTCCTGGCCCCTTATCGGGAAATCCTTCCACCTCCATGATTTCCAATAAGTTCTTCTCAAACTTTTTAAACTCTTGTTTGGTCATGCGATGGCCATCGCTTAGTTAGGTATCGTAGTCAGAACTTTCTCCCATTCTTGGGATGTGAAGATTTTTAAATTAGTCGTTTGATAACTCTTTTTTAGTAGAGCTGCCAAATGTGATCATCCTTCTGGCTCCTAAAGGAGTGTCAAACATAGAGCTTGCAGGATTACATTTCTTTGAAGGCTGACCCCATCCTCTTTTTTCTCTAATTTTCCTCAAGAGAACACATCGACTCCTTGTTGGTTATTGGCAGGGTTACTCCCAAGCTCGCATGAGTCAATTTGTAGGTTTTGAATTGTCTTTGGATCCAGTGACAGGACCCGTCCCAACTGGACTTTGATAACCGTGCCCGGTCCTGCTCCCGTCTGATAAGTTAACTGAAGTCCCGAAACTACCCCTCAGCACTTGTAAAACAAGGGATAACTGTACTGATTTCCGCTCGTGCCTCCGCCTCTAGATCAGCCCCGAACGTCGTGCCACGGCCTGGAGGGTCATCAAAATAGAAAAGGTGTGAGTGGACAAAAATAATATCATTTGAAAATACATTTCAAATAGACCATTTTCCCCTCCAGTTTATCAAACCATGTATGCATAGTGTAAAATATATGAATAACAATCACCGACTTTCCAGCCAAATCACATGAAAAGTATCAAATCCCGGCTCTCAAGCTAAACATATTAAAACCCTACCTGGTCACAAAGACCAAAACTCGTACTCATTACCAGTACGCAAAGAAAAACCAAAACCCGTACTCATTACCAGTACACAAAGAAATCACAATCAACATCAAACAACATTACTCACAAGTGCACAGTCAATCACACAATCACATCCGCACTACGCGTAGGCCATATCCCGTGCCTCAGTCATTTGGGAAGCCAACCCCTAGCTCCGACTGTCCCGGCATGCATATCCCCGAGAATCAGTAGTCTGGGTAATCCCCTAGCTTCGACTGCCTGGGCCCCGAGTGTTAGTCGCCTGGGTATGCCCCCTAGCATCGGCTGCTTGGGAACAATCACAATCATATCCCTCGAGCTCCGGTCGTCTAGGTAATCCTCTAGCTTCGACCATCTGGGCACCCATAATCACAATGAAAACCATCTCGGGATTACCTCCCAAAACATTTCAATCAAATCCTTGACTTTAAACCAAGTCAAAATCGTTCCCGACAGGGTCTCAAGCCCAAATTCTATTTACACGTAAATCTGTAAAATCTCATTTGGAAACATTAAAATAATCCAGAAATCATCCTTGACTCACCAACTAAGTCAAAATACCCTTTTGAAATCTTTTTTACTCCAGGCCTAGCCCAAAACATCATTTGCACATTCCTCGTAAAACATACCTGAAAGACCGATTAAAATAACCATTAATCACAATTAATCATGCCAAGTCACCATGACATCCTTGCAAACCAAATCATGCAATCAATCATGTAAAAAATTTAACTATGCATGCATAACAGTTTATAAAACAAACGTCCACTCGCACACCGTCCAAATCGCTCGATTCCGAGCTGCACGCCTTTCCGTAATTTCTGGAATTTTCCAGAAATCATGAATCCTGTCCAAAATCATCATTAAGGGTCACTAATGCCTCAATTAATATCATATTAATTTCCCATAATTTTCCGGCAATGAATTATGAATTAAAAACGTAACATAAACATTCAGACCCTCGAAACAATATCAAAACGGTGTCCGATCAACTCGAAACCAACGCCAAAATGTTGGTTACATTAAATGGAACAAAAGTCATGTTGACCTCATCTCGATATTCCCGCTCACGCGCCAGCTACAGTAACTGCTACAATCCTCTTCCCAACCCTTTTCTCTGGTAAACGGATCCTGCAACATGCGAAGCAACCCAGTTCAATCCATGCCAATTCTCAGTTGATTTCCATAATTTATCAAGCCAATAGCATCGTTTTAGGTCTAATTATAGTTTTGGAAGCTCAATTACATAAACACTTACCTCGAACAATCAAATTCAACTTCACGACTTCCCCTCTGTTGCAGGCACTGTTCATCCCTCAATCTCAACAAATTATCATTTTTTTTCTTGCAATTGATTCATCAAGAAGCATCGTAGTGTCATTCTAAACAGTCTTACAACTTCAATTTCATCATTCAATGCTTCCCATAACTCGAACTCAATTTCGAATTTTCGAGAGGCTTGAAGGTCCTGTTCTTGACAAAACCACCATCAATTTCCTTCGTTTTTGATTGGGTTCAACTCGCCTTGAGCTCTAGAAGCTTAATCCAAGGTTAATTGTGAGCTTTAATCCCAAATTCAAGTTTGATCAATTCGAATATCTAAGTTTCGAGTTTGGGTTTTCTTTCACGATTTCACCTCCTTTCTGTTTCATTCTCTGTTCTCCCTCTCTTAATTACTCTCAATTGATTGAATCAAATTCATTTGGATAATGATGTGGGTATTAGTTAATCAAACTGCTCTGTTTTGTCTCAAAACACACACATACACGGGTTTTTGTTGTTCCTTTTTCACTTCACCACCGCACACACATATCCTTTTTGCCACCAATCTCAATTATAAAGTGACAGATGTCACTCAATGAATCCAATGACTCACCAAGATGGTCGACTCATCACATCCCAACCCAAAATTACCTTTTTGCCCTTTATCAACAAAATGACCATAATGCCCCTCACCGTTCGAGACCCATAACTTTTCCATTCGGACTACGATTGACGCATGCCGCCTGTCTACGGACTCAGCGTCTCGAGACCTACCCAACAGTCTCTTCAGAAAGTCTGAAACATGTCCCGAATAAAAAGTCAACTTTTACTCCTCCATAACCAAGGGAAAAATCGTCCTTTCCTTCCAATTTTTCCAATTTTTCCTTTTATGAATTTCGGGGTCGTCACATCTAGTGCCTTAGTTCCTTGCCCAGCTTGCCATTCTTACCAACCATATACCATCTCCCGTTTTGGACGATGGCTTTCCCTGCTCAATATATTGATGATCTTGGAGAAGTGGCCTTTTGGTCATCAAGATCCCATTGGTTGGTTAGAAACTTTTGGCTAGCTGTCCGTTTTTCTTTATTGGTGTCCCCTAACCTTTGAAAGATAGAACTTCGATGGAGCTTTTCTTTCGGGTTGTGGAGTCCGTAGCTGGTTTTGGGACAATTAATAAGGTCATCGTCATGTTTCTCTCTCAACCTCTCAAGTTCTGGGTCTATGTTAGCACTGGAGGTGGGGATTTTAAGTACACACTCCATCTTGCACTTGTCACATATGACTAAACCCCCAACGATTGTTTCTAATAATCCTTTAGGTTCCTGAGTTTCCCTGGCAGCCCTTAGCTGACCCTCTTTGGTCACATGCCTTTTCAAGCTGTAACCATTGTAAAGTAGACCATGTTAACTGACACCATGAGAACGGGTTAGTGTCCATTTTCATTAGCATCTTTGGTATTGGGGCCAGAGTGATATGCCCCTGGTTGATCAAGCTTTGGATTGTATCCTTGAACTAGACATAATTTGTAGTAAAGTGGTGTGGTGATACATTCCTTTAGCAAAATTGTTTTCCCTTTATCTCTTCTGGTCTTTGCATTTCTTACTTGGGATTAGGCTTGATTACCTTTACTTTGACCAGTTCATCATATATCTCTCCGGCCTTGGTCAGGTTGAACAAATATGAAGTAAAAGTCGAGGCTTTGTTGGCAAAGTATCCTCTAGTCGAGTTAACGAATTTTTAATCTTGCTCACATGTTTTACTAATGATTTGATGGTCACGGGTCCTATGCCTGACATA
The DNA here is from genome assembly GCA_032719365.1 of Prinsepia uniflora. Taxonomy (NCBI): domain Eukaryota; kingdom Viridiplantae; phylum Streptophyta; class Magnoliopsida; order Rosales; family Rosaceae; genus Prinsepia; species Prinsepia uniflora. Next base: position 31,665,640 of record CM064876.1, on the reverse strand, counting down.
TGGATCTTTATTGTAGCTACCTCTAGTTCCTGCCACTCTCTATTTTTTGAGTATTCCTCCTCAACCTCTTTGTGGTATACTTGATGAGCATGTATCTTGTTTTTGTAGAAATGGGCTACTTTAGAGTTGGGCTTCTGCCATTTTTCTTCTTCCAATAGTCTTTCAAATTTTGGCACAGATACCACTATCTCTTGTAAGCATGAGAAAGTTATGTTGTTGAACTTCTTTCTTAATGAGAACCTTAATGTTCTTTGCATAGTGGCCACCATTTAGCCATTGTTCATGGGGAACCTGCACTTCATCTTTTGCTATTTAAACTTGGCAATGAAACTCTCAGTAGTCTCCTACTCTTCTTGTTTGATGGTAGTTAGGCCACTAATTGTGACTTCAGGCTCGACCCAGTAAAAACCTTCATGAAATTCGGCTTCCATTTGCCCCCAAGTATGTATGGACGCTTCTAGTAGCAAAGTGTACCAAGAAAAATCATCACAAGCTAGAGAGCTGCTGAACAGACATAGCTTGAGGCAGAAATTATCCTCAAGAGCTACACACTAGACCAAGAACCTCCCTATGTGTTCTAGGGACAACGCACTGCCATCTCCACTAAAAAGTGAAAAAGCTAGCAGTTTGAAGTTCCCGAAAAAAGGATTGTCTTAGTCCACGTACATGGGATACTGCTTCTTGTATATCGGGACATTGGCTATCATAAGAGGCACTGGCCGTCCTTGAATCATACGCCATATCTTGACCATTTTAGTCATTATGGTCTGATGTTCGACTACATGAGGTGCTCTTTGGCTAGGCTTGAATTCCTTTTCTAATCCCATGTGTTCAGATCTTCTCCAGTTCTTAGAGTCACCTTTCATACCAGTCGGGACACCCTTGGCCATTTTAACTTTCGACTCTTCCCAAGAGGTGGTCGATATTTGGCCTGAATCACAAGATTCGCTTTTGGCTGGACCTCATGGGTCCTTCTCATTTCTAAAATTTTAGCAAGTGAAATACTAGAGAACAAAGTCATTGTGACTACAAGTTCTAGAATAAGAACTTCTTGTCTAGGCTTGCTATCTCTAGTGGCGAGGTGGTGGCACCTTTGAACTCCGCTTTCCCATGCCTAGAGAGCTCATGAACCTGTTTGTTCAGAGCTATCATCTGATCACAAATGGGAGCCAGGATGTCTTTGATGAACTTAATCAATTCTTCCATAGCTAATTCCTGACTGGTGATATTCTCAATATTTCCATCACGAGAAGTGTCCATATTGGCTTTCATTAATGGTGGCCCATGTTATGGTGTTGAACTCACAAATTTCTCTTTAGCATCACATTTCCGCTTTGTATATCAGAACTTGGACATGCACTGCAAAATAGTCCCATTAGGCATAACAGATTATGTTCGTACCCAAAATGTTGAAGTAGCGGAATCCGAGGTAGCCATTTAGTGGCTCGCTTCCAAAGGAGTGGATATGCAAGTTTTTGGGTGAGTAGGATCTATTCGCTATAGTCCGATGCAGTGGTGTACGGTGTAAGCGATTAGGATGAGTGGGGTGAAGGTTGAAAGCCTTGAGCTATGGTGTAGCGATCATGCCTTAGGTGGGTTGGTCCTGCTGACTTGGCCTTTTAACTGCCTTCAAGTTTAGGCTTGCCACTAATAGAAGTTGTTATTACACAGGGTTAGAAGTTGGTTTTGAATTACGGCCCACGAACCATCGTTCAAATCAAGTAAAAATGGAGCAAGCATGCATCATTCTTGTGCTGTTCTTTTCTATGCCTCTTGTAATGACTTTAAATATTTTCTTTGCGAATAATCCAAGTACAATGTCAGCATGTCATGTTAGCAGCGTGCAATTCAGGGTTAGAGGGCAAGTTAGACAGAATCAACTTCTTTAAGTTAGGCTGTTCGAATACTGAACCAAAGCACGAAGATAGTTTTACGGGTTTTGCAACCATAGAACTTATTGGTTGGTATATTCCAGTTATTGAAGTCAGACTTGAAGAAACCAATTGTAGAGAGGAACAAGGGAGATGCGAACACTAAGAATATAAATTAAGTATTAGCGTTGTGAATTGAATTACAGGCGCGTGAAGTAAAACTATCTTTAGACTAAGCTATAAGTTGGCATTATTGGAATAGTGTTTAGTTTAGAGAGAATGTGAATGTTAATTAACTAATGATCACTACGAGATACAATATCGATTAGAGGTAGCCACAAATTGAGGTAGCTCATCTGTCATTGTCTTTATTGTATCAGGCCACTAAATTCATAACAATAATAATGTATAATATATAAGAGACATCACCATCATTGGAGAATAGGTATGGTTTATTTGTTGGGATTAGACTTAATCCCTATTGAAAAGCCAACTAAAAATGTACTTGACCCTATAAAAACGAACATATGTATTTAATTCTGGTTTAATAGGTGTTGGTTATTGTACAAGGCATGCATGAAACATCAAGCTATAAGAAACCTCCCACAAATAAATCCTTATGGGTTACTTCATTAGTATTGTGGTGGATAACACGTCAGATATTCTTAATAGTTTTCTTTCTCAATGCATTTTAGGGGTATTTAAAATACCCTTTTTTACCATTCTTAATTAGTTTGTTTTATTCGATAATGCTTACATTTTATCCTAGTATTATCTGCTTGTTTCACCCTTTCAATATATCAAATTGTTTTTACACATATATCATTTTCGAAAACTTTATTCTCTAAATCATCATATTAAAATAATTTCCGTAAAAATCAACAAGATTGGATGTCGTTTAGCTATTTATATATGTCAACTAAATCAACAGTTCACTATGATGACCAAAATTGTTGATTTATTTGATGCATATGATTGTGTAAACGACATCCGGGCTTGTTGATTTTGAAGGGAATGATCTTGACATGATTTAGACAATGAGGAGATACCACCTAATTATAATATATGTAAAAAACTAACCCAATAAATCGAAAAAGTGATACAAGGAGATAAATAGAGTAAATACAAATATTATATCATACATATTATGTTTATTTGTTATAAAAAATATTTTAAATATATATACTTAATATATAAATTATATCATCGATTTATAATATATAATTTTTTGAACAATAATATCAAGTAACTGATGTTTCGATGGAGCACTTAAATATTTTCCATGTTCATCGTAAGTTGGTTGTCTACGAATTGGTTGCCGTTTAAGAGTGCTCATACATAAGGTAATTATTATAATGGCGCCTCCATGACCTATTGATTCATTTCGTAAGTATTTTATTTCATTCGCCGTGATGTTATGTGTTGGCATACATTGTTGTATTAATTGAGATTTTTTTTAATATAAATAATGTTATTTAGATATATTAAATTCATTGTATTGAGTAATATAGTTGATGTGATAATTAATAAATAGCGTTATTTTAATAAATTAAATTACATTTTAATATTCATACTTTGGCATGGTAGAACACTTCATACATGCATGGTAGCAGCTTATGTTGTTAGAAATATTTGTGGTGATGAGTATTAGGATGATCATCTTTTACATCAACGATGCCATGGTTTATTGGTAAGGAAACAATACAGAATAAATGCAACTCAAAAGTAAACCAGCGATTATATGTAAAATATCTTTGATCCCAAGCTAAATTGAATAATATATAAATTGATTTTAAAAGAATTGCGTGCAACTAACACAATTTTAAAACACATAAAGCCTGGCACAAACAAAAAATCTTTGTAAACACCAATTGATCACCATAACAATCCCACTGAAAAGGAACATTTAAGTGTCGAGCATGACAAAAGCTATTGAAAAAAAAAAAAGACAACAAAAAGAAAATCAATAAAAACTACCTCGTGTCCAGATCTCGTATAATGCGATCCAGAGTATCATCGTAGCCCACCAATAGCAAAGAAGGAACCAACCCCACGCCTCATGGCCAGATCCGATAGGCACCAGATTTTCACAAACTAAACTAACGCCATTTTAGCAGTGGATTAAATTTCGACTCAAAGAAAAATTTAGGAATTTTAGGTCAAAACCTTTCTCCAACAAGTGTTTTAAATCTAGGCTAAATGACCATTTATATTTGGCTAGCTCTTTGGGACATCCTAAAACAAAATTACTGGTGGGTGCCACTGAAGAGATAAAGCTGCATACACTTTTTTTGATAAAAAAAAATTGTTCTTTCTCTTTCTTGCAGCTTCGTTGATAAGCATGTTAGAACCGACAACTCCAAAATCCCTTGGGGGATGAGACAATTCTTAGGTTTCGTGAATAAGGCACTCAGATTCCTCCCATGACAATGGAAGTTTTCTTGGAGTGCAAGTCCTCGAGGTATTCCGTGTGAGTTGATCACTCTTCACCCATATTGGAGGACCTAGAGAAAATAAGACGAAAAGAGAGAAAAAAAAAGGAAAGGGGTATTAAGCTTGGGAGGTCGATGTAGGTCCGATCACTTGATCTCCTATGCCTAAGTAAGTTGTTTAGAAAGAAGGTAGAGAATATGTATTAATAGTTAGAAAGAAGGTAAAGAATATGTATTCATAATGAGAGAAATTATTTTGACATAGTGTATATGCTTACTTGAAGTTGGAAATATTATGTGAAGTGGGGGAGTATTTATAAGGAAGGAAAAATGTGTGCTACCTCCTTTGTTCGAGCAGTGGTACCAATCGTAGGATAGTTGTACTAATCACGAGGCAGAGTGGTACCAGTCGCTGATCAATGGTACCATCTGTTTGCGAATTTGTCCAACTTAGGAGACCAGCTGATGATTGACACTTGTCCCTAGGCGTCGCCTAAGATTTTGGAAGTTGGAGCCTTCTTATGTGGGTTCCATGGAGGATGAGGCCTTCTACACCATGGAATGTGTGACAAGTGTCCTTATTTACAGTTGTGGTTGGTGTCAGTAGCTTCCTGTGTTGATGCGGTACCACTAGTTGAGTGCTATCCTAATGAGTGTGGTACCGTTGGCTGAGCACTATCCTGATGGGTGTTTGAGTACCACCCAAGCGGTTGTATGAGCAATACGCTGGGGGATGTGATACTGCTAGCTGAGCGTTACCCTAGTGAGTGTCTAAACACTATCATGGTTGGTGTATGAGCACTAGTCTGGTGCGTGTCGTACCTGGCTAAGCACTACTGTGATTTAGGTGGTCAGTGCCTTTGGATTTCTTAGGCTTGGGCTTGAAGTAGGTTTAGTGCCCACGTGCTGGTGGTCGGTCTTTTAGTGGGCCCCTAGAGTTTGTCTTTTAGTAAGTTATGACTAGATTCTATCAGATACTACATGTTAGATTTGGCTAAGTATATGTCGGCTATCAACAAGCTTGCTGGAGCTGAATTTGAAATGGCAAAGCCATTTTCAAAAGTCCCCACCTCCTAAAACATATTCTTTTATCACTAAATTAATTAAAAATATATTTTTCAATTAATTTTTAACACGTAATTAATTTAAATATTTTGTAATAAGGTACGAAATGTATTGATAATTAGATCGTACAAAATGTTGGGTGTGAAATGTGAGCTCATTAGAACCTTACTGAGGACTTCAACTCAATGATGGAAAAGAGTACCACGCACCACGATTACAACCATGGGGCAACAAATAAAAGAAACCAGAGAGTAGAAAATGAAACACCTAGGGAAAGAAATTGTTGCAACATACTCCAGTGACTAGCATACTCCTATGGAGTTGCAGTTTGAAGGAGAGAGACCAAATAAATAAAATGCTAAGCTGCAACGAACCCATGACCAAGTCAGAAGATGAATCACCCAAAATCTTGTAGTAGGACATCCAAAAGAAAGTTTGGCGGCTCTTTGAACCAAGTAACCATAGTACCAATGTGAAGTGCAAAACGAGCCAAATAATGGGCCACAACATTAGCCTGATGACGAATAGAAGCAAAATAATCACCAGTTATTGTAGAAAAGGCTTCGCACATATTTTCCAAAAGGATTCCAAAGGATGATACGTTCAGACCATTATCACGAAGCAATGAAACAATATAAAGGTAATTACCTTCAAAACAAACATTAGAATAACCTTGTTAAATAACTAGAGCCACATCTTCAGCAAAAGTTAAGGCCTTCAAATGTAAAGCAGAAGAAGTTACTGTAAAATATCTAGGCCCAAATTTCAAATATATCTACAAAATGTTGTTTGAAGCATTAATGAAGTAAGTGGTTGTAGGTAAGTGGGATCCAAAATGTAGTAGGTGGTTGTAGGTAAGTGGGATCCAAAATGAAGTAAGTGGGTGGGTGAAGCATTCATGAAATCATTTAGATGGTTCCTCCTTGGCCTATATAAGGAGAGGTCATTTGCTCATTCCATCAATCTCATCTAAGAGAAACATCTTCCTCCAAGTAGAGAGTGAAGAGTGCCCACTCCAAGTTGAAAGTGTTGAGTGTTGTAGTGTTGGTAGCAAAACAAGTGTGAGAGAGAGAGTTTCCTTCAAGTAGTGTTCTTGAAGTTGTGCATCTCTTTGTACCCCTAATTTCATTAGTGGAGGTTCTTGTTGTTGTTGCCCCGTGGACGTAGGCATATTGCCGAACCACGTTATATCCGGTGTTCTCTATTCTTTGCTCTTTTATTTCCTTGCATATTTATCCTTTTTGTGGGTTGAGTTATTATTTCCATTCTACTATTTTCCGCAACAGTGGTATCAGAGCTCTAGGTTCGTTGAGAGTTAGAATGGAAGGCTCAAGGAGTACCATGGTTCGACTCAACCACTCCAATTGGATTACATGGAAGCCGAGAATGGAGGACATTCTCTATTGCAAGGATCTGCATGAGCCCATAGAAGGAGAGGAAGGCAAGCCTGAGAATATGGGAGATGCTGAATGGAAGAAGTTGAATCGCAAGGATATTGGCCATATTCGTGAATGGGTGGATGATAGTGTGTTCCACCATGTGTCCAACGAGACTAACGCCCATGCTCTTTGGTTGAAGTTGGAGTCATTGTTTGAACAAAAGACCGCCTCGAAGAAAGCGTTTCTCATTAAGGAGCTTGTCAACATGAAGTATAAGGAGGGCGTAAGGGTGACTGAGCACCTCAACAACTTCCAAAGCACTGTCAATCAATTGGCCACGATGGACATGAAGATCGCGGATGAGCTTCAAGCGTTATTGCTTCTTGGATCTTTGCCCGACAGCTGGGAGACCTTTGTCATTACTGTAAGTAACTCTGCTCCCAATGGTGTGTTATCTATGGATAATGTTAAAGACAACATGTTCAATGAAGAGACTAGGAGGAAGTCCTCTAGTTCCGATAATAGCCAAGTCTTTGTGGCGGAGAATAGAGGAAGGAGCAAGAGTAAAGGTCCCAGTCGAGATCGTGGAAGAAGTACAAGCCGTTCGAGGACACGATTCAATGGAAGGTGTCATAATTGCAATCTCTATGGCCACATGATGAAGAATTGCAACAAACTAAAGAATAACAAGAAGGATGGGAAATATGGCTCCACCTACCAAAAGAAGGAGGACACAACCAATACTGCAGCTACCGCTACTGTGTCCAGTCAAGCATGTGAGTTGTTGTCTCTTGACAGTGATTGCCTACATGCTGATGAAGATAAAAACATTTCTTGGGTAGTTGATTCTAGAGCATCTTTCCATGCCACAGCGCACTCAGAGTTTTTCACCACATACAAAGCCGGAGACTTTGGGGAAGTGAAGATGGGCAATGATAGCTATTCCAAGATATCAGGAATAGGTGATGTTTTGTTCGAGACTGATTTGGGCAACAAGCTGTTATTTAAAGATGTGAGACATGTTCCTGGTTTACGTCTCAATCTAATGTCAACCGGTGTGCTTGATCAACAAGGGTTCCATCATCATGGGGGAGATCAAAAGTGGAGGCTTACCAAGGGATCGCTAGTCATCGCTAGAGGGAAGTTGTGCTGCACCCTTTACAAGACATATGCGAAGATTTGCAAAGGAGAGTTGAATGTCGCGGACGATTCTCCTCCAAATCTATGGCACAAGATATTAGGCCACATGAGTGTGAAGGGATTGCAAGTTTTGGCAAAGAAGTCTCTCATTCCCTTTGCCAAAGGTACCGCACTCGACTCTTGTGATTATTGTTTATATGGCAAACAAAATCAACTCAATTTTTCTGGTACCTTCACAAGAAAAGAAAAAATATTAGACCTAGTACATTCTGATGTTTGTGGCCCTATGGAAGTTGAATCACTAGGTGGTAATAGATATTTTGTTACCTTTATTGATGATGTTTCACTAAAGGTTTGGGTATATTTGTTGAAATCAAAAGGCCAGGTATTCCAAACCTTCAAGCAGTTTCATGTCATGGTGGAGAGGGAGACTGGGAGAGCCCTCAAATGTATCCGCAGCAACAATGGAGGAGAGTACACTTCGAACGAGTTCAGAGATTACTGTTCGAAGTATGGCATTAGGCATGAAAAGACAATTCCTGGCACCCCACAACATAATGGTGTAGCTAAAAGGATGAACCGCACCATTCTGGAGAAGGTCAGGTGCATGCTGAAGACAACCAATCTATCAAAGCGTTTTTGGGCCGAAGCTGTGTCAGCCGCTTGTTACCTTATCAACCGATCACCAAGTGTACCATTGAACTTTGAGACTCCCGAATGCGTATGGACCGGTAGAAGCGTTTCATATTCACACTTGAAAGTGTTTGGGTGCAAAGCATTTGCACAAGTATCCGACGAGAAAAGATTGAAGATAAATGATAAAGGCACACCGTGCATCTTTCTCGGGTATGGCAATGAAGAAATGGGCTACCGCATGTGGGATCCAAAGACCAACAAGCTATTCAGAAGCAGAAATGTACACTTCTTTGAAGATCAGATCGTGGCAGATCTTGATAAGAAGACAGTTAAAAATGCAGGATAACTCACCTATGATTCATCACCGCTGCAACAAGAACCCAGTGGCAGAGCTCAAGAGGTTATACATGAAGACGTTCCTGACATGGCTGAAGCAGAAGGTGCTGAGATAGTGTCTGAACCTGAAGATGATGATCAGCACGATCAAATTCAGGGAGAGCTAAGCCAGGAGGAGCAACCGGAGATTTCCCAAGTATCAGTTCGTAAATCAAACAGAGTGCCGAAGCCGAATACTAAGTATCCTTCTTCACAGTATATTCTCACGACCAGTGATGGGGATGACCCGCATTCCAGATACATTCTGTTGACTGGTGATGGAGAGCCTGAAAATTTTGAGGAGGCAAAGACTCATGCAGACAATGACAAATGGATGTTGGCAATGAAGTCTGAAATGGAGTCTTTATTGAAGAATGACACCTATGTGTTGGTGGAGCTTCCTAAAGGCAGAAAAGCACTCAAAAATAAGTGGGTGTTCAAGTTGAAGAGGGACGAGAATGAGCAGTTGACAAAGTTCAAGGCTCGCTTGGTTGTCAAGGGTTTTGGGCAGAAGGAAGGAGTCGATTTCGACGAGATATTCTCACCAGTGGTTAAGATGACTTATATCCGAGTTATTTTGGGCATGGCAGCTAGCATGGATCTTGAGGTGGAGCAGTTGGATGTGAAGACAGCATTTCTGCATGGTGATTTGGAAGAGGAAATTTACATGGAGCAACCAGAAGGTTTTGAAGTTGAGAGAAAAGGACACATGGTTTGTAAGTTGAAGAAAAGCTTGTACGGGCTAAAGCAGGCACCGAGGCAATGGTACAAGAAGTTTGACTCATTCATGTTGGGTCATGGGTACAAAAGAACAAATGCCGATCCATATGTGTATATCCAGCAGTTCACCGGAGGTAACTTCATCATTTTATTGCTCTATGTTGATGATATGTTGATTGTGGGGCACGATGTTGCTATGATTCACAAGTTGAAGTCAGATTTGTCAAAATCATTTGATATGAAAGACTTAGGTCCAGCTAAGCAGATTTTGGGCATGGAGATCACTCGTGACAAGAAGGCGAAGAAGCTATGGTTGTCACAAGAAAGGTACGTTGAACGAGTGCTTGAGAGGTTCAACATGAAAGAAGCTAAGCCAGTGAACTCACCTCTAGGTAATCAATTCAAGTTAAGCAGAAGTTTATGCCCAACTACACAAGAGGATATGGACAAGATGACAGGTATTCCCTACTCATCAGCTGTTGGTAGTCTTATGTATGCTATGGTTTGTACTCGACCAGATATAGCACATGCAGTTGGTGTTGTTAGTAGGTATCTCTCTAACCATGGCAGAGAGCATTGGGAATCAGTCAAGTGGATACTCAGATATTTGAGAGGCACTTCAAAGTTGTGCTTGTGCTTTGGTGGATCGAAATCGATGTTAGAAGGTTTCACGGATGCAGACTTGGCAGGAGACCTTGATGCTAGAAAATCCACTTCTGGATACTTATTCACCTTTTCAGGGGGAGCTGTTTCATGACAGTCTAAGTTACAAAAATGTGTTGCCTTATCCACCACTGAAGCTGAGTATATTGCTGCAAATAAAGCAGGCAAGGAGATGATTTGGCTGCAGAGGTTCATTCAAGAATTGGGTGTGAAGCAAGAAAGTTATGTGGTGCATTGTGATAGTCAGAGTGCTATTCATTTAAGTAAAAATTCAGTGTACCATCCTCGCACGAAGCACATTGATCTCCGTTATCATTGGATTCGAGATGCAGTATCAAAGAAGCTTTTCCAGTTGAGGAAAATTCACACCAACAAGAACACTTCAGATATGTTGACAAAAGTTGTTACACAACAGAAGTTGGAGTATTGCAGCAAATCCGCTGGAGTGGACTTCAAGTAGAACTCACGTCGTTTTGACCTAGTTGGCCTAGAGGGGGAGATTGTAAAATATCTAGGCCCAAATTTCAAATATATCTACAAAATGTTGTTTGAAGCATTAATGAAGTAAGTGGTTGTAGGTAAGTGGGATCCAAAATGTAGTAGGTGGTTGTAGGTAAGTGGGATCCAAAATGAAGTAAGTGGGTGGGTGAAGCATTAATGAAAGCATTTAGATGGTTCCTCCTTGGCCTATATAAGGAGAGGTCATTTGCTCATTCCATCAATCTCATCTAAGAGAAACATCTTCCTCCAAGTAGAGAGTGAAGAGTGCCCACTCCAAGTTGAAAGTGTTGAGTGTTGTAGTGTTGGTAGCAAAACAAGTGTGAGAGAGAGAGTTTCCTTCAAGTAGTGTTCTTGAAGTTGTGCATCTCTTTGTACCCCTAATTTCATTAATGAAGGTTCTTGTTGTTGTTGCCCCGTGGACGTAGGCATATTGCCGAACCACGTTATATCCGGTGTTCTATATTCTTTGCTCTTTTATTTCCTTGCATATTTATCCTTTTTGTGGGTTGAGTTATTATTTCCATTCTACTATTTTCCGCAACAGTTACAGCTATGGGCATGCTTCTAGATACAAAAAAAGACCTAGTAGAGTTTCGATCCATAATGGCAATACCACGAAATGGAAATCCACATTATATGCTATGTCAATATTAATTTTCAATTCTCCCAATGATGAAAAAGACTAGTGAATAAGGCTAGCATTTGACAACAGCGGGCTAAATGGATTGGTATGACGGAACTACCAAACTGGACCAAACATAAGAATTCCTCCCTGTCCAGCCCAAACAAACATTAGAAAAATATTAAAGAAGTCACCAGGAAGAGTTTCAAGGGCAAACATAAACCATTCACGAGTTGATGGAAAAAGGATATTGTAAATGAGAGAAAAAGATAGATCCAAGTAACCATGCCCAAAGGGCAAAGTTGCATTCTAGAAGAGCACAAATGGAAGCTTTAGGGGCTCCACCAAACCGTACACAAATGGGATTAAGCCTGGATAGTCGGCGAATCAGATTCATCTTGGAGGGGAAGATATCTTGCACAACATAAAAACAGAACATATGTACATTTCCGAGACCTTAAGTGACCAAATATTCTTCCATGAGCATTGTACAAGTTCCTATCAAAGTAGGAACAAGCCCTTACTCTGACACCATCACAACTAGTCTCATAGGTGGTGCGATAGGCAAATTTAACTGAGAAAATACCACTTTGTTCTTTGAACCAAACCGGACAATCAGGAGGCCGACGAACACTTAAGGGGATAATAGAGATGAGATTGACATTGTCATGAGAGAATAAAGACTGGAGTAACGACAAGTTCTAACCAACCCCAATGCCATTCAAGAAATGAGACACCACGCCACATTAAATATATTGGTAGGACATAGGAAGATTGTATGAACATTACTAGAGAAAGCCCAAAAATCCTCCCAAAAATTTATTGCATAGCTATTCCAATTTTCCTTTTAATACCTTCAAGAAAACTAATCTAGTAGCAAATGCCCCTCTAACAAGCATAAGAGGCAAGCCCCAAAGAAGCTTCAAACAAGGAGCATGTTTGGATAGTATTTGTCCTTAAACATATTGGCAGCCAATAGGTGAGGGGATTGGAGAGTGTTGATGTGTAAACTGCCACATGGACAGATTGACAAGCTGGACAAATTGATTCTAGAAGCATTAGGCATAACAAGTGTGAGTGTGTGAGCTGTGATGTAACCGTGTGGAGAGAGGTGAGGTTTACTTGATTGCCAAGAAGTGTGTAACTACCTAGCTAGGTGGCATTACATCATTGGTTGCTGTGTGAGAGCATCTTGAGTGTGTGTAAGATCCTTATGTACGTGTGAGGTGCATCAAAAGAAATATACAGGAATGGAATGAAAATACAGAGAGATTCAGAGTGAACTTGTGTGCTAAAATCGAGTGAGGACTTTTAGCAAACAGGTTGTGTGCATCAGAGAGTAGTGATCACACACACACCATTCAATCAACATCATCTTCTTCCTTTGATCAATAAAACAGTAAAACAATCAAACACATTTCATTCTAGTCTAAACCAACGAACTAGCCTCGATTTATTCAGCTAGTGTGTGAAGAGTGTGAAGTTGAGAGAAGAGCTTTACCTGAGATGCAGTCCCCATTCTTGTGATTCATCCTTCGAACTTCAATATGGTATCAGAGCAGGGTTGATCTGCATATGGGGCGTGAGTGGAGAAGAAGAAGCAATCGCATTTGACGTCTGAAGCTGCATCTGCAATGGCAGGTCATGGAGGTGACTTGAAGATCCCACTCTTCAATGGGAGTAACTACGATTTCTGGAGAGTGAAGATGAGGACTGTTCTGCTTGCTTGCGATCTCTGGGAATTCATTGAAAACGGAATTCCAGAATCACCAAGGACAGCTGAAGTCACTGGTGAGAATTCTGCTACACAACCTGCTGCACAAACTGAAATCAGACCAACTCACATAGACCGTGTCAAGGATGCTAAGGCATTAAGCATGATTCAGAATGCAGTCACTGATGAATTTTTTCCCAGAATTCAGAATGAGGTCAAAGCTAAAGAAGCTTGGGATGTTTTCCAGAGAGAGTACAGAGGAGATTCCAAGGTACGGTCAGTTAAACTACAATCCCTTAGAAGAGATTTTGAGTATGTAAGAATGAAGGAAAATGAAACATTATCTATGTATCTGTCAAGATTATATGCAATAGTGAATAACATGAGAACCTATGGAGAGGATATCACTGAAAAACGTTTAGCCCAAAAGATTCTGATCAGTCTTACCAAACCATTTGATCCTATAGTGTCTATTATTGAAGAAACCAGGGACATTGACACTGTAAATGTTGAGAGTGTTGTGGCCTCAATAAGGGCATTTGATCAAAGGTTGGAGATGCACACAGATGGAGGTTTAGATAAAGCCCTAGCTAGTCTATCTGTGACAAATAGGCCAAGCCATGGCACTGATCGTTGGAAAACCAAGAAACCTTTCAAGCCTACTAAGAACTGGAACCAGAAGAACAGTTCAGTAAGGTTCAATTCAAATCAGGGATCGGGTGCTGGTCCTAACTCAGTAGCTGGTACTGGTAAGGGTGAATATCTAGGGACAAAACCTCATTGCAAGAAGTGTGACAGGCATCACTATGGAAATTGTTGGTTGAAGGGTGGAGTCAAGTGCTACAACTGTAAAAAATTTGGTCATATGGCTAAGGATTGTACACAGAAGCCAGCAGGAAATTTGGCACAAGAAATCACAGATTCATCACCTAATCTGTTCTATGCTTGCACTGCTGCAGCAGTCAAGGATTGCAGTAAATGGTACCTTGACAGTGCTTGCAGTAATCACATGACAGGGCAGGAATCTATGTTGATTGATATAGATAGAACTGTTAAAGCAAGAGTGAAGATGGGAGATGGAAATCTTGTGCAGGCAGTAGGGAAAGGCACACTGGTGGTACAGACTAAACAAGGAGAGAGGCATATCAAAGAAGTGATGCTCTTACCAGGACTGGATGAAAATCTGTTGAGCATTGGGCAGATGATAGAGCATGGGTACTTTCTGATGTTTGGGGATCAAACTGTGGACATCTATGAGGACAGTTCTATGACTCAGAAAGTTTCTAAGGTTCAAATGACCAGGAATAGATGTTTTCCTTTGTCATTTGAATCTGTTAACCCAGTAGCAATGAGAGCCACAGTGAGTGAAGCCTCTGAACTTTGGCACAGGAGGTTTGGAGACCTAAATTTCAAGAGTTTGAAGCTGCTACAACAAAAGGATATGGTGGTAGGACTACCTATGCTGCAAGCTAAAGGAGAAGTCTGTGAAGGGTGTGTGGCCGGGAAGATGCATGTTGAGCAGTTTGACAAAGATCTCTCTTGGAAAGCATCTGATCCACTGGAATTGATTCACACAGATGTGTGTGGACCAATGCAGGAGACAACAAATGGTGGAAACAGATACTTTCTTACCTTCATAGACGACCATACCAGGATATGCTGGTTATACTTCCTCACACACAAGTCAGGGGTACTTGGTGTTTTTAAGAAGTTCAGGAAGATGGTGGAGCTGCAGAGTGGATACAAGATCAAAAGGATCAGGAGTGACAGAGGAGGAGAGTACATGTCACAAGAATTTCAGGACTTCTGTGAAGAAACAGGGATATGCAGACAGTTGACTGTTGCATACTCACCACAACAGAATGGTGTGGCAGAAAGGAAGAATAGGACTCTGGTGGAAATGGCCAGGTCAATGATGCAAGAGAAGGATGTTCCTAACAAGTTCTGGGGTGAAGCTATAAACACTGCATGCTACCTTCTGAACATATGTCCAACAAGCTCACTAAATGGCATGACACCATTTGAAAAGTTCACAGGGAGAAAACCAGGTGTCAAACATCTTAGAGTTTTTGGATGTGTTTGCTATACACATGTTCCAGATCAACTAAGACAGTAGTTGGACAAGAAAGGGATTAAATGTGTGTTCATGGGTTATGGGAGCTGTGAAAAGGGATATAGGCTCTATAACCTGGAGACCAACAAGATAGTGATATCCAGAACTGTAGAGTTTGATGAAGGAACAAAGTGGAGATGGAATGAAACAAGAGAAGGAAATGAGGGGTTATCTGTGAGGAAACTAGGAATTGATCATGATCAAGGACAGGTTCAAGCATTGAATGAGGATTCTGTTGAACTAGCACAAGATCATGAGGAATCAGTTGATCAGAACCTTTCTGATCCTGATTCTCCAGAGATGCCTCAACCTAAGTACAGGGACTTAAGTGATGTGTATGCAAGGTGTCATATGAGTATCATTGAGCCTGAAAACTATCAAGATGCAGTAAGGGACAGAGGATGGCAGAAAGCTATGGAAGATGAGCTTGAAATGATAGAGAAGAATGGTACATGGGAGTTGGTTAAGAAACCACTTAATGGATATAAGGGATAAGGGCACTAGTCCCAATCCCATTAACCCACAAAAAATCTCACAAGTAGAATTACCAAAAATCCCTTTGAACTATATTACCAAAATGGTCTATGTAATCTAGACCCAGAACGAAACTATCCGAACTTTGTTTTCGACATGCCGACTACCGACATACTCAGGACCGAGGCCTTTCTAATGGCATTTTTGGAATCACAAAAAATCGTCTCAATAAAAAAGACAACATTTTGACCTTGGTCAAAAGTCAACCCTTTGACTAAGGGTTAAATGGTCAATTTTAACCCCTTGTAAGTCTAGGTCATTACAAGGGCTCTATTTTTCTGGGCCCTCGAACGTCCAGAGCGGGGCTCTATTTTTTCGAGTGGTATTGGTCTACCGGTAGTGAACATTTGATATGTTGATTGCGATTCTAACATAGAGGAGGGGATGGTATGATTTCTTGGCTTGGAATGATCAGCGGGTACAATGTGGTTGGTTCTGTGTGACTAGTATTGTTATGCATTGGTATAATCATATATGTGTTGGTATATTGATATGGCTAGTTCACTATGTCTGTTGAGTCTGTGTTTTGACCTGATCATATTTGCATTGGTATGTTGATATGTGCTTATATTAGACAGATTTATGAACTTACTAGTTTTTCTTATTACTGCGCGTATTTTGATATTTTTGTGTTATTGATAACCTTGATGCATGCATAGTTTTATAAAACTATGTTTTAAAAGCTTTATTTGTCCACTCACTTTTCTTGGTTTTGAAACCCTCTAGGGCCGTTTTACGGGAATCGAGTTTGCTTACAGAGTGGAGGCATAAGCTCACAGGTATACAAGTATTCCTTGTCTGACGAGGTTTTGAGGGCAACTTAGTGTTTTGGATACCCCTCAGACGGGAGCAGGACCCTGGTATGGTATATAAGGTGTTTTATGGGTTGGGTCCTGTCAACTTGGTATCAGAGATTGGGTTCGGATATGCGCTTGAAATTATTATGTCTCCAAGATGTAATCCTCGTGCACGACCTGGTAGTGAGATGAGAATAGAAGCCCCAGGGTAGTTTGAGACTGGATTTGAATCGATTTTATGTGATATGTGTTATTTATGCGACTCACCTAGATTCGTTGGGGTGTATATGTGCTGAATGACAATGTGTTCTTTGATATTCGAGAATAGTGGATGTCACATACTGATAAGGGGATCAGTCTATGATTTCAGAAAATAAGTTAGCTCACTAATGGAACTTAGTGAAATTGTCGGTATGTTGGACCCGGAAGAGAAAGATATGTTTTTCATGTTTGGGACAGGTGTTTGAGGACTAATGTGACCAAGGTCCTTTGTCGGATCCGACATGTGTGGTAATGTTTTGGTTAATAATTAACAGTAACAGACTTGTTGGATTGGGAATATCAATTGGGACTGTAATATGAGTATGGATATCTTGTTTTGGTTTGGATGTAAATTATGTTGCCAGGGTAAGATTTGTGAAAAATCGAAAGGCGAATGTAACGATCCGTCTCGAATTTCAGGATCACTTTAGTGAGTAATCACGGATTAGCGTGACTAATCGAGGATTAGTCGAGAAATTATGGATGACCAGTTCGAAATGACAGTTTTTCCCTTAAGAATGGGCAAAATGTTGACTTTTGACCTGGGTGGTCAAATGGACTTGGATCGATGACCGTGACGTAGATCGTGGCGTCACGAGTCCGTAGACAGGTGGAACATTGAAATCGGACGTTCGACAGGAAAGTTACGGATCTAGGAAGTTTTACCACACTATTCATTTGAATCGAGAAAGGACTACACGTGGCATTATTTGATTGGGGAAAATTCTAAAAGGACCCACTAGATGAGTGACAAGTGTAACCTATCTGATAGGCCCAAACCCCAATATTTTGGGTTTATCCTCATCCTTATTAGTCATCATCTTCATTTTGTGTTTCATTCCCTTAGCTGTGAACCCAAACCCGTGCACACAATCCAACACCCACAACCCTCAATCCTCATCCTTTGCTTGTGACCCTTGAACGGAAGTTGGAGAGGACGTCGAGAGGATCAGGATGGTGGCCACTATGGAGCAGAGATGAAGAAGGTAAGGATGAGCTATATTTTTGGATCGAAAATGGTAAGTTTTGTTTCGACGATTTCTGATCGATTTGGTGGCTTGGACGAGGTTCTTGGAGGTGAGGTGAGTTGATTAGGCTTGGAATCGAGGCTGGTGGTGTCTGAAGCTGACCAGAAAACCCGTTTGGAATTCATGGTTTCTGTTCCTAATCAAACAGGTAATTTCTAAGCTTGATTTTATGGTTTTAAGTAGGTAGATCGATTGGGAGTGGTTAGACGAGTCTGTAGGAACAAATTTGGAGGAAAATGGTGGAGGAATAAGGGTTTTAGAACTGGGTCGGGTCACGGGTATGGGCGACTCGTTACAGAGGACCCGTCAAGAGGTTGAAGACTAAATGATGTCATCATCTGACAACTGTCAGATAGGGACCAGTCTTGGAGTGACACGTGTCACATGTCAGTGCCTAGTCAGCATTGACATGTTTGTGGCATGGACCAATCACATGCTGCCACGTGTCACTAACATGTCAGTGACCTGGTCCAATGGCAGGCTGACATGTAGCATTGTCAGTGTTGTTAGATGACGTCATCGTTGACTTTACTGACATCAGCATCGTTGACTTTTGCGTTGACCACACACGTAGGGGCGCTTGAGGTCGAATTTTGAGGTGGGACCAATGCCATTATTAAGCTTTTGACGATCCAGAACCAATGGTGGTGGTTTCAGGTCAGTCGTAGATCGTTAGGTTGGTCAAATTGAGGGTTTTCATCTCAAGAAATGTGTTCGGGGACACGTTGACTTTTCTGGGAGTTTTGGGATTTTATCCTATGGACTTATATAGATAGTTAGTGATCTTCGGGTATGATTTGAACAGGACCGGAAGTCCCGGAGAAGGCGGAGTAGCTTCGTGGAGGCTTATGACACGCGTATCGAGGTAGCATCTAAGACGGTCTGTGAGTGGACATTTGTTTTATAAATATAATGCATGCATAACTATTTTATATGTTTTATGTATGTGATTTTTATGATTATGATTGTGGTATTTATGATTTAAGTATTTGCACGTATTTTGAGGGTTTATGATTTTATACTGTATTTATACGTGCTGATATTTCTAGGATGGTTTGATAGAATGGTTTTGGATTTGGAAATATGAAATCGGGCATGAGACCCGTTTGATTTGGAAACTATCGGACATGAAGTCCATTTGATTTAATGAGATATCGGGCTAGAGGCCTATTTGGTTTATATGATTGGGCTACTAGCCCAATTGATTATGATATCGGGCATGAGTCCCAATTCTGGTATATAAATGTGATTTCGTGTTTAGAGACACTAAAAAGAAATTTGGATTTGAGAAATTGGATTAATTTATTTATGATGGATTTATGGAAATTCCGGGCATAGCCCCTTTGAAATATTTTGGAATGATTTTATAAAATGTTTCCCATATACTATCCTTATATGAGGATATGTGGATGGCATCCTCCAGAAGTCGGGGACACTGAGGAAGTCAGGGCGCATTGCTTGCGAATGGTCATTGCACGGAGTGACCGAACCGTATAGTGACTCAGGAGTAGGATTGCTATGATTAGACGTCTGGGACGTGAGACATCTGGGATGTCATAGATTGACCCGGCGAGACCCCGGGCAGCACGCGTTGCTTAGAACGTGAGATATGACGTTTGGGACGTCAAGCGTCTGGTACGCTAGGCATCTGGGATGCCGAGGATTGGTATTTGGTAAACATGAATTATTGGATTTATGAAATGGTATTTTTGTGTCTATGGATTTGGGCAGTGGCCCACTTGGATTTGGATTTACGAATTTCAGTGTTTTACAGTTTTGGGCTGAGTTCCCATACTTGGTTGATTTTATGGTTTTGGGCTAAGGCCCAAATGATTTGAGGAAAGAAATGGCTTTGGTTTTCTAAACATTTTTTATTATATTTTATTCAGCTAGTTTTTTATGCGTGCATAGTTTTAAGTGAAGGGTATAAATATCTTTTATCAAATGTGTTTTATTAAATTATTTATTTTCGTCCACTCATAGCTCTTATGGTTTTTAATGCCCTTCAGATTGATCGCGGATACGGGTTGTAACTGAAACCGAGACATCACACTCTTCCACTGATTCTGGCACTCTAGAAGTCCTATCTGGGCTATTGACCTGGGTTATCCATTTTCTGGCCTTCGCGTTACACGGGGGTTAGACGGGTGTCTGGTCTTCATGTCACACGTGGGTTAGACGGGAGCATGGCACATCCCACGTAATCCCAAGGGGATTGGGATAGGTCTTGTCAGCGAATGTATTGCAATTGAGTGCATCAGGTGTAATGATTTAGTGTTGATTGAAAGAAATGATTGTATGGAAGGAATACCCCTTCTTTGGATAAGTGATATGTCTTCACAAGCTAGACAATTTGTGATAACTAATTTGTGATTCGTAAGTTGGATAAATACGGGAAATTTTTCCCAAATAGACCTTTATATGATTAGGGCTATAATATGTTGATAATATTCTTGTTAGGATTCACTTAAGCCTTGCAACGCTTAGAGAATTAGTGATAAGCATCTTTACCTTAATAGATTCGGTGGTATACATATGATTCGTGTTCTTTTAATTGGTAATGTAATTCTTTGGGATTGAGAGAATGTTGTGGAAAGATTATATGAACACAATGGGAGGTCTGTTGAAGGGAACTTGAAAATAAGGAGAAAGAAAAGTCTTAGACATAGAGAACCATGAAGGAAGTGAATCCGGAAAATTGTAGCTTCATAAGTTGGATACTGGGCCATAGGATAGATTGATTCGTGTTTGGGGCCCATAGTTACGAGTGTGTGATGGTAGCTATGGACTCATGATCCTTAAATTTTGTAACATAGAGATTGGTTGTTGTGGCTTCAATGTATGCCTATGGTTGTGCCTTGTAAACTAGATTATCTTATCGTTGAGTTCAAATGATAGATTGGATTAGTGATATGGATACCGTATTTGGCTTCTCGATTTATGAGATGTATATTAGTTGGTTATCTAAAGAAATGTGTGGAGTGGATAATACCTTGAGTGGGAAAATGACACTCCGGCCTCTAACTACCTAGAGATATGGTAGTAAGAATTCAGGATTGGATATGTTTTTTATTATCACTATTTGTGTCTAGATATTTATCTTATGATTTGATTAAAATGAATTGAGTAATAAGTTTATATAATTTGAGATAAGGATTTGATGACTGTTTTCCACATGAATCTTCTAGTATGTTGTTATTTTCCTCCGAATGTCTGGTGATTCCAGAGAGATTACAGTTATGCTGTTTGGAGATGAATAGCTCCACGTGAGACTCAGTCTTAGGAGTGTTAGATTATGAAATCACCTGGATGTCGTTGATTCCAGGGATGTTCTCAGATGTGGGGATCCCGAGTTTATATCGGTGATTGATGTGTGGATATTGAGGATTAGAGATCAATAGATAAGTCAACTACATGAAGTTGTAACATTGAATGTGTTTAGTTGGAAATTATGGAAGTATACGTTTAGTCTAATAAGACTGCCCAATTCTTGTTGAAACCTAAGGAGGATATTGTGTGGAATACCTCTTCGTATGAGACCTTATCGAATTGTTGAAAGGAAAAGGTGAATGGATACATTTAGCATTACTCTTAAAGCCCCCCTAGTGAGGTGTGGTGATATAGAAATTTCGGATGTCGCAAAACATCGGTGCTCAAATGGCGGTTGGAAGATTATCAAAAGAATTAGAGATTTGAGGAACTATTTGTACGAATTTGAGATAGGTAAGAAAGTCAAACAGGAAACAAGTATTCTATTGCCATGTTAGAGCTCTTGTGTTTAATTCGAAAATGAAGAATGCTGACATTACTGTAAGTTTGAAAAAGGATGGTAGTGTCGTAGTTTGGATACTGATCTTGAATTTAGAGACAGAAAGTCGGGAAGTGAACCCACTGCTTATGATCTTATATAATGACTGGGAGTTCAAAATGAACTCGAGTCGGTAATGTCTTGATTTTAAGAGTAAATTGGAAGCTGAAACGAAATTGAGATTCAGCTTAGTTATGAGATTATATGTGATTAATGTGCTTGAGGTATGGATGTAAGGATAATGGTGTTAAGTTAGTGTTATTTGTTTCTTGGTATGACGTAATGTGCAGGTTATATCGTTATCATTGAGATGTGTGCTTAAACATGACTCAGACAAAATGTTGAATTATTTTCAAGTGCGATATGCAATTCGGTTATTAGGATCAGTATTTAACTACTTATTTACTGGAAAAGCTATTATTTCTTAGTGTTTAAGAAACTTTGTTGTTTTAAAAAAAATTATTCCCCATCGGAAAATTACGAGTCTACTGTAGCTAGTGATTTGACATTTTAAGGACGAAATTTCATTAGGGGGGCTAAATTGTAACAGCCCGGACCATCGAGGAAAAAGAAAATCTAGAAAAATTGGGTAAAAGGGCGGTTTTGCACTTAGAAAAGTCAAAATATTGACTTTTTGATTGAGACATATTTGAGGATTCCAAGAAGACTATTACGAAAGTCTCAGGATCCTGAATTCGTAGACAGGCGGCACGCTAAAATCGGAAACCGAGTGAGATCGATTCAGGTCAGAAACCTTTAGGGGTATTTTGGTAATAACGTTTGAAGGGCATTTTTGCCATTTTGCAATAAGAACTAACTGGATGTTTCCACGTGTCAAGGTCTAGAGAGTTCTGATATTTCTCCCTTCCACTGACCTATTCCTCTTCTTATAGTCGGGTGTGTGTGTGTGTGTGTGTGCTGGTGAGTTGTTTTGGTGGCCATGGGAAGAACCCATGAAAAACTGTGAACCGAGGGAGAAACGGGGTGATGACATGGGAAAACCAGGAAAATGATGGGGAGGAGGAGAAGAAGAAGAAAAGGAATATTAGAGGAAGAGAATGTTCTAAAAATCGTGAGGAAATGAGGGAGAAAACCATGAATAAAAACGGTTAAATTCGTGAGCTCGAGAATCAGGTTATTGGCTTAGGGATAGGTACATCGAAACTGGGTGTCCCTGTGTTCTTCTAGAGTGCTTGGAGTCATGTTAAGCTTGAAAGGCTGGAGTTCTGCAAGTTGGAAGGCCGTGGACACGAAATGGAAACTAGGGTCGATATTCATGGTTTCAGATCAGGTCTTCGAGGTGATTTTTCCCTCATTTTTTTATCATATACCGTCTTTATATCGAATTTAGATGAGGTTAGACACTAGAATGATGAAAAATGATGAAGAAAAATGGGTTTTCAATGCGGATTGAACTAGCCGGGTCAGGTGACCCAATTTGTAGGAAATCGGGTTGGCTCAGTAACATGGATGATGAACATTGATGTGGCCCATGAGGCCCACACGAAGCCACTTTTGGTGGCGCTTGGGGTGCGTGCCACATCATCTTGAAAAGTGGTCAACACAAAAGTTCATCCTTTCGATGTTACGAGTATAAAATATAATTTTCAAGGCAATCAGACATCGTCTTAGGATAGTTTTGAATGTCCGAATGTATAGGCGTAAATTTAATTTGTTTAAAAATCCCAAAAACAAATGTGGGATTAAATATGAGTAAGACTCGTGAACTTAGGAAGAAATAATGGTGAGCAATCCCACATCGCTCGGGGAGAGAAAGGTGATGCTCCTTATATGTGTGGACGATTTCTTCCTAGTGGCGGGGCCTTTTGGATGGGTGACTTACTAGAAAGTTGTGCGTGAGTTCCCAAAAAAAAAGTAGTCAGGCGTGGACTCAAAGCGGACAATATCGTACTAGGGGAGTCAGGTCGTGACACCAGGTGGTAATGATGTAGCATGGAGCTGTCAAATCTATTAGTTAAGTGAGAAGTGTGTGAGTTTTAATTGTATGGAAACAAGGGCTGTGAAATCACATTGTCAGCACCCCTAACTGTTTCTAAGTGAATCAGAATGTGTGTTCTCTGCATATTAAAAGCATTTGATCAATCACAATTAAAATTACGGAAGGTTAATCATATTTTGTTTTCAATATGCACAAAAATGATCAAGCAAGCATATTATCAAACACTTAGAGGGTGCATATTGTTTCATAGTGCTCATCACTTAAAATTCAATCAATTAATCATCATCTACTTCCAGCTTAGGTTACAGAAAGGAAGATCGAGTCCCTAAAACTAATCCCAGACCAATCAATTTCAGTTAGGGAATTCAGAATGTGAAATCATGCTTGTTGTAATCTCTGGGCTCTTGACTCATAAAAGATCTTCATTCTGTTAAGTATTTGAACTGAGCGTCGTATATGATAATCCAACAAGTACTAGTTCATTTCAATGGTTGTCATGGGCGCGATGATGCCTTTTGTCCTCTTCTCAGATGGATATTCCTTGCGAGGTGTTGGTGACTGATCCGGCTATTTTTTTTTTTTGGATTTTAACTCCCATGAGTTTAAGTGTGTTAGCTTGATGATGGCAAGCTGTGCCTCTGTACCGGGGCCGGCCTTGAAGAGGGACAACAGGGGCCCAACATTTTCAAAATTGTCTATATAAAAAAAAAATCAGAGATGGTTATGAGGTGTTCTTGATTATGAGGCGTTCTTACTTCTCGATTGTAGAAACCAAGGAGGCGTTCTCGGCTGTAGAAACAAAGGAGGCGCTCTTGATTTCTTGTATAATGATGCCAAGGAGTTCAAAGCTTCAATCAATTAGTGCTCCAACTTTCCAATTCCCAGGTTAGTATAATACTAATTCCACCCTCCAAATTCCAATTATCATTTCTTCTCAATTCTCACTTCTCAGCAACCAATCTGTCCAATTCTCACTTCTCAGTGAACTCAGTGCCTCAGTGGGTTCGAGGAATTGAAGGGCGACATGGGCTGGGGCATTTCTCGGTTGCCGCTTGCAAGAGGTGCCGCTTGGAATAGCCAAGCCCGAAGTATTGTAGATTCCATTCCCTATTGGAGTTTGATGAGGTGAAGAGAAGATACAAGAAACGCCTCAACGGACACAACTAGTGGCGGAGGAAACCTAAACCAAAATCCCTCTACTTCAGTCCCAATTTCCTGCCCAGTTACAAAGGTACCAATACTGAAATTTCGTAATCCACAATTGGACATATTTTGTAAAATTGAATATGTATCACTGACATGTTTACTAATTCTTAATCGGAATCAAAATAAGAAGTTGGATTCCAATCACAAATTACTCTATTGTTACCAATTAGGCCATAGAATATCAGAAATTGAAGTGCTAATTTGTGGAATTGGACTCTTCAATCCAATTCCTCTAGGATGGGCTATGATTAAGTTTTAATGAGTTGTTAAAAGGCTACTAGTAAGTTTGTTGAAAAAGATCAAGTATGTTGTTTTCCCGAGCCCATAATTCTGCATTTGATTGTCTCATTTATTCATCTTTCATGTCATCTGAGAGAAGCAAAATTTTACACCATAAAAGTGATGTATGTGAGCACGCAAAATTTTCATTATGGTTTGATTTAAAAAGATAAAATTTCTATCTTTCCGTTCATATGCCCAAGGCTAGCTAGTACTAATGACTTTGTTTTCTTCTTTTCTGCTTTATAAAGTAATGTTCCTCTTTTCATCCTAATGAATTTGAGTCAGCATGAAAACTAATGGTAATGAATTAATCCAAATTTTAATGAATTTGAATTAGCATGGAAACTAATGGTACTTAATCCAAATTTTATCTCGAGGGTTTAAAGTTCCTAACTTGACACTCCCATCGTTTATTTTGGAGATCACTTCATAGATCGTACCTCATATTCTCATCTATTAAGATATGTTGATATTTTAAATTTTACGCTGCAGGAATGTTGAAGATTTATGATCAGTACGTACAATGTATGTAACACCCCAAAAATTGGAGGATTAAAATAATGTAATTTAATGTATGAATTGACGTTTTTACCCTTGTGATTGGTATGGCCAAATTGTTGACTTTTTGATTTGAGGGTCAAATGGACTTTTACCAATGACCGTGACGTAGTTTGGGACGTCACGAGTCCATAGACAGGTGGCACGTCCAATTCTGACGATCAGGGTAAAAGTTATGACTATCGGAAGTTCAGGGGCGTTATCGTAATTTGGACGATAGGGGTGAAAATGTTGACTTTTCGTTTGGCAACTAATTTTCACATGACTCAAGGATCGTTAGGTAGGTCTCGATGCCCTGAGTCCATAGACGGGCGGCATGACGAAATCGGACTTCGTATGGCTGAGTTACGGGTCTGGAAAGTGAAGGGCATTTTGGTAATTTCTGAACTAGGGGCATTTTGGTCATTTCACTCACGGGTTACTGTAGCAAATCGTGGGAGAACATGGATGCACCGCCGTGGGTGGTGATTCTGAGCAATCCCATTAGTTTAACTCGAAATGAACTGTAAAGGAAGGTTTTATTTAAGCCTTAAAGGCAGTGGGAACGTGGGATGATCGATTCATCAGACAATGGCACCATTTGTTAATTCAAGATTCGAAACCTTGCTGGAAACTTTTCTCAGTGGCCAGGCTGGGTTTCCTCGAGCTGTTGGACGGCTCAGTTTGTTTAAACAGCGTAGGAATGGTGTGCACTACAATCTGCTGAGGAGAGGATAGTGAGCTTGAGAGGAAACCAGAGAATTCAGTTTCTAGAAAATTTGAGGGAATTTCTGAGTTTAATTTCTGGTGCTTGTTGGACCAAACCAAGACTCGGTTTAGTCTTCTGGGAACATCAGGAACTCAACCACGTCGAGTTCGAAGGGAATCAGCCACGGTTGAGCTAGGACAGTGACTGCCGTGTTCAGAGAAATTTCAGAGGTTTGGACGACTACTTCCAGGTGAGTGTTGGTTCAATTGATTGTGTTTTCCAGTTCGTTTTGATACAATGATGCTTCCTGTATGGTTAATTTGATTATGGTTTGGAAACCAGTGAGTTGGGGTGATCAACCCGTTTGGATGATCACGGGTCGAATGACCATTTAAGGATCTGATTTGGCTAATTGATGACTCAGAATTTAAATCAGATGATTAAATATCATGTTAGGATCAAATTGGATTGAAATCGAGTAGGAATTGTTTGGTAATCAACCGGGTCAAGCCGCGGGTGGCAGGCCCGTATTACAGACATTCGGGTAAGGAAGGTGACACTGTAACAGCTACAGTGTCGGACGCGTGACTTTCACGCGCAGCCACTTTGGCCGGCGCGTGAGGGCGCGTTGGACCTTATCTCCGATCACGATCAACATGACTTTTGTTCCTCTCATCATTCTGAACATTTTTGATGAATTAACCATGTTGATCTGAGATAGTTTGGGAGGGTCAATTAGGGCCGGTTGTCTCGGAAAGCGGGTTGGACGGCTTCCCCGAGCCGGTTTCTGTTTCGGACTTTTTGGTTAAATGTTTAAGACTTGTAGTGACCCTTACATGTGATTTGGACTGACAGGAATTGTACGATAATCCCGGTACAAGTTCGTACGCGCAGGTTCACCGCGTGATCGTACTGTGAGTGGGCCCGATTTCATTAAACCCTTGCATGCTTAAATGTTTTCCGATTTACTTATGTGTTCACATGCTGGAATCAAGAAATGGTTTTGATGATATGGAAATTATGATTATGGCACGTTTCACGGTATTTGGGTTTGAGACCCGTTTTGGTGAAACTTAAAGATTGGTTTGGATTTTATCTATGTATATATATGTTTCGCATGTGGATATCAATAAAATTTATTTGGTACTGAACTGTATAGATCCATTCTCATGATACTGTCTCCTCTGGATGTGGTACCCCGGAGTCGTCATAGCGCATTGCCTGCGAGGGGTCATTCTACGGAGGAACTGGACCGTAGAATGACTCAGGAGCAGGATTGCTTATTTGACGTCAGGGACGTCGAGCGTCTAGGACGCTAGGCATTTGAGATGCCGTACCCGGACGGGGTTCGGGGATTGAACTCGCAATTGAGACCCGAGTGGCACGCGTAGCCTTGAGACTATGACCTTATTAGACGTCAGGGACGTCAGACATCGGGGATGTCAAGATCGAAGTGTATAGTGCAGTGGCTAAAATTATGTTTATGGTTTTATTATATGCCTTATGATACATATTATATGAATTATGGTTTTAAATTCTGATGCATGCATGTTTGGAAAACGGAGGGGTAAATTGTATGTTTTACTTACTAAACGATTTTATAAACTTGAGTTTCGGCCCACTCACCCTTATTGTTTTGGTAACCCCTCCAGGTCGTGCTACTGAGGTAGAGGAGGAACCTGAGGCGGAGGCATAGATCTACTTCTGCGTACCTGAACCCCTGTTGGGTGGTTTACCCGCAGGTTTATTTTAGAGTCGTGCTCGCAACTTGTAATTTTGATTTCATCCCTTGTATGACATCTGTTTAATTCGGATTTGATGTATAACTTTAATTTGGTTATTTATGCATTTGATGTTTTGAGGTTAAAATTGGTATGAATTTCGGGTGTCAGACGGGAGCAGGGCACGTCCCCTTGTGGTCCCTGTGGGATCGGGGCGGGTCCTGTCAATGTAGCTAGGGGTAATACGACCTCAATAATATTCGATAGATCGTGTAGATTATTGTTAGTCTTTCATGTAATCTGGTGTGGAGATTTTCAAGAAGTTTTTATCTATTTCAAAAGATAGTGTATTAATGGAGGGCCTAGGGCTCAAGTGTTTGCAATGACCCAGCAGCAGGCGAGGACTGCCCTAGGTGTGGTTACAGGTACACTACACATCTTAAACCTTCTTGTACGTGTGTTGATGGATGCGGGGGCTACACATTCTTTTATTTCAAGGAGTTGTGCTGGTATGCTTGATTGTGTGGTATGAGCCTTAGATTGCTAAATGGGTGTTGGCACCCCGATGGGCATCGTGTACCTTGTGAATCAGATGATTCGGAGGTGCCCGGTGAGAATTGAGGATGTGGATTTGCCAGCGGACTTGATTATTCTGGATATCCACGACTTCGATGTAATTTTGGGGATGGATTGGCTATCGGAGCATGGGTCGCTCATCGATTGCTGTAGTAGGCAAGTGATTCTGCGGAGCCCGGGTTTGCCGGAGGTTATCTTTCAAGGGGAACGTGACGGTTCGCCTCCTGAAGTGATTTCTTCACTTACTGCTACCAAACTTCTATGGAAGGGATGCCAGAGTTATCTGGCGCTTGTCATGTCGGAGCAGGTTGATACTCCGGGTATCGACGAGATACCGGTGGTACGTGAGTTTCCGGATGTGTTCCCAAAAGACTGACCTGGATTACCACCATCACGTGAGATCAAGTTTACGATTGAACTACTCCCTGGTACATGACCTATATCCCAGGCACCATACTGGATGGCGCCGGCCGAGTTACGGGAACTCAAAACTCAATTGTAGGAGTTGGTGGATTTGGGATACGTCCGACCGAGTACTTCACCATGGGGAGCACCGGTGTTGTTCGTAAAGAAGAAGGAGGGGAGTCTCCGTTTGTGTATTGATTATCGACAACTCAACAGGGTGACACTGAGGAACCAGTATCCTCTACCCAGGATCGATGACCTTTTTGACCAGTTGCGGGGAGCACAGTGCTTTTCAAAGATTGATTTGCGGTCTGGGTATCACCAATTGAGGATTTCGGAGGGGGATATTCCGAAAACTGCTTTTCGAACCCGTTACGGACACTACGAGTTCCTGGTTATGCCTTTTGGTTTGACGAATGCTCCAGCAGCATTCATGGATTTGATGAACCGGGTTTTTCGACCCTACTTGGATAAGTTTGTGATTGTGTTCATCGATGATATCTTGGTGTACTCGAGGAGTGCCCGAGCACATGAGGAACATCTACGGTTGGTGTTGGAGAAGCTGAGACAAGAGAAATTGTACGCCAAGCTGAGCAAGTGTCAATTTTGGCTGAGCAGTATTGGTTTTCTGGGACATATGATATCAACGGATGGGATTAGCATGCATCCCCAGAAAACAGAAGCGGTGACTAACTGGGCTAGACCGACAACAGTAACGGAAGTGCGGAGTTTTGTCGGGTTAGCAGGTTACTACCGGAGATTCGTGTAAGGTTTCTCCAAAATTGCTGCACCATTGACTCGTCTGACTCGGAAGGGAGTGAAGTTTATTTGGGAAGAGCAGTGTGATCGGAGTATTCAAGAATTGAAGGATCGATTGACCACTGCACCTGTCCTTGCATTGCCGGATGACAGTGGAGAATTCGTGGTCTTTAGTGACGCATCACTATAAGGTTTGGGCTGCGTGTTGATGCAGACTGGCAAGGTTATCCCCTACGCATCCCGGTAGCTAAAGACTAATGAGTTGAACTACCCAACCCATGATTTGGAGTTGGCAGCGGTGGTTCATGCTCTAAAAATCTGGAGACATTACCTATTCGGCGCAACGTGCCGGATATACACTGACCACCAGAGCCTAAAGTACCTATTCACTCAGAAGGAGCTTAACATGAGACAACGGAGATGGTTAGAGCTGCTGAAGGATTATGACTGTACAATTGAGTACCATCCGGGTAAGGCCAATGTGGTGGCAGATGCACTCAGCAGGAAGTCAGCGGGATCTGTTGCACACCTAGGGTTGGTGTATCTTCCTTTGCTGGTGGATCTCCGGAAGGCGGGAGTTATTTTGGATACAGATGAGCATGGAGCTTTGTTGGCCAGCTTTCATGCACGACCTGTACTGATTGATCGGATCATCGAAGCACAACTTCAGGATCCGATACTCTGTATTTACAGGATTGAGGTCGATTTTACCATCCGGGATGATGGAGCACTTGTGAGGTAGAGTATCGGATGCATGCATGCATGTGGATATCAATAAAATTTATTTGGTACTGAACTGTATAGATCCATTCTCATGATACTGTCTCCTCCGGATGTGGTACCCCGGAGTCGTCATAGCGCATTGCCTGCGAGGGGTCATTCTACGGAGGAACTGGACCGTAGAATGACTCAGGAGCAGGATTGCTTATTTGACGTCAGGGACGTCGAGCGTCTAGGACACTAGGCATTTGAGATGCCGTACCCGGACGGGGTTCGGGGATTGAACTCGGAATTGAGACCCGAGTGGCACGCGTAGCCTTGAGACTATGACCTTATTAGACGTCAGGGACGTCAGACATCGGGGATGTCAAGATCGAAGTGTATAGTGCAGTGGCTAAAATTATGTTTATGGTTTTATTATATGCCTTATGATACATATTATATGAATTATGGTTTTAAATTCTGATGCATGCATGTTTGGAAAACGGAGGGGTAAATTATATGTTTTACTTACTAAACGATTTTATAAACTTGAGTTTCGGCCCACTCACCCTTATTGTTTTGGTAACCCCTCCAGGTCGTGCTACTGAGGTAGAGGAGGAACCTGAGGCGGAGGCATAGATCTACTTCTGCGTACCTGAACCCCTGTTGGGTGGTTTACCCGCAGGTTTATTTTAGAGTCTTGCTCGCAACTTGTAATTTTGGATTTCATCCCTTGTCTGACATCTGTTTAATTCGGATTTGATGTATAACTTTAATTTGGTTATTTATGCATTTGATGTTTTGAGGTTAAAATTGGTACGAATTTCGGGTGTCAGACGGGAGCAGGGCACGTCCCCTTGTGGTCCATGTGGGATCGGGGCGGGTCCTGTCAATGTAGCTAGGTGCAATACGACCTCAATAATATTCGATAGATCGTGTAGATTATTGTTAATCTTTCATGTAATTTGGTGTGGAGATTTTCAAGAAGTTTTTATCTATTTCAAAAGATAGTGTATTGATTCCTATTTTCGTCACTTTTAGATTCAAAAGGCAAAAGATAATTTAGAAGGCAGGAGCGCGCAGAGCCCATGTAACGACCCGTCTCAGAAATCAAAATTAGATTAGTGGTTAATGACAGATTAGTGTGATTAATCGGTGATTAGTTGGGTACTTTTGGACGGACCATGCGAAATGACCCTTTTGCCCAAAGTCTTGGGAAAAAGGCTGACCTTTGAATTGGTGGGTCAAACGTACGAGGATTGATGATTGTGACGTAGTTTGGGACGTCACTAGTTCATAGAGAGGTCGGACGTCCGATTCCGACATTCGAAAAAGAAGTTATGACGTTCGGAAGTCGAGGGTATTTTGGTAATTTGGTTAAAAGGGGCAAACTGTTGACTTTTCACACGACATGTATTTATCACGCATGTCTAGGACCATTAGGTAAGTCTCAATCCCATGAGTACAATGACAGGCGGCACGCTGGCATTGGAGTTCGAACGATAGAGTTACGGGTCTAGGAACATGAGGTGAAAAATGGTAATTTGGGCATCAAGGGGCATTTTGGTCATCTGATGGCCTAGGGATCTGTGCCCAGTCAATCTGTGCCCTCACGCGCAGGGTGTTTGGGCAGCGCGTGAGGGCACGTGGACCCTTTTTTCGAGGCACGTTCAACACGTGTTTTTAAGTATTCGATGTAACGAACATTTTGGAACTGGTTTCATGTGCATCAGACACCGTCTCAATATGTTTCAAGGTGTCCGAAGGTTTTAGAACAAGTTTAAAAGAAGTTAAAAATTCGAGAAAATTATGGGGCTTTAGTAGGAGGTTAATTAAGAGGTTCGTAACCCTCTTATGTGATTTGGACAGGTTTGGAAGTCCCGTTGGTTGTGATGGGGCTCGGGAGGGCTTTTGGCACCTTTATCGAGGTGGTAGCATAAGACGGTCTGTGAGTGGACTTCGTTTTCTAAATTGTGATGCATGCATAACTATTTTTTATGTTTTACATACATGATTTCTATGATGATGATTGTGGCACTGGTGGATTGTACGATTGCACGTATTTCGAGGTAAACCCGTATTTACACGCTTTTCGAGGTTTACGAGTTTATACTATGTCAATGTGCTTGTGAGTCTAATAATGGTTCTACGGCATGGTTTTGGATTTGGAAAGATGAATTCGTGCATGAGACCCATTTGAATTATGTGATCAGGCCAAGGGCCCAATTGGTTTACGAAATCGGGCTGAGACCTTTTTGAGTCATGTGATCGGGCCGGGGGCCCAGTGGTTTACAAAATCGGTCATGAAGCCCAGTTGAGTTTTATAAATTTGATTTCGGGTCTGGGACCCTATATTTCATAAACGTGATTTCGGGTCGGGGACCCTAAATGGATTGGAAATGTTTTATGGATTGGAAATGACTTTGTAATTTTTTTTCCATATACCATCTGGATACGAAGATATGTGATGGTCTCCTCCAGGTGTCTGGGACACTGGGGAAGTCACGGTGCATTGCCCGTGATGGGTCAATGTACGGAGCTACCGGACCGTATAGTGACTCAAGGAGTAAGAATGTTATGATTAGACGTCTGGGACGTCAGACATCTGGGATGTCAGAGATATTGATCCGGACAGACCCCGGGTAGCACGCGTTGCTTATTACCGTGAGATATGACGTCTGGGACGTCAAGCGTCTGGGACGCTAGGCATCTGGAATGCCGAGGATGGTTATGTGGTAAATATGGACTATTGGATTTATGAAATGGTTTTTCGGTTGGATTTTGTTTATGGATTTGGGAAGTGGTCCACTTGGTTTTCTATTTAAGGATTTGGTATTCTACAGTTTTGGGCTGAGTTTCCACACTTAGTTTTGAGTTACGGTTTTTGGGCTAAGGCCTTAATGGTTTATTTGAGTAAATGTTTGAATTACTGATTTTCGATGCATGCATACTTTTTAGTGAAGGGCATATATATCTTTATGAAATGTATTTTTATGAACTTATTGATTTTCGTCCACTCACAGCTTTTAAATGATTTTAATGTCCTTCAGGTTGATTACGGATGCGGATTGTAGCAGAGGCCGAGACATCGGACTCCTCCACCGATCTTGGCGCGCTCTGAGAGCCCCGTATGGGCTAAGGTTCGTATTATCCCTTATCCGACATTTCTTGTCGGACAAGAGCATGACGCATCCCACATTAATCCTGGGGGGGATTGAGATAGGTCGTGTCAAGTGGTATCGTAGCGAGGTTGTCGCTATTCAGTAGTTCTTGATGTATGCGTAGGTCGAGGATGTGATTTCTCTTCATGGTCAGCTCGTTATCAACCTGATAGTAGGATGCCAGATTTATAGTTTTTGAGATTGAATAGTGAATAATATGTGATTGGCCCGATACGCCGTGCGTGAGTGTGATTTGACCCATGTAGGGTTGTATGTGACGAACTGGTAATGTAGGACCGTTTGTTCGGTCTTGTTATGTTAGATTGTGGTGTTGCTGGGAGCAGCTGGGTTCGGGGAACCCTATTTGAGTAATGGCCTGAGAATGTGAACCCTAGTGGTGAGTGCTGGTGTGAGGGATATTAGTACATCGGGGTTAACTGGTGACCTAGTGGTAGAACCCCAGTTGCGTTAATGGTAGGATTGGATTGACGTCCATGTGATCTCAGGACCGCGGGGTCGGTCAGATTGTGGATTATACTGCAGAGGGCAATTGGGTTCAGAGGAACCCTAGGGTGTGATTGTGGAACCCTAATTTACGATGGATAGACTGGAACAGTGAACCTAATTGGTGATTGATGAATTGGAATTGTGAGTCCGTGATTGTAGTGGATTGGACTACTTTCCGAAATTGGGGTGGTCTGTCGAGTCGACCCCCATATTATGACTGGTGGATTGAAACTTGTGCTGCAAAGAGCGACTGAGGTTGTGGATGACCATGTGGATGACTCTAGTGAGTCTATTCAGAACTATGGAGATTGGTTGGCTCGACATGAAGTGAAATGATGGGATTTGATCCACGAGTACAGTTTTGAGATAAAATATGGAATACCGAGTTGGACCAAATAATTATGTGATGTGTGGATGTGGATCTCGATAGCGATGACTGTTGGTCAACAGTAGTGTGGAGATGGTTGGCTATCAAGGGTATTTGGTGTAGTTGTGGTAGTTGAGAATCGGTGGACGTTCTGGGAACATTCAGTATCCTACTGTGAGTTTTCTGGTTGGTGGTACCCATGGTTGTGGGGTACGCGAGAGGTAGAGTTCCTTTCACCTGAGCGAAAATACGGGGTTGTTGCTTGGTATGAGTAATGACTCAAGGTTGTCTGATTCGTACGCTGTGTGCCAATGGTTGTGACGACGATGAGCCATGAGTTGGGATGTGACTCCGTCGTGATGGGCACATGTTCGGTATCTGAGATTCGGTAGTGGTTGAGTGATGGACTGGATGGGATCCAGCGGGGATTGTGATGTGTTGGGATAAGTCCCAATAGTTATGAGATGACTAAGTGTTGAATGGACGAAAAGGTATGATTGAGACATGAGTAGTCTTGGATTACGCAGAGGACGTCATGGAAATCAGGGGATTCTGGGAGTTGTCGTCAACTCCAAAACTTGTGTGGTTGTGTGTTTCTAGTATCCCAAGGAAGTACAAGGAAATTATAGAAATTGGAAGAAGTCGAAGAGAATCATTGGTAGTGTTGATGTGAGATTGTGAATAACATGGAGACCCGAGAGATGAGCCTGTAAAGGTTGAGATGTGAGAACGAGATGGTAAAGAATTACATCCTTTTAGACGTGCATGAACAGTTATGAACAGATATGAGGTCTGAGTAATAGATTGGTTGCGGACACATGGCTGTCCAAGTGAGTTGAGGATTTGGGAAGTTCAGTGGTTCGACTTGACATCTTGTTAGAAGTATATCTATTTCCAACGTGGTTGGAACTTCAGACTGGAGAGAAATTGTGATTGAGGAGACGAGAGGAGTGCTAGTCTCAGCTTTGGTGATGAGTATTCTGAAGTCATCAGGGTGACTTCTTATTTTCTACCCATGGCAGACAATGGTTGTTCTTACCAGTACATTGAGCGTGTATTGGTTGGTGGACCCGTGATTTGTCTTGGGTCATCAGAAGGAATTGGGTATTCCGAGCTAGGTGATTGAGATTCCCGTTTTCTGCTTGGTGGCAGACGAGGTTGGGTTACTTGTTATGGTGGGTGCTGTGAGTTGTGTTTGCACTCATGTAGGATGGATGTTGATGTCATCGCCTTGGATCATCCTTGATTTTTCCTAAGTGGAATGACAAGGATCGATATGAGAAATTGGAGAGAACCCACAGTTTAGGCGTGTTTCATTTTTGACTGAGTGATTAGATGTGAAAGTAGTTGAGGAGTAATGTGGCTGACGAAGGATTCAAGAGGGTGTAAGACCCTACGAACAGATCTCAGGTGGCTTGTTAGCTGAGTGAGCTTATGCGGATACTAGGTGGATCTGGATTGTGATGTTGTGGACATTGGGCATTGCGACGATCTAGGATCGTGATGTTACCGGTCGGGTGACGTGGTGATGGATCTAGATCGTGATCTTGTTGATCAGGTTAGGTGGAGAGTTTATTTCCTTGTCATGAATATCTGGATATGGGAATGTTGGGACTGAACTTCTTTTCGAAGTTAATCCAGTATGAGACGGTACTTGAGTGAGTTGAAATGTTTACAAATTGACTTGAGTATTTAATTTGTGAATGAGTGGGTATCCGACGGGGACAGATTGGTCAGTATTGGATATGTGGACAAGGGGATTGGCTTCCTTTCGAAGTCAATTAGATGTGGTACGGAAATCGTTTGAGTAGGTAACTGATAGGTTTAGTGTTAGTGCGTCTCGGTAGACGTGGGTGAGATTAGAATGTTCAATTGGCATGTATGGGCACACTTTGGTGGGCGGGAATCGGATTGGGATATGTTGGATTACGTGATTGGGAGTAGATATATTAATACTGGTCGGGTGACCATGGGACTCGTGTAAGATGATGAGTTGGAGGTTTGATCCGTCTAGTGTTAGGCTGGACAGATAGACTCCGGAATTGAAACGTGATTAGTTACGAGCTGTGTAGTAGGCTGGTTAGTGGAGGTATGTAAGTACTGGGTACGTTTTGCGAGGACCGATACTAGATAGGCCAAGTGGTGCCTGGTGACGGTACATAAGATGTGCTAGTGGTGTGTGGTTGAGCATGTTGGTAGTTGACTTAGTTCCGATATCCTTGGACTGGATGAGGACGCGAACTGGACATTGAATACTATGCACTGGGCAGAATGATTTTGACGGATTCAGTGATTGTATGAGCAGGTGCTCAGAGCCGTGGATGGCTAATGGAACCCTAGAGTTGGGATGTCTATTACTGCTGGGCAGATATTCGATGGGGTCTAGTAACATGCAGGTCGAGTGAGATGTTGGTATACGTATACCTAAGTTGAGTGTGTTGGTGGTTAGTGTAACCACGAGTTGTTTTACGTGGATCGACTGCTCTGTGACATTCACTAATGACAGCATGGATTATGGGGAAATTTTGGTATGAGGTACCTTGGTGCGACTCTAGAGTGAGTCAGGATGTGTCGGTGATCCGAATTGTGACCAGGGAGCCGTGAGTGACGGCTGAGAACGACGTTATGGAACGTGTAATGTTGACAAGGTAAAATTCAGGAAATGCAGAGAAATGGTGAGATTGGGTAACTCTCGATGTGGGAGAGATGTCGGATTGATTTACAACTAGCTAAGTGGTGACAATTTGGTTGAATGTGTCAGCATGGATTGATGAGTAGTATTTGGTGACTCCCAGTGGGAGCAGATGTCAGAGTGGATTGGTGATTAAGATGAACCGTCAAGCTGAATATTGTGCTAGTTACTGGGTGTACACATGATGTGAGGTCGAACTTGTTTCCCACGAGGTGGATGTGGAATCGAGTTAGTTGGAATTTCGAGGACGAAATTATTTAAGGGGGGAAGGTTGTAACGACCTGTCCCAGAAATCGGGATTAAAGTAGTGGTTAATGACGGATTAGTGTGATTAATCGATGATTAGTTGGGTACTTTCGGACGGACAATAGGAAATTATCGTTTTGCCCCTGGTCTTGGGAAAAAAGGCTGACCTTTGAATCGGGGGTTCAAACATACGAGGACCGATGACTGTGACGTAGTTCGGGACGTCACGAGTTCATAGACAGGTAGCACGTCCGATTCCAACATTCAAGGAAGAAGTTATAACATTCGGAAGTCGAGGGGTGTTTTTCTAATTTGGTTAAAAGGGGCAAACTATTGACTTTTCACACGACATGGATTTGTCACGCATATCTGGGACCATTTGGTAAGTCTCGATCCCCTGAGTATAATGACAGGTGGCACGTTGTCGTTGATGTTCGGACGATAGAGTTACGGGTTTAGGAACATGAGGGGCAAAATGGTAATTTGGGCATCAAGAGGCATTTTGGTCATCTGATGGCCTAGGGATCTGTGCCCAGTGAATCTGGGACACTTGGCTGTTTGGAGACTGTGTCCACCAGAAATTGGACACCTGGCTTCCTCTAGATGGTTGTGGAAGCTGGGAATGGTTTTAAAATTGTGAAGGCTGAGATGTGTTGCACGGTTTGGGAAAAACAGAGACAGTGTGTGTGTGCTTTTGAAATCCCACCCCGATTAACCCCTTAATCCTCATCCTTTTCCCTGAAGTGATAAATGAAAAAGAGAGAAGATAGTGAGAGGGTTGTAGTGGTGTGATCACGGTGGCCTGCCGTGGACGGTGGCCACGACACCGTGAAAACAGAATGGGGACGGGGAAAACTCGTGAGGACCTGTAAACGTGATCCGTTGATGATACTTTGTTCATCAATGTTGATCAGGGAGCTGAGGGGAAGCCATTGGTGGCCACGGTTGTGCACAATAATGACAGAGGGGTAAGAAATCGTTGAGTTCTAGTTTTCATTCAAAAATGGTAACCCGCGTTTTAGACTTTGATAATCAATAGTGATGATTGAGAACTGTTTCTGGAGGTCTAAGGAGTCGACTGGAATCGGAGACCAGGAAGTAGGTGTTCAGGCACTGTGGCAGAACGGACTTGCAGGCCAGGGTCCCTATTTGAAGATCTAGTAGGTAAATCTTGAATTGGTTCTATAATTTTGAGTCCTTAGATCGAGTCTAGGACCTAGGACGAAACTAATAGGATAAAAAGCAGTGAAAATAGTTGAAAATTGGACGAAAACCGGCCACGTCGGTTCAGGCTGTACCAGACCGGTATAGACCCGGTTTCTTGAGGAAGAAGGTGAACAGTAATCGTGCGTGGTTTCACGCGCAAGGTGTTTGGACAGCGCGTGGGCCCATTTTTTGAGGAACATTCAACACGTGTTTTTAAGTATTCGATGTAACGAACATTTAGGGACTAGTTTCGTGTCGATCGGACACCGTCTCGATATGTTTCGAACTGTCCGGAGGTTTTAGAACAAGTTTAAAAATAGTAAAAAATTCTGAAAACTTACTGGGCTTTAGTAGGAGGTTAATTAAGAGGTTAGTAACCCTCTAGTGTGATTTGGACAGGTTTGGAAGTCCCGGTGATAGTGATGGGGCTCGAGAGGTCTTTTGGCACGCGTATCGAGGCGACAGCGTATGACAGTCTGTGAGTGTACTTCGTTTTCTAAATTGTGATGTATTCATAACTATTTTTATGTTTTACATAATTGATTTCTATGATGATGATTGTGGAACTGGTGGATTATACGATTGCACGTATTTCGAGGTAAACTCGTATTTACACGCTTTTCGAGGTTTATGAGTTTATGCTATGACTATGTGCTTGAGAGTCTAATTATGGTTCTATGGCATGGTTTTGGTTTTGGAAAGATGAATTCGCGCATGAGATCCATTCGAATTATGTGATCAGGCCAGGGCCCCAATTGTTTTACGAAATCGGGTTGAGACCTTTTTAAGTCATGTGATCGGGCGGGGGCCAATGGTTTACAAAATCGGGTATGAGGCCCAGTTGAGTTTTATAAATGTGATTTCGGCTCTGGGACCCTATATTTCATAAACATGATTTCGGGTCGGGGACCTTAAATGGATTTGTGATGTTTTATGGAGATTTCGGGCAGAGCCCATTGAGATATTTTGAAATGACTTTGTAAAACTGTTTTTCATATACCATCTAGATACGAGGATATGTGATGGTCTCCTCCAGGTGTCTGGGACACTAGGGAAGTCACGGTGCATTGCCTGCGAGGGGTTATTATACGGAGCTACCGGACCGTATAGTGACTCAGGAGTAGAAATGCTATGATTAGACGTCTGGGACGTCAGACATCGTTACGGTTTTTGGGTTAAGGCCCTAATGGTTTATTTGAGTAAATGTTTGAATTACTGATTTTCGATTCATGCATACTTTTTAGTGAAGGGCATAAATGTCTTTATGAAATGTGTTTTTATAAACTTATTGATTTTTGTCCACTCACAGCTTTTAAATGATTTTAATACCCTTCAAGTTGATCACGGATGCGGACTGTAGTAGAGGCCGAGACATCGCACTCCTCGCCGTATGGGCTAAGGTACGTATTATCCGTTGTCCGACATTTCGTGTCAGACGGGAGCATGGCGCATCCCACGCTAATCCCAGGGGGATTGGGATGGGTCATGTCTGCCCAGATTCCAGGTTTAATTGTTCTTATCTTGGCAATTACATCTTGTTACTTTGTTGGTTGTTAGATAGTTATATATAATGCATCGTCGATTGATTTTTTTGATTATGTTGAAAAAAAAACAATTGAATAGGGTTCCTAAAAATATCTCTCTGGACACGAAAAAAGACAGAAAAAGAAAAAAGAAGAAGAAATTGCTTTAAGTCTCAAGGGATTTTTGAATAAATATTTTGTTAAGAAAACAAATTATTCTCCTGAAAATTTACTTGAATCTGAAGATTTATCAACCGAACCAGTTATTAATTTGGATAACTTGCAAGCTAAATCTGATATTAATTTGGAAGATTTACAAGCTGAACCCGATATTAATTTGGGAGATTTAGAAAAAGTTAATGATGTGAATGAAATTTCTGAATATTTTAATGAAAATGAAGTTACTGATTTAGATGAACAAATAATTAGTGAAATTGAATGCCAACAGTCCAGATTTGATTTGAATATTTTTTTTTATCCAAGGGTTTGGGATGGTCTTGATGCAAAAATGAGGAATTTACTTGTTGAAAAGGGGCCTATAAGAGAAGACAATATTAAATTTCCTCATGATAAAAAATCTAAACTTTTTTCCTTAAATTATTATGCTAAAATATTACCAAATGGGGAATCTGTTGATAGAAAATGGCTAGTGTACTCAAAGGAGTTTGATAAAGTTTTTTGTTTTTTTTTTGTAAGTTGTTTAAGGCAATGCAATCTAAAGGCAGTTAGCGAGTGAAGGAATTAGAGTTTGGGAACATCTAGGTGAGAGACTTAAACAACATGAATACAGTATTGAACATTGCACTAATTTGAAAACATGGATTGAGTTACAAAACAGATTAGGAAAAAAATTTAACTATTGATAAAGATTTACAAAAACTGATCAAGAAGGATACACATAATTGGAAAGATGTTATGCTTAGAATAATTGTTGTTTTGAATTGTTTGGCTACACATAATTTGGCGTTTCGTGGAACAAATGAAAAACCTTATGAAGATGCTAATGGAAACTTTCTAGGTCTGCTTGAAATGTTAGCAGAAGTTGATCTAGTAATGCAAACACACTTTCAACTCATTGAGGATAGAAAGATTCATAATCATTATCTTAGCCATAAAATTTAGAATGAATTAATTTCTACTATAGCATCAAAAGTTAAACAAGCGACTATTAAAAAAATCAAAGAGGCAAAATACTTTTAAGTGATCCTTGATTGTACTCTTGATGCAAGTCACAAAGAACAAATGATTTTGATAATAAGATGTGTAGATATCTCAAGTTCTCCAATAAGTATAAATGAGTATTTTTTAGACATATGTGAAAGACACATCTGGAGCAGGAATTTTTAATGAATTGCAAGCTGTATTAAAATCCCTTGATCTTAATATTGATGATGTGAGGGGGCAAGGGTGTGATAATGGATCTAACATGAAAGGGAAAAATTTGGGTGTTCAAAAAAGATTACTTGATATAAATCCTAGACCAATTTACATGCCATGTGGTTCTCATTCTCTTAATTTAATACTTTGTGATATGGCAAAATCTTGTGTTATAGCTGAATCTTTTTTTGGAGCATGCCAATGCATATATACCGTGTTCTCTAATTCAACAAAGCGGTGGGATGTTTTGCTTGATTATGTTGATGATTTAACTCTAAAATCATTGTCGACTACACGTTGGGAAAGTCACATTTGAAGTGTGAAAGCAATAAAATCACAAGCTTCTCAAATCAGGGAAGCTTTATTTAAACTAGTAGAAATTAGAGATGATACAAAATTGAAAAGAGATGCTCGAACTTTAGCAGAAGGAAAGCATTCAAGTTTTGAATTTATATTAAGTTTGGTTATTTGACATGATATATTGAACAAGATTAACATAGTTAGTAAAACTTTACAATCTGAAAATATGTGTCTTGATGTTGCTACAAAACAATTCGAAGGTCTTGTTTTATTTTTTGAAAATTACAGAGATAATGGGTTTACTTCTGCCATGAATGAGGCTAAACAAATTTCCTTATATATGGGAATTGAGCCTATATTTCCAAAAAAAAAAAAAAAAGAAGAACTTCTAGGAAAAGGCATTTTGATGAGATTTCTAATACTGATAGGGAAGAACAATTAGCTGAAGATTATTTTAGAACTGACTATTTTCTTTTCGTAGTAGATATTGCTCTTAATGAATTGAGGGATAGGTTTGAACAAATGCGTAATTTTGATTCTATTTTTGGATTCTTATTTGATGCTTAAAAAATAATTTTATTGGATGATAATGAATTGAAAAGTTTTAGCGTGAATCTTGAAGAAGTTTTAAAGCATGGTTGTGTTACAGATGTTGATGCAAAAGACTTATATTCAGAATTACAGATATTGCAAATAATGCTACCAAAAGAAGCATATGAAATTGATAAACCATGGACATCCATTAAACTTCTAGAGTTTGTAAAAACAATAGATATGCTTCCAAATGTAATGGTTGCTTATCAGATATTATTGACTATACCTGTGACTGTAGCATCTGCAGAGAGAAGTTTTTCCAAATTAAAATTGGTAAAATCTTATTTGCGGACCACCATTACTCAAGATAGGTTAAATGGTTTAGCATTATTATGTATTGAAAATGATATGCTGAAAAATATTGAATATACCAACATACTTGATGATTTTGCTTCTAAAAGTGAAAGAAGAAGACATTTGAAGTGGTAAATTATGTGTTTGTGATTTCATTGTTTTTTTTTAAAATTTTGTAGGAACATGATGCTAGTTAAATGGTGGAGCTCTTAATTGAAGACTATTTTTGTATTGAATATGGAAGCTTGTAGTTGTATGAAATGATAGAACCTTGCTGGTTTGAGCGGTCTATTGCTATTATGTTACCTATGTTTAGAAATGATAGTTTAGTTGTCCCAAGGAGGTTATGTAGAGTATAGGAGTTGTTGCTTTTCTTTTAGAAAAAACTGAATGTAGTGTTAAAAATATGAGATACTCTTTTTTCTTTGTTTTAGATTTTTTTCTCAATGGGTTTTCTCCTGACAAATGTTTTAATGAAATATAATCAATTTGTAAAAATTTCTATTTTTAATAATTAAATGTATAAATTGAGGGTCCATTTTTTATTTTTGCCCTAGACCTCCGTATGTTTGGACCGGCACTGCTCTGTACAATGGTGGCTACAGTTTGTTGTGTCGTCTCTAGAGTGGGATGGTGGTCGCGTTTGAGTGTTGGTTTGATGGGCTCTTTGTTGTGGTTACCCCATTAATTTTTGGATGACCTAATTTGGACTTGCATTTTCGAGTTCTTCACAAATGATGGGTGATATTATGCATCGTAAGATATTCATAAAAACATATGTGGACAAGTTATTCGATGAAAATTTGTAATTGATAGTAGGCGTTAAAATTATAAAATAAATCAATGTGGGTTTTGCCATGTTTTCCATACGAGAATTCATGTTGTCTAAATCAATTACGTACTTGTTTATGAGAGAATATATGTTGAGAGAATTTAATGAAGAGAAGATGCATTTATATTATCAACTACCATGTAACAATATGCATTCAAAGTGGAGAACAAAAGAGCAAGTATTAGTAAGGTAGGGTAGTTTACATAAGGTAGAAAAGTAGGTCTTGGATGATGTGGAAGTGGAACAGTGGGTGCATCCATCCATATATATCCTGATGTTAGAAAGTTGGATAGGAGTAGTCAAAGTGGTTTGTTGAAAATTTTCAAGTGCTTTCTCTCGATGTGAAGTTACAATAGGATAGAGAGCCTTGTAGCCTTATAGGGTGCGTGTGTCTGGGGATATGGTTGATTAATTGGGTTGCTTCTATGGGTTTGTATTGGGAAGGTGAGAGAAAAAGGTGTATAATGGTTTTCATATATAAACTCATTTTTGAAGGAAATGGATTGTTTGCCGCTGCAAGTAACTGAAACTCTTTGCATTTACTGTTTGAAAGCTCTTTCAAACCATTCTAAATATATGCGCAGCAGCTTCTTACTTACACACACAGAGACACAGAGAGCAGAGAGAGAGAGAGAGAGAGAGGGAGAGAGATGTGCTATATATTCTTTAACGGTCTATTTTGATATGTAGGAGACATATATGTTATGTTGGGAAGTTGGTATATGCACCTCAAAAACAGCAAAAGAGGGCCTTTCACAACAGTTGGGGCTGAAACATATGAAGCTTGAGTTGAGAATAAGCAGCTTCCACGAAAGATGGAATCAATACCTCACTGGTCATTTATACCTCTACTGATTTGATTTCTAATCACTATGACTTGCCTTTACACACATTCATTTGGAAACCTCATTTCTAATCGATCATATCATTATAAACTTACCAGTGATCGATCTTGATGCTGATTTCATTTCAATTCCTACATCAATTATGAACTACGTACATATGTACATTTATGCATAGCCTTTTACAAAGTTACATGGAAAATTTAATGGCCAACTTATCTTTCAATCAAAAATTAAAACACAATTTTCAAACTTTGAGTAGGAGATTTATTAAGATGATCGACAATATATTGTTAGACGAA
Source organism: Prinsepia uniflora (assembly GCA_032719365.1). Taxonomy (NCBI): domain Eukaryota; kingdom Viridiplantae; phylum Streptophyta; class Magnoliopsida; order Rosales; family Rosaceae; genus Prinsepia; species Prinsepia uniflora. The sequence goes on along the minus strand of CM064876.1, from coordinate 31,620,881 downwards.
TAAGTGAGCAATGAATTTTCTTTAACCAAATATACAATCGACCTTTCGAATAAGACAATACCAATTTGACTTAAAATACGTTTAAGATAAGATTGGGGTCAAAGTGCATGTGGTATCGATCTTCTAGGCTTTCCTTCAATTAGTACGTGGTATATTTTATATCTTATATATATATTAACATGTGCGGAGCCAAAGAAGGTCCAGTGGGGTCTTGGCTCCCCACTCACTAATATATTTTTACAAAAAGAAATGTAAATATAACATTTATTAGAAATATTTACATTTGAATTGTTTAATTATATGACGATGAGATGGGGGTGATGGAATTGTTTTGATTTGATCATATCCGTCCATGCATGGTAGGACATAATTTGGTGCATAATAATTAATGTGATTGGTTAAGGTTGATGTTAACGGATAATCTAGTTATTCATGAACTGATCAAGCATATAGAGATATTAGATATGGAAATTAAGAAAATGGAATGAATCAATTGTACGTACGTTTACGTTTGATTTCGTGGGATATCAAATCTCAATCAGTTAAGAAACATAATAGAATAATAATTTATTTATTTATTTATTTATTTTCACATATGTTTTATTATTGTTTTCTTTTGACTTGTCGTCTGCGTGGAACAAAGTATGGACAAAGCCAGACGATTTACCCATACTTCTCTTCATGTTCTACTTGCACGCCATTATTGCGCTCAATCTAAATTAAATAAATCTCATTCATTTTCCCTGTCATCAAATATATTATACTCATATGTTATTTCATTAATGAGAAAAATTAGAGATTTCAGAACGAGCCTCATCGAAACGTCTATCACACTAAACATTGAAAAAGAAAAAGAAAAAAAATTAACAAAATAGGAAAATAGGGTAAAGAATAGTGAAGAATTTAGATATTTTAAATGAATATATGGTAAATTAGTATAGTATCATATATTTAAATAATTATTTTTAAAAATACATAAAAAATGAATACAAGATTACAAGAAAAAAAAATACACTTAATAGGATCTGCTCTAAAGGAAAAAAATCTTCGAACTAAAAACTAATTGAGGGTATATGTGGAGAAAAGTAAAATGTATATGTATCTCTCGCTTTTTAAAACTATGGTAATTGGCTAATTAAAACACTAACCTTTTAATTAGTGGCTTTAATCCTTGAGTCCTTGAGTCCCGATAGTACCTCTCGCTTGTTATATATATATATTAATTTTCATCCCGGCCCAAATAATTAAAAGAGTGCAGAAAGCAATTATATAATTATATATATATTATTAAGAACAAAAAGAACAAAGGGTTTTTGGTGATTCTTTTGGATTCATAATTAAGATTCTAAGTCATCCCACCTAATTTGAAGAATCTTGTAGTTGAGTTAGCTTAATGTGAATTGCTAGCTAGGAACATTGGGTGTGGCCAATTATAAGGCAGCTCTCATCTTACTTACTGCTAACCTAATTAGAAATTAACCACATCAACATAATAATCCTTTTAACTAATTATATAAATATATACGTACTTACATATATACACATGATCATATCGTGTACACGATACGTATATATGCCGATACGATATGTATGTATGTCGATATTCGTTACTATATATTTACATGGCCCTTCTTGGTATGTAGACTTTAAAAAAAAAAAAATGAACTATATATATATGTCCTTTTACGCTAGGACGTATAAGCTGCATTATATGGCACATGCGGTGCTTTAACAACTTACTAATTATATCAATTTGTTGTAGCCAATTAAGGGTATATGCCAGCTTCATGTTTATTGTTTACCAACTGCGCTCTTTAATTAATTACATTAATAAAAAAAATTATGTTCAATTTACCTGTTCCATCTACCATATAAACTGCTTTCCAATGAGAAGCTAGCTTCTTGATCGATCAGCTAATTAAAAACTGCAAAGCTTAATTAATTAATTACACTAATTACTTCACACAGAAGAGTGGACCTCTTTGTTTTCCAAAACAAGGCTGTTTTTTTTATTCAAAGAGATGCTTCATTAATGAAATGAAAAGGGACAACATTGTAAGGGTGCACCACACGCGATGCATAGGGCCTCATTAAAACCCTCATCATAAAATCCAGCTAGTCCGAGAGAAATCCGATGAGGAAAAAAAAGTATCCTTCCCAACAAAACAAACGGAAAAGAACAATTACTCGATCATCAATATCCTTAGTTATTTCTTTACCATATTATAGGTTTTGTCCTAGAATATATTGCTATTGGTCAATGATCTCGATACTGTTTGAAACAATCGAATTATATATATATATATATATATATATATATAACACCTACGTATGGCGCAAAAAAATAAATCAAATTACAACGAATTTAGCCATAATTATGCATCGAATTGAATGTAATAATATAAAACATCATCGACATTTATATTACTCGAATTTTCAATTTTCTAACTTATAAAATTGGAAGGAATTCCGTATTGATCCCAATTAACTTTGCAATTTCTACTCATGCACTTCTTTAATTTTATGTCTCAAGTCTTATGATAGGAACAATCACAACAGATCAACGGACAAATTAAATAAATAAAAAATGCAAAAGGAGAAATGTAAGTATATTCCCTATTAATATTTCCTGCACTAGTAAAATGCATATCACAATTAATCCCATTACGTACTCTTTTAATATTATTGTATTAAAAAAAAGGGGTTAATATATGGAGATATAATAAATGTGAGAATTTTCATTTACAAGTGAGGAGAAATATTATTTTATTTTTATATGCTGATATATATAGGGGATCACAATGGATCAACCACTAGGTATCAAATTGCATCCCGATCGATATTTCTTTGTCGTTCATTAGAATCCAACGTACGTGAGAGTTGTCACTTGTATGGACGACGAGAAACATGAACAAATCTTAGTAATTGTGGTAACTCGATCACGAATCTTTTAACTAGTGTACATTAATATCAATTAATTAACCTGCTAGTACAGAATTGGAATCAGAATAAAAATAATTGATTAATTATAAGAATTAAAAAAGTACGTGTGCGTGTGGGGGATGGAGAGATAGAAACGTACAGTTGGGAAAATAAGGGTGAAGGGTTTAATTGTTGGCGAATGACATAATAAGAAGAAAGAGTGATTTAGCTCTGCACAGCTTTATTATCTTAATATATATGTCGTGTAAAACCAACAAAAGTGACTGCCCATCCATAACCCTAGAGCCTAATTAAACCCACCCCTCAGTACCCCTCACCCCTCACCCCTCATATATTAATTTATCTCTTCCATCTATCTATATATCTTTAATCTCTGTGCCCTTTCCTTTCCTACAATAAGCTCATTCCCTCCTTATCCCCTCATCTCCTAAGTACCACCTTCAACTCAAATAATTCATCATGTCCAAGAATAATTGTCCCAATAATAATATATATAAATAATTCTAGGGTAGCTACCTAGCTAGCTAGCTCATCAAAATCAATTTTCATGGATCAACACTACTATGGAGACGAAGAAGCAAAGACTACTGCAGCTACCACTTGCCCCCGAGGCCATTGGCGGCCCGCCGAGGATGAAAGACTCCGCCAACTTGTCGAACAATACGGTGCCCAGAACTGGAACTCCATTGCTGAGAAGCTTCAAGGAAGATCAGGTACTAATTAATATTTATGAATCATCCACCTCGGTTTTTATGATTCTGTTTGTCCTCGATATTTCACAATTAATCTCAACCCTAATTGATACAACAGATGTATATGAACATCCTTAAACAAAAAAAAACAAAAAACATATTTAAAATAGTAGGTGTTGAGTGAGTCCAATCTTTCCCCTTCATTTATTATTTTAATTATTTTTTTGATTTAACTAATTTATGTTTTTTAATAATGAATTGATTTTGGATTTTGGATTTTGGTAGGGAAGAGTTGTCGATTAAGGTGGTTTAATCAGCTGGACCCGAGAATCAACCGAAGGCCGTTTAGTGAGGAAGAAGAAGAGAGGCTTCTGGCTGCACACTGCATTCATGGCAACAAATGGGCGCTCATAGCAAGGCTGTTCCCGGGTCGGACCGATAATGCAGTGAAGAATCACTGGCATGTTATTATGGCCAGACGCCAACGAGAGCAATCCAAAGTTTGTGGCAAACGAAGCTACCACGATTTTTGCAATGATATTCACTCCTCATCAAACACTTCCTCCATTTCCAACAATTTTGATGCATGCAGGAATGAATTCAAATCTCAAGGCCGCGAATTGAGATCTTCCTCAACAATAGGGTTCCATCCCAACATTAGTACTACTACTACTACTAAGATCTTCGAATTCCAAAACCCGAAAAAAGATAGGACGTCATCAATTTTCTCAAGGCCTACTAGTAATTATTGGAACTTTGCTTCAATGTCTTCAACGACCTCAAACAACAACAATAACAACTCATCATCCTGGGTTGGTTTATTGGGAAGGGAGAAAAGTGATTATTACTTCAACAATGTTGTTAGTTCCAACTTAGTCATTTCCGGAGGTTCCTCTTTATCCAAAGGGTCCAATGATCATCAAAATGTTCGACCCAGATATAATGTGACTTCTTCATTTGGTTATGGCAGCTATAGCGGTTCCACTAGTGCAGCATTTGGGCTCCCAAGTAATTGCAACAGGGTTAATAATTATGTCCCAAGTCCTTATTTTAGGCAACAAGGAAGCACGTTCAACAAAGAGTTGGCTCATTTCTGTGACAATAATGCATCAACATTGGCAAAATGGACATCTCCAGCTTCCAATTTCGTTGACCGTGATCAAGATCACGACTCCATCGATCGTCACAAGGAAACCCCCTTCATAGATTTTCTTGGTGTAGGAATCTCTTCTTAATACTCATATATCCACCAAGTTAATTATTAAGGACATTTAATTTAATCTTTCACTCTTGTCATTGTTCTTTCTGTTTTGTCATGAAGTTTCTCTTAGCTAGGTTTAAGGGAGCTTGCAAATGTTTAGGATAATAAGAATAATAGTTTAATTAATAAATCATGATCTCAATACTGGTTCTTGTATTTAGACAGATGCAACTCATGTATTGTACATATGCAGTTGCGAAAAATCCAAATGGTGACAATCTTTTGTAGGCTTGATCAATTGATGAGGATTTAAGAATCAAATCTTTAATATATTTTGTCCTTAATTAAGGAGATAATAAAAGTTGTTGATGTTTTAAAATATACTATAATTTTTTGTCTTACTTCAATCAATGCCAGGTACGTACCCATAATGTTTAATACGTGTATGAAAATGGGCTTCATTGAAGGTACTGCAATTGCTAGCTGTATGCATAATATTTTGGGCACAATAATCCCATTTTCATAGCTTTCAACTCTGGCCTCTGCATCTTAATTTAGAGAAAGTCCTAATTAAGAAACCAAGTCATAGTTCCCATAAAAGAAGTTGAGCACTTGAAGTCATCCTTGTTAAAATTTCCTATTCAGCCAAAACTCCAACCCAACTTGCAAACCTTATACAGCTACTCTCCAACTTATCTTGTCTATTTTCTTCCATATTTCCTCATCTGCAATCAAAGCCTTAAACATCTTCTTATTTGGAATCCAATTTATGTTTTCCATGCCATTTCCCTCTAGCTTTTAAAACAAATCGAGCCATTTTATTACCTATGTACAATTGCCTACACGTGAGCATTTTTAAGCAGATTCATGGTGAAATCAAATAGAAACGTACAAGGGCAATAAGGAAAGGAAATTTGAAATCTTAAACTTACTTTTATTGTCCATGGATGAAACTTTGTATACATACCATCGATCGATGTGATGCATGAATTACTATTGAAGACTTACAACTAACTTTATTTATTTTTTGTCTCTTAGTTTTCAATGGGAAAATAGTCATATAACTTATGCTTTAGAAACGCTTCGCTTGACCTTTCATAGTTTGTAGGTCATTTTCTGAAGTAACCGGACTAATTTGCATGATGTTACTGCGTGGAAAAGAAAACCATTTTGCTTAATTATAATCTGGCTAATTTTACTTCAAATGGGATCTTATTTATATATTTTTATTTTTTAAATAAGCCGTTCAAGTATTTTATCATGAAGGATTTATTGAATATACGAGTAAAAATATTATGTGAGTTACGCTAGTACTTTTTAAATTATTTCATACCCAATTCACATAAATGATATTTGAGACTCACTAAACACTACTCGTAGCCAAAACCGGGCATAAAACACTTTTAACTTCTTGGACTCCGCTCCAAGTTAATTAGTTGCACTCTTCTGAAAAAGAAAGGCCCATAATTATTTGTAACTATATAGATACTAGCTAATGCAAAGTAATTTCTTTTTCATTCCATAAAATAATAATACTCTCAAAGGCTTATGTGGTAGGCCTTGATTGACTCATTTTACTTACGTGCCCCCGTGTTTTTCTTCTCATGCCGTATTCATTGAACAAGAACGACCGCCATACTTGACTAAGCTCACATCTTTGTTAATTTTACTCATTCATTTGTAATTTGATTAGTTACATATAATTATGAATGATTGACTAATTTATCTCCAACGCCTCATATTTCCATCGATAATTCTTAACTTGCACACTAGCATATGATAATTAATTGTGCCCCTGGCAATCGATTGGCTAGGTGGAACAATCAGCTTTGCCTGTATTTTACTTAGAGGGCAACTGTAAAATTGAGTTTCCCACTATATGAACTTATCAAGCTTTGAAATAAGTCAAATAATTAAGGACGGGTCATTTCGAATATTTTCTTTTCTTCTTTCAATGAAGTTGAAAATGTCGACTAAATTTTAAGGAGGCAACAAAAGATGCCCCATGTCTTATATGTGCAATTTTTTTAATCAATTGTCCTTCCTATTTCATCCAACATTACACGGATTTATTTGAAACTTAACTGACTCCTCTCAAGAAATTTTCGCTTAAAAATCTTTTTCTTTGGCATACCCTTTTTTAGTCCAAGGGACTTTCCTATAATATATTCCCAATTAAAAGAGCATAATGAATAGATAAAATAATCCAATCGATTCCCAATTAAAAGAGCATAATGAATAGATAAAATAATCCAATCGATTTTGGTGATGGAGTTCGTGCATTTGTCAAATTTTCTTTATTGATCGACCATCATGGTATCGATCTTGATCATGAGTTTTGAAGTCTTTACGGATTAGGTTCCTGATGAAGCTCTTGGTCCAGGGGCCTATTCGATCTTCCTTCATACATATTTTATTTGTGATGCGACTTGTAGGGTTTTAATCGAGCAGTCACGGTCCATCATTAATGGTGGGTGTGTCAATCATGGTGGATGGGAGCATCTGCAACATGGAAGTGGACGGTAATTCTCTTCGTCTTTGTGGTATTCCGCATAGGCGGCTACAATAGTAAAAGTGGCTCATTTGTGCCTTTGGTTGAGTTTTTGTCTTTTGTTTTTAGTTTGTTTTGTACTAATAGGTCCAACGACTTTTATATTTGTTGTTTTAGTTTTTTACTTTTATGAGATTATAAATTACTTGTTTGAACTGTAATGGCTTTAGTGATGCTTAAGAGCAATAAATTAGTTTTTATGTAAAGTTTTGTTTTGTACTTTGGTTTCATGCTCACATAAAAAAGTTTTTATGTAAAGATATTAACCCATGTTTTTTCCTATATTCATATGATTTATCTTAAATGCATGCATGTTTTTAAAACGGAGGGTTAAACTGTATATGTTTTCAAAATGAGTTTATAACTTATTGATTTTTGGTCCACTCACATTTTTATTGTTTTATTGACCCTCTAGGCCGTGATACACCAACAGGGGTGGGTACCGAGGTTAAGACATAGATAGTATTGTTGCGTACCTGACACCCTACGGGGGTTGTTTTTAGTACTTGTATTGTACTGACATATATATATATATATATATATATATGCTCGATCATGTGTAATATATCATGATCCCTTGTTTGGCATTATGGTAGTGTACTTTGTATGTTATACAGTCTCATAGATAGTACTGATCTGTGCTAGACAAGAGATCAGGATCAGGATCCTGATCCCTACAGGGCACGTCCTATTGTTATCATAGGGGGACTGAGACGGGTCCTGTCATATACAGTCTCATGTTCACTTGTGCTGAAGGTAGTCAGGATCCTGATAGTTACTTCGGGCTCTATCCTGTAGAATTACTAGGCTTCCATTTGCCCCCCAAGTATTGATGGATGCCTATGGTAACGAAGTGTACCAAGAGAAAGCATCCCCAGACAGGTAAGGGTTGGTACGAGAAAGAGATTCCCATGAGTGGATGGATGCCATTACAGTTGAGGTAAGGGTTTTCTTCAACACCCATGCATTGGTATGAAAACCTCCCAATGTGTCCCAAGAACGATGTTTTACCATCCCACTAAAGAGTATGAATGTTGGTTTCTTGAAAACCCTAAGGAAATGGTTGTCCTGGTCTATATAAGCCGGATAGGGCTTTCTATTGGCTGGGACAGTAATTCTCAGAGGAGGCCCTAGCTGACCTGTTATTTGACACCTCAGCTTGTTCATTTCATTTATAAGGGCCTAATGCTCTGTAGCGTGAGATGGTCTTCTATCACGGAGAAACTCTTCATCTGATCATGCTTAATTGGGATCATACTTTCTCTAGTTGTTTAGTATGCTTCTTATCTTGGTGGGATTGTAGGTTTGATTTCTCCCCGACCATTATATGGCTAGTTCTTAGAAAGCAAGTCATAATCAAAGATCGAAAACTCCTGATGAACTCTTCATGTCTCTAGGATCTCAAAACCTGTTCTTCCTGAGAAAGGTGGTATCGAGAGTAGGGGCTCTAGAACTAACGCTCTTGATTCCATATTATTCTTTCCATTTTCATATTTCTTGACCTCTGATGTTGGAACAATAGAGTTTTTGTTTGAAGCCATGTCACGGCTAGATAGCTCTTAAGCCTGGCCATTTAGAGCCTCAATTTGTAAACTGATGAGAGCGAAGATATCTTGGAAGAACTCTATAAGCTCCTTCCTAGCCATGACTTAGTTGGTGATATCCTCCAATATTCCATCAAGTGGTGGCTCCATGACAGTTTGCGTGGTTGGTAACTCAGGAGACGTCCCATGAGAAAGGTCCTCTAAAAATCTCCCTTGAGCGTCTCGGCGTTGCTGAGTATACCCGAACTTGGGCATGCACTAAAAAGATTCCACTGAGCGTGCCAAATTATGTTGCTACTCAATTTTTTTTCTCATTTTTGGAGCCTAATCTCCCGAGACAACCCTTACTGGATCTCCGTGTGGAACGTTATCTATGGAGCGAGGGAGGTGGACCACTCATAGGAATCTCTTTCTTGTGAATGGTGAAGTGTAGATTTGTTCGATGGGCTAAGTGTAAAATGCCTTTGGCCACGGTCGATCCCTAAATGAGCAGATCAGGATGTAAGTAGGCCTTTCAAGTCAAGTGTAGGCATGCCACTAGTAGACGCTCCTACTAGATAGTGACAGGACCCATCCCAATCCCCCACGCGGGATGACCCTGCTCCCGTCTGACACGAAGTGTCAGACAAGGGATATTTCCGACCTTTGCCCTCCCGGGCTATCAGAGTACGCCAGGATCCGGAGGAAGCATGTGATATCTCGGTCTCTGCTACAGTCCACATCGTATCCAACCTGAAGGGTATTAAAAACTGAAAGACTGTGAGTGGAAAAAATAAAAGAGTGTATAAAACATATTTCATAAAAGACCTTTATACCCTTCACTAAAAAGCATGCATGCATAGTAAAACCATTTATCCAATAACACATGTTTAAACAACCATCATTAGGGTCTCAGCCCCAAATTCCGTAAATACAAGTCATACGGGTTCCTGCCCAAAACCATTTACAGACAACCATAACATTATAAACATATGTGGGATCTCAGCCCAAATCCATTTATCATCATAAAACAAAATTTCCCAATCCACTTGAAATCATGTTTATCCATTATATTTAATATCCAAGAACCTGTCACGGTAAAATAAAGCTACGCGCGTGCTAACCGGGGTCTCAAACCCAAGTCTCTCCAGGGTCCACCCAGGTCAATGTCCGTAGATCAATGACCGTCCCTGGAGGTAACAAACCATGCCCATTCTGAGAGTAAGGAACCCAACTGGGGGGCTACTCCACTCAGTCAGTTCTCTGTGACTACTCCGGGGTCCACCCAGGACAACGACCCTCCCCGGAGGAGACAATCATATATAAAGGATGGAATATGAAAAACCTTTTGAAATCATTCTTGAAACCTTTCCAGGATTCATGTCCGGCCCCCACAAGCCGTCATGAACCATAAAATCCTTTCCAAGGGTTCATGCGATTCCCATAAACCGTCATGACCCGTAAATCCATTTAAAGGGTTCATGCCGGTTCTCATAAACCGTCATGAACCATATAAACCATTTGTAACACATAGCTGAGCCTTAGGCCCGAATCCACATACAAACTGGACCTCCAGTCCGAATCGTAAACCAATTGGGCCTCCGGCCCGATGCCTCGTTAAATCAACTGGACCTCAAGTCCGAGAGTTCATAAATCAAATGGGTTTCGTACTCGAGTTTACCTTTTCAAATCCAAAACCATTTCATGAAATCATATTCAAAACCACAAGAATGGAAAATCAGAGTAAAACTGAAAAACCTCGATTTACATGCAAGCACGTAAATCGCCTCGAAATACGTGAAACCATATAATTCACAATCATCCAAATCAACATCATCAAATCACATTCATAATCCATATAAAACATTTATGCATGCATCATTGTTTAGAAATCAAGGTCCACTCATAGACCGTCCTAAGCCTGCCTCGATACGCGTTCCATAATCGTCTCCCGGGTCAATCGTCGTCACCGGGACTCCCAAAACTATCCAAATTCATTTAGAGGGTTACTAATAGCCTCATTAACCTCTCATTGAAGTCCCATAATTTTCCCGATTTTCTAACTATTTTTAAAACCGAACCTAAACCATCGGACACCCTGAACCCTATCGAAACGATGTCTGATTGACACGAAACCAGTCTCAACATGTTCGTTACATCGAATAGATGATTTTATATGTTGAACAATTCCCCAAATTACTGTTCACACACCCTCACGCGCTCCTAGAAGGCTCAAAACACTATTCATCATCTTCATGCTTTAGCCGATTCAGACGACCGGTTCACCTGGTTTGGCCGGTCCAACTGGACTGGCGTGACCGGTTCACGACTCTAGACTCCCCATTTTTCATCCTACTTCTTCCTTTTTGATTCCTTTCTTCCTATTTTCAAGTTTTCTATCCATTCCAATCCTTAAAAGCACCTAAAAACACTTAAAACCCAAGGTTTGATTTTGAACCAAACGGTTCAATGGTCCTAACTTCCTCCCACGGCTTCACAGCCATCCTAAGCTTCCTAAAAGCATCCTAACACAATCCTAGTAACCCATTTAATTCATTAAAACCATTAAAAACCAACCAAAACGCCAAAACCAAATTAAAGGGAGAAAACGGGCTAACCGTGAAATCCTCTCGGGTTTCTCCTCCTCTCGCCGCCGTGGACGGTGGTTCTGGCCTCCCAGCAACCTCCTCACCATACTCACTTCACTCTATCCTCAGTCATGGTCGAATGGGAAGGGTTGGATTGGTTTAAGGGGGTGGGGTGAGATCGTGTGAGTTTGGGTTTGTGTTTGAAATGAAGAAAATGAAGATGTTCGATGCATGAAGGAAAAGGGATGGCCTGTGGATGGGTGACACTTTTCACTCATCCATAGGGCAGGAACTAAATATCTGGGCCCCACTAGAGTCCAAAAGTGAAGTTATTTCGTAATTCGTGCAATAGTGCACTTGAACTTCCGTGAGCCGTAACTTCGCCATCTAACGTCCGAATTCGACGTGCCGCCTGTCTATGAATTCGTATCGTCCCGATCTACGTAATAGTCCCCGGCCCTCAAACATTGGACCTCCCAGGTCAAAAGTCAACATTTGACCCCTTTTACTCAAAATTACCAAAATACCCCTTAACTTCCGAACATCATAACTTCTTCCTCGAATGTTGGAATTGAACGTACCACCTGTCTACGAACTCGTGATATCATGAACTACGTCACGGTCATCGGTCAAAGTCCATTTGACCGCCCAAATGAAAAGTCAACATTTTGCCACAGCTAGGGGCAAAACGGTCATTTTACATCATTCGTCCGATTTCGCCCAACTAATCACGGATTAGCCTCACTAATCGTGATTAGTCACTAATCTAATCTCGCAATTTGGGACGGGTCGTTACAACCTTCCCTCCTTAATTAATTTCGTCCTCGAAATTCCAACCGACCTAATTCCAACCGTTCTTCCCTCCTTAATTAGTTTCGTTCTCGAAACTCCAACTATCCTGATTCCACAACCACCTCGTGGAACGTAATTAACCTCGCAACACGTGTACACTCGTACACCATCTAACTAGAACAATACTTGTCTACACCCAGACGTACCACTAATACTCACGTCGCATCGACTACACTCGACCACGTCGAATAACAGCAGTCATACGTTCCGAATTGACATCACTTGTCAAATCTACCATTTCGCTGATACAACAACTCGAAGGTTCCCTTCTCAATCACTATTCTATCCTAAAGTCTGCTCCCACTGGGAGTCATCAGACCTCACACAACGATCCACGCTGACACCTCCGACAATCTATCACCACTTGATAGTCGTCAGTCGAAAACTGACACTATAATTACCTGTGGTTACACTAACCACCAATTCACTCAACCTGAGTATACGCATACCAACAACTACACGACCTGTGTGTAACTAGACCTATCAGAAATACTATGACCTAATGCACAGTATCCAATGTCCAGTCCACGACCTCAACTAATCCGATGGTATCGGAACTAAGCCAACTACCAACACACTCACCAATGTACCCCTGGTATAACCTATATACCTTCACCAGGCACAACAAGTCTGCCAAGTGTCGTACCTCGAACAACATACAAGGTACGTACATCTACCCATCAATCAGCCTACAACCACCTAGGTTGTAGTCAATCACGTTTCTACTATGAAGTCCATTTGTCCAATCCCGGACTAGACAAATCGAAACTCCAACCCATCATCTATTTCCATATTCGAATCCGAAATCATCATTTCGTAAGCTAGCATCAGGAATGACCATTCCGAACCCAAATCCATAAAAGGAAATCCACTGTCAAGCTCCAGAATAAAATCCTGAATCGTCACCCAGAATTCGATTCCAAAACCCAAATCCAGAAATCCACTTTCAAGTTCAAAAATCAAATCCTGAATCGTCATCCAGAAATCTAATTCCAAAACCCGAAATCTCGTTCTCGTCTACAGAGACGCACTATATCCGAACCTATCGGATACCTGCTCAAACGATTACACATTACATTTGATTGACTTCGTAGAGAAGCCAATCCCAACCTCAACACATCTAGGCTGACCAAATCCGACCTCGTCGAAAAACTACTCACTTGAGTAATATACCATACGGGATTCACTTCGAAAAGAAGTTCAGTCCCAACATCCTTAACGCAAACATCCAAATAAGAGCAATATACTCTCTACCCATCTGGATTATCAAGATCACGATCTATATCTATCACTACGTCAACCGACCATAGACGTCACGATCCCCGATCATCACGACGTCCAAAGTCCTCAACATCAAAATCTCGATTCATCTAGGATCCACACATGTTCGTCAGTCACATCACTCTTTAACAAATTCCCACATCTAAACAGATCAGTCAACGACGAGACACGTCGAGACTGTGGGTTCTCCCCAATCACTTCGTATCGATCCTTGTCATTCCACCGAGGAAAAACTAAGGATAATCGAATACAATGACATCAAAATCCCTCCTACGTGAATGCAAACAACACTCGATGCACTCACCACGTCATGTAACCTGACATCGTCTGCCACCAAGCAGAAAATGAGAAATCTCAGTCACCCAACTTCGATATACTCAATTCTCCGGATGGCCCACGACAAATCTGGGTCCACCAACCAATACACGACCAATGTACTGGTGACAACAACCATCATCTAACGTCATCTACATCATCTACAACATCTACCATGGTAGAACCTCAGAAGTCACCCAAAATGACTTCAAATACCCATTACCAATGCGGAAAACTCTCATTCCACTGGTCACCTCAATAACAACCTTTCGCGATTCCGAAGTTCCAACCACGTCGGAACCAACACACTCGGGCATCAACCACGTGTCCATTAACCAATCTAACTCTATCCGTGATCCACACCCGAACCACATATACCGAACATATGCCCAACTCGACAAAGTCACATCCTGACTCGTAACTCACCGTCATCACAATCACCGGCATCAGCACCAGCACCAGTACCGGTACCAGCACACCAACACCAGTATCAACATCAGCATCGGCACACAAACATCAATATCATTATCAGTACCCCGTGTGCAAACTGACAACCCTGGATCTCCCCTCATACCGAGCGACGACCCCGTACCTCTACTCGTATTGGAGAAACTCTACCTCCCTCGTACCCGACACCTCTGGGTACAGTCACCCTGACAACTCATACGAGAAAAGGAAACGTCCCCCGAACGTCCCCGTCTCATTCTGCGATCGTACTCAGCCGTAACCGAGTCGAATCCAGAATCATTGCTCGTACATATGCGTTACTCACGCACCTCGTCTCAACGTCACGACTGACAACCCCATTGTCACAATCGTCACGGTAACCTGAGTCTACTCGACCTGATAAGACTCGACTACGTCCATCGATAGTAGCGTCCGCCACAACCTCGTGCAGACCAAAATACCAGACATCTCGATATCCAGACTCCACATCCAACGAAATCAATCGCCTGTACCAATTACTCCGTATCCCCGTTATGGGATTCCATCGACAAGTACCAACCCTGATAACCTGTCCAACCGAACTCTAACCTGTCGTACCTCGACTAAACCAAATGTCCTCTACCAGGTCGCCCACGACCTTAGTTGTACCAACAATCCATCACAACCAAAGTAGCACGACAACCATACTTCGATGGTGTTCTCGAGTCAGAATCAAAGTATTTGGATCAATGCACAAAGATGGTATCCCGACTTGATAAGTTGTGAACCATACTTTGATGGTGTATTTCGAGTACCAATTACTACTGAAGAAAATGTGGTTTGTATTAAAATGGAAATGGAAGTACAAGTATGTGAATGTAAAAGCACTGGAATTGAATAAAAATTGAAATTATAAGTACAAAAAAATAAATTATTTCCTTCGCATTCAAGCCCGTATCAAGCAAGAAGTTCTAGAAATCATCACCTGAAATGAATATCAGTCAAAAATCATGCTATGAAATGGCAGAACACTGAAAAGCGACGACGAGACGTTGAAAAGGAGGTTTGAATTCCTTAGTGACCGGAAATAAGTTGGCAGTTCATATGACATTCGGTAAATTGGTAATCGAACGACTTTTCGTAAATTGTAGTCGATGACTTTCTGTGAATCGATGATCGAAATGAATTGCCGTGAATCGATAATTGAAATGACTTTTCGTTAGCTGGTAGTCGGTGAAATCAACCTTTACGACACCAATGCGTCGGAAAGAAGGGTAATCTTCTGTGAACCTCGACCGAAAATCCGAGAACTAGCAATCGAAGAGAGGGCGACCGTTATGACACTGAGCGGTCAGAAAGAAGGTTAATGTAGGAGGTGGAGCCAATCATGATGACATTGCTGCTAGAGCGGTCAGAAAGACGGTTGGACTGTTGGATAAATGCTTCGAAGGGGTGAGAAGAGAAGCCAATCATGATGACATTTCTGAGTTTGATTGGTTGATTTTCGGTGCTTTGAGAAGCTAGGTTTTTATCTATTTATAAACGGTGAACAAGCTCTCAACTTACCAAGTGGTGCCTCGCATAGGTCCCAAGCTACTGATCTTTCCGTTGAAATACTCTCCTTTGCGTCTGTTTTCTTTGCGCTTGTCAGTACTGCCCATACTTTCTTCTTCTCCACGCTTAAAGTTGTTTGGGCTGGGCTTGCTTTCTATGTTGGGCCTTCTATTTCCGTGAGCCATCACCTTTGGCCCAGAGGAGATTTTTTCGGATATAAACAATAAGCTTAGGATAAAAAATCAAGACCTCAGATCTTCATATACAATGTGTTTAAAAAATTAGTTAGAATGTTAAATTGATAGAGCAAATGCAAAATAAATTTGAAATAAAGATATTGAAAAAAATGAAAGTAATATGTAATTAATAAGATCGATATATTATTGATATTGTAGATTGATATGAAATCAAATATGGTATGGATTGATATTTCCAATTGAAGGCCATAAGCATTCATAAATTTAAATGTGTTATGCCTTAATAATATTATTTTTTCACTTGTTTGTTGATGCAGAAATCGTCCGGTTCTATAAAATTCCTTCTTGATCCCTACACACAATAACGAAAATCAAATGGGATTAAGGTTGAATCCCGGGGGGGTGGGGGGGGGGGGGGGAGGGTTCAACTGAAATCGCTCTGATGCTTAAGTAAGTTTTCTGAGAGAGAATAATCTGACAGAGTGTTTTCAGGAGTTTTTTATTACCTTTAGAAGTGAAATGTGGTCTTCTATTTATAGTGAAACCTTGAGGGTCACCGGAGCGTCTGATTGGTTGAAGAGGAAAATATTAAATAAGTGATTGCACCGAGTGTAATCACTTATTTATTAATGAATAAATAATTCACTGGGAAGTTATTTATCATCGACATTGATTTGATTAATTAATATATTTAGCTGGTAAATATATTGAATTAATGCGGAGATTGTTACATATCGATGTCAATTTTACCAAGGGTAATATCGGCATCATGGGAATTGTTAGCCACGTGACCGCTACAGAATATTCATGTAATTTATAGCTCCACAAATGCTCCCACATCGCTTAGGAATTGGAGGAATCCTAAGAGATGTAGTCTTCTTGTGGTTCCAGTAAATCACATCTTAATATTTTGTATAGGAGTAGGACCTCTCTTTCCCGGATGTAATTGGAGATTAACCTTGACCTTGCCCCAATTGGAATTCTTTGGGCTTGTTCTCCTATTTTGAGTTGATCTTCAGAGCCCGATTAACCACTAGAGTATGCTTAATTTTCTTTATTTAAATGAGAGTACGTGGCTCTTATTTTCATAAAGAAAATTAAATCAAAATAGCGGGTTAGGGTTGAAGGAGTTCCTTTGATATCTTCAATCTTCTTGGGTTCTGCGTTGAGGTAGTAATCCCATATGACTTTTGATTTTTTTTTTCTCTATGGCTTTTGAGTTCCATAGGTGGAGCGGGTGTGAGTGGAGCAGAATCCTGTCTGAAGGGTCTGAACTGAAGAGGCCGAATAAGATTGGAGAAAAGGGGAAAAATTGCAGTAGCGGGTCCCAGGTTCTAATAACTAGTTAGATCATGCAAGCTGTCCTTCTCTCTATTCTCTTGGTCACGGGCGAATGGCGCGGTACAGGAGGTGGAGCGCGTGAAGGGCAGGCTCGTTGGTGCGGCTGCAGGTGTCACGCGAAGGGACAGCGGGGCCTGTACGTCAGTCGGCTGCTTGCTATTCCAGAATGAAGACAACCGTTGTGTTACTTTTATTTTTTCTTTTTCAGCTGTTTTTTTTCTTCAGCTTTTTTCTTTTGTATAAAATATGTAAGTAAGTATGTATTAATTAATAAAATACATACTTACCTTTTCTGCTTTCGTACATATATGTAAGTAAATATATACTAAAATATAAAGTATATATTTACCTTTTTTTTTGTTATAGGTAATATATATATATATATGTATATATATATATTTTTTTTGAAACTGATCAACTTTGTTCCCTTTTTAGCTGTGCTGCACTTGGACGTTCCGAAGATTCGAAGTTCTCAATCACAGTGATTTCAAGGATGTCAAGAGGGAAGCAAGCACTGAGGTCGGGGAAGCTGCACTTGTGGGAACGGGGAGGCTCACGTAGCGGGCGTCCATTCGTCGGGGAGAAAATCAAACTACTCAACCTTGACGAGTTTGAGAAGTGGAAAAGTCTCCACGAAGATGCTTTCCCTGAAGGTGTGATTGTTGTGCTTGGTGATGCTTGTGGAGCTACGAAGGCCCCGAGGGGAGCTGTTTCCAGAAGCAAGAATGCGAAGCTTCTCCGGTGGATCCAATTTCACCCTCTGATCATCAACTGGGGTTTCAAGTTTCCGTTTTCGAAACTATTCACCAAGTTTATCTACCAGATGGGGTGTTGCCCTTCCTAGCTGCACGTCGACGCTTACCGCCACATCATGTGCTTTGAGAAGCTGAATGAGCTCTTCAACTTGGAGCTTACTGAGGATGAGTTCTGGAATTACTACTCAGTGGAGCAGCCCGCGGAGTACACATGAGGTCCCAAAGGTTGAGCGTTTCGTGGGCACGTTGTTTGATGATGAATTGTATCGAACTTCGTGCATTGAAATTGGTGACGAATGGGATCGTAACTGCGTCAATGGTCTGAATATTGCTTCACGCTACCGTGGCCCGTCTAACTTGTACACCATCACCAAGTTCCATGCTGACACCAAGAAGGTTGATAGAGTTCTCATGGTTCCTCTGCAGTTTCGTGAGATGAGCTGGTTACTTAGTCCTCGCAGATGCATGGCTGGTGGGCGTCCTCTCGCGGACTTGATCAGAAGCTGGTTTATTTCCCCGAGGCACATGAAGCAAGGAGTCCAATCAGTGCGCACGAGCCAAGATTTGTTGGGCGCCCCTCCAGCGAAGGTGCTCAACCAGCCCGTGCCCCAAGCGACACTTCCCAAATCGTGTCTTGTCCATCGAGCCCAGCGGGATCATCGAGCAAGCGCAAGTCTTCAGGCGAGCCTCAGAGAAATCTGGTGAAGAGTTCAGTCAAGTCCCCAAAGAAGCTGAAGGTTGTTCAGGCTCCTCCTGAAGTTCGGGTGGTGCCCCTTGCCTTGGTGTCGGCTGCATGTTCCCCTTCGAAGAGACCAACTTCAGATCCCTTGAAGAGAACCTGCGATAAGGTCCTGGCGCTGATCATGGAGGAGTCAGAGTTACTTATGCGAAGGCAGGGAGTTCTCAAGTCCGCGAAGGCGAGATGCCCTTGAAATGCGCCAATAGTGGAGTAGCACAGGAAATCCATGACAAGGTCGCCAAAGAGCTCGAGATTGTAAAGGCGGAGGCTCGTAAGCCTGCAGCTATACTGTGTCTCCGGGCCAATATCCAAGTTGAACTAAAAAAACTCAAGCTCGAGAGCACCATATTTCAAGAATCTCACACCCAACTTCAACTAAAAAATGAATATTTGGAGAAAGAGTTGGTTTGCTAGAAGCCAGTTTGGATGAATTGAGGAGCGTCCAAGCCGAGAAGTTGTTAGCGGAGAGTGAGCGAGACATCGCTCTCGACGAATCTGAGCTACTGCGCGGCTCTCTTCAAGACTCTCGGGAGAAGTTTGGGCTCCTGGAGGTTGAGGTAGAGCGAGCTCGTGCTGAGATTGAATGTTTGAAATCTGAGACGTATTCGCCTCCTTATGCTCCTCGCGCCTCTCGTTAGAATGTAGAGGAGCTTGAAAATTCTGTGGAGGATTTGAAGCTGAAGCTGTTTGTGGCGGGTTGCAGTGAGTTCGAGATGGAGGCACACCTTGCTCGTGAATACGTCGAGGGGTATCTTGATTGTCAGAACAATATGTCCCCCAAATACGCAATTTAGGAGGGAGACATTGAAGATGCGTCCCAGTGGGCTGCAAACTTAGAGCAAGATGCGCAACATGGAGAAGCGATCCCACCTGAGGTGCCAGGTCATACGCCGCTGAGTTTCCCAGAGCAGTTTGGTGATGACCTTATTCCCGACATTGGCAACTCGTTCTACGATGGGATTCCTGAACTATCGAGCAAGGATTGGGCCCATTTTACACATTCAATGGATATAGAATATGTGATTTCAACTTGCCTTAGGCTCGTATTGGGGCTTCTCCATTTTTATGTGTCTTATTAAACAATTTTTTGAGCAGTCGACTTGTGACTCGCCAACCTTTTCTTTTGTTTTTGTTTTAGTTCAAGTGGTTGAGCAATCGGGATGTGATTTGCCTACCTAGCTTTCTCAACATCATCAATATAAAGTCTTCCTTTATTTTCCTTCAAACTTTGTAGGATCTTTACCTTTATAGGTTTGCTTTGAGATGTAGAAATTTGAGAGATGCTGAAATTTGAGTTTTGTTGAACCAATTGCAACTTGGGCTCGTGTGTTGTTCCGCGAGGGTAACCTTTGTGTGTAGAAATGCTCGCCGGGAATTTGACATAACTTGGAATTGAGTGAGGTTGATACGGTTGGAAATCTAAGTTCCATACCTTTCTACTACCACTAAGTTTGTTCCAAGATGATCCGAATTGATCTTTGTAGAATCAGTCGAATCTTGAGCTCGTGCGCTAGTACGTACAATTGACCTTTGTGTACAAAAACGTTCGTTGGGAACTTGTTTCAACTCCGAATTGTGTGAGATCAATGACGTTCAAAGGCTGACTTCCATATCGTTCTACATCCGTCTACCTCATGTCAGGGTGATCAAAATGCAGTAGTCTAGGATTGAATGAATCTCGTACTCATGCGCTAGTACGAGTAGTTGACCTTTTCATGTACAAAAATGTTTGATGGGAACTCGTCACAACTTGGAATTAAGTGAGGTCAATGGCATTGGAAATCTGATGTTCGTAGCTTTTTAGTGATATCAAGCTCATCTCAGGGTGAGCACAATTGAGTGACCTATGATCGAATGATTCTCGTACTCGTGCGCTGAAATGTAGAATTGTACTTCGCATGTTAAAACATTTGCCCATTGTTTGTCGTGGCCTGATGGTTGCCCCTCTTGGTGGGGTGGGAAGTGTTTTTTAGTAGCTTTCCAACTCCAAAAATTCGAGATTGTGGATGGTTTCAAGTGCTCTTCTGAGGCGGGTTTTGGGCCTTTCGCGTGGCGAAGGCTTGATGTGCTTCGCATGACGAAGATTTGTGTGCTTCACATAGCGAAGGCTTGATGTGCTTTTCGTGGCAAAGGTTTGGCGTGCTTTCCATGGCAAGGGCTTGTTGTGCTTTGTGAGGCAAAGGCTTGACGTGCTTTGCGAGGCAAAGGCTTGACATGCTTTGCATGGCAAAGGCTTGGCGTGCTTCACATGACGAAGACTTGAGTGCTTCGAGTGACGAAGACTTGAGTGCTTCGCGTGGCGAAGGCTTGATGTGCTTTACATGGCAAAGGCTTGATTTCTTCATGCGGCAAAGGTTTGATGTGCTTCGAGTGACGAAGACTTGAGTGCTTCGCGTGGCGAAGGCTTGATGTGTGTTGCGTGGAAAAGGCTTGATTGCTTTGTGTGGCGAATGCTTGATGTGCTTTGCGTGGCAAAGGCTTGATTGCTTTGAGTGACAAAGACTTGGGTGCTTCGCATGGCGAAGGTTTAATGCGCTTTGCGTCTTCTAAACAAAAATGTAAACGATAAGAAAATTTCATTAGACGTTGAAACAAAACATCTTGAATCTTATTGGAAGATACTATGTGAGCAAAGTGGGCGTTTAGCCGAATTTTATCCACATGTTTTGTGTCTTTGATGATTATTTGGTCATTGATTCAGTTTCCTAGACGTAGTACTTCCGAAGGTGATGGGCATTCAGTGCTCTGCTTACAAGTTTCCCGTCCATGGTCTCCTAGATGTAGCTTCCTTTCCCACCAACTTGTTGGATGCAGTAAGGACCTTCCCAAGGGGATTTGAGCTTTTGAGACCCGGGGGCGGTTTGGTGTTGCAAATGTATTCTTGAGGACCAGATCGCCAGAAAAAAATTGTCGAATCTTTGCCTTCTTATTGTAGAAACTTCTGACTTGCTGCTGGTAATTGCAAATGCGTTTGACGACTTGTTCCCTCAACTCTTCGCTTAAGTCAAGGGATGTTCTTAAGGCTACATAGTTGATGGTAGGATCGTCGAGCTCCGTGAAAGGTGCAGGAATGACGACGTGTGCTGGGAAGACAGTGTTTGTTCCAAATGCAAATGTAAATGGAGACTTGCCTGTCGCTCGTCGCGGGGTCGTCTGGTAGGCCCAAAGTGCACCATCTAGCTCTTCCTCCCATAGTCCTTTTTTTTCGTTGAGTCTCTTCTTGATGCAATCAAGGATGGTCTTATTTAAAGCTTCGGCCTGGCCGTTTCCTTGAGGGTAATATGCAGTAGAGGTGAAATGCTTTATTTTCCACGATTCGAAGAACTCCTTGATTGATGTGCCAGTGAATTGTGTTCCATTATCGGTTAATATGACTTTCGGTATTCCAAACTGACAGATGATTTGACTCCAGACAAATTTTTATACATCCAATTGAGTGATGGTTGCTAATGCTTTGGCTTCCACCCACTTGGTAAAGTAATCGGCGGAAACAATCAGGTACTTCTTATTGGGTGTTGGCGTAGTCAACAATGGCCCGACAATGTCGATGCCCCACTACATGAACGACCACGGGCTAACTAGAGAGTGCAACTCTTCAGGGGGTGCTAGGTGGTTGGGCTTGTACCTTTGGCACTTATCACATGCTTGGGCATATCTGAGTGCGTCTTGATTCAAAGATGGCCAGTACAATCCTGTACTAAGTGTCTTTTGTGCGAGCGATCTTCCTCTGGAATGGTTTCCACATTGCCCCTCGTGAATCTCGGCCAAGACCTTCAATGTCTCAGGGTGCTTTAAACATTGTAAGTTTCCCCCTGTGAAGCTCCGACGAAAAAGCTGGTCATTGTCGATGTAGTATCATGCAACCTTCATTTGAATTTTGCGAGCTTCTAGTCGATCGTCTGGCAAGGTGTCATTCACTAAGTAATCAATGAAAGGGTCTTTCCAACTTGGGGCGAGGTCAACTTCTCTCACTTCAACTTCGTTCATGTCAATGCTGGGCTGCTCTAGGTACTCAATTGGGATCAAGCGTCTGAAGCGATAGTCGAGTGCCGATGCTAAATTTGCGAGTGCGTCGGCTTGCTCATTTTCGGCTATGGGGACCTAGTGAAAGGTGAAGACAGTAAAGAAAGTGAGCAGCTTTTGTACTTTGTTGTTGTATTGAAGCATCCTTACATCTCTTGCAGCGTACTCCCCGATGGATTGGTTAGTGATCAACTGAGAGTCAAAATGTACGGCAATCTTCTTAACTCTCAGTTCCTTGGCAAGGCCTAGGCCGAAAATCAGTACCTCGTATTCTGCTTTGTTGTTGGATGCCTTGAATCTGAACTGGACTGCTTTCTCCATCATCGAACCATCTGTGGTTATAAGGATGATGCCTGCTCCTCCGCCTCGTTGATTTGACGATCCATTCACAAAGAGCTTCCAAAGTGGGTCGGTCATAGAAGAGCGCAATGAGATTTGTCCGAGTGTTTGTTCATGTTGTGAAGGAAGCTTGGTCGGGTGGGAGTCCTTCTCAAGTTCCATGCCCCGAGTTTCTTCTAGTGATGCTGGCGTGAACTCCACAATGAAGTCTGCTAGGGCTTGGCCTTTTATCGCAGTCCTTGGGCAATAAAGCATGGCATGTTGACTCAGCTCTATTACCCACTTCATGACTCTTGTTGAGGCGTCAGGTGCAGGGAGGAGTGACCACAGGGGGTACTTTGTCATGATGATCACCCAGTGAGCTTGAAAGTAGGGCCTCAATTTCTTTGTGGTAACCAGTAGTGCCAAAATTAGTTTCTCAAGCTTTGGATACCATGTTTCAGTGTCGAGGAGAGCCTTTGATGTGTAGAATACTGGGAGTTGGACTCCGTTTTCTTCCCTGATTAGCGCAGAACTTAAGGCCACGTCAGAAACTCCCAAGTAGAGGAACATGTCCTCGTTGTCCTTTGGCTTTGATAGCAATGGCGGAGATGCTAAGTAGCTTTTGAGATCTTTGAAGGCCTTCTCGTACTTCTCATCCCATTTATACTTGGATGCTCTCTTCATTGCTTAGAAGAAAAGTAGACATCGATCTGTGGCCTTGGACAAAAATCGATTTAGAGCAGTTGCGCGTCCTGTGAGACTTTGTATCTCCTTCAGAATTGATGGTGATTTCATGTCCTGGATTGCTTTGATCTGTTTCAGGTTTGCCCGATTCCTCGCTGGGTTACAAGGTACCCTAGGAATTTTTCGGTAGCCACCCCGAAGGTACACTTTAGAGGGTTAAACTTCATCCTGTATTTCCTCAGCAACTCGAAAGTTTGTTTTAAGTTTACGATATGGTCTCCACGCTTCTCCCCCGTGATCATGATGTTATCGACGTAGACCTCCATCGTCTTCCCAATAAGATCCTTGAAGATGTGATTCACAAGTCGCTGATAGGTAGCGCCTGCGTTCTTAAGGCCAAAGGGCATGACTTTGTAGCAGTAAACTACTCTTTCGAAGATGAAAGCTGTTTTATCCTTGTCGCTTTCATGCATGAATATCTGTTTGCAGCCGGAGTATGCGTCAAGGAAGCTAAGAAGATCGTTACCCGCCATGGAGTCCACCAGGAGATCGATCCTCGATAGGGGATAACTGTCTTTTGGGCATGCTAGGTTGAGGTCTGTGTAGTCAACGCAAACTATCCATCACCCTTCCTCTTTCTTTTTCACGAGTACAATGTTGGTTAGCCATTATGAGTACGGGATTTCCTCAGTGGAGCCAACTTCGAGTAGTTTGTCGATTTCAGCCTGAATGATTGCGACTTTCCCCGGGGAGAAGTTTCGCTTTCTCTACTTGATTGGCTTGAAGCTTGGCTTGACATGCAGCCTATGGCTAGCGAATGTGGGGTCTATCCCGGGCATGTCTAACGGCGTCCATGCAAATACATCTCTGTGCTCGCGTAAGAACAAGGTGAGTTCTTCCTTTTCTTCGGGGTTTAGGCGTGCCCCGATGCGTGCATACCTCTCAAGAAACTGCGAGTCAAGTGGTATGAGGGTGACATCATCTTCTAGCTGCCATCCTTCAGGCGAATGAGGCTCTTCACGGATGTCGGGATCTTGACTGCTATGCGGGAGCTGAAGGCGTGGGTTTATCCCCGGTGGCTTCGACTGTCTGGGGGACGAAATCCGCTACCTTGATTTCTTTTAGCCCCTCGGTGAGGCACTTGCGCGCCATGACTTGATCTCCTTTTATTTCTCCGACTCCTCCTCAAGGAATGGGGAATCAGATTTTTTGGTACAAGCTCGAGGTGTTGGCCAGTATCTCGTGCATCCACGGCCTCCCTAGTATGCCATTGTAAGGTGAGTACTCATCAAGGACATATAAACTCTGTTTTGAGACAACCGCCGCGGGGCGGGGGGGGGGGGGGGGGGGGGGGGGAGGGTGATAACGCTCAAACTACGCATTAAATTAAACACGTAATTCAGATGTTATGCAATTTAAACCCTTTTTTTTGTAGTTGTAGTATTGGTAAATATGGATTAAAGAATAAAAGAATTATTGAAATAAAGAATAAAAGCATAAAATAATAAAAGAATAAAGAATTAAATGAGGGGGGTTTGAATGATTGTAATCATAGAATAAAGAAAACAAGTAAAAATAATTAAGAATTTAATTCTACTTCTACTTTAACTTTTGTGCAAGTAAACTTTTTTCAAACACATAATTTTACAACACTTTAATATCATGCTCATATTGAACCAATCACGAAATCCTACCTTAATAATCTCAAATACATGCATACATTTTTCAATATTATAAATGCACCGAACAGCGGTCATAAACACTTATAATACGATTCACCTTACGTTATTGATTTCAATGTGTGTCAAACATTTAAATCTCTTCAACCCTATTCTAATTGCACCGAACAGCGGTCATAAACACTTAGCGTTAAATTGAAGATTAAGCACTAAAACATATGAAGTAGATGAAATTCAAAAAGTAAAACACATGGAGATTGTATTCACATTTACAAATGTTAGAAAGAAAATACCAACACATATATTGAATTATAAGTAAACCGAAACAATAACAAGAATTTAAGTAAAGGGAATAAAGTTACATTTTCGGAACCCAAGAATAGCTTGTGATTCCGAAAGTGGATGGAAACAATGGAATGTTATTCATAAGAAACACCGAACAGTGACTAGAACCTTATGAAGATGGAGGATAAACTATAAGAATGCGGACTTAAATTCTAGAATTATTTCGGAAATACTTGACCTAGGTATTTCTTAAGGAAAACATAAAAATGTGTTTAAGAGATCTCAAAGAAAAAATCACAAGAACAAAGTAAAGAAGAAATGTAATTAAGAAATAACATAAAAATAACATAAATTGAGAATAAGAATTAAAAAGGAAACTAATTAATAAAAAAATCTACAAGAAGTTAAAATGGTTCCCAAAAATAAAGAATAAAAAGAAAGAAGATAAACTAAAAGAAGAGAAGAATTAGAGAGAAATTATAAAAAGAGAAATAAAATGAGAGAAAATTGGGACTCTTGGGGACCCCTTTACAAGTGAAATGACCTCCCTATTTATAGAGGGAGTGCCAAAATTCAACTAAAAAAAATACAAAAATAAAATAAAATGATGAAATGATGAACAATGATGATTAATGATGATATTAGGCACGGTTTGGAGCTGAAAAGTGGCTGGAAAATCAGAAAAATCTGAGAAAGTGGGAGCAGTTGGGTGCAGGAAATAGGATCAGCAAAGAGCAGCTGAAATTAGGTGTCTGAATTCGGTGGCAGGTGGCTGACAGAGGGCAGGTGGGTTGGTGAGGAGCAGCTGACAGGCGCAGGTGATACTCGACTCGCGTGCGCTGAAGGGAGAGAAAATGCTCGGCCAGCGCGCGCCGAAGGAAGGGAACATGGTTCGGTAGGCGCGCTTCGTGGGCTTCATGCGCCAGGTTGGGAACTAAATTGGGTTGCGTCAGTGGGCTTCGCTAGGTTGGGGATGCAGGCCTGGGCGCTCGATGGACTTTGGGCTACTGGGCTTATAATTAAGATGGATTTGGGCTGCGAAAAAAAAATGATTTTTGGGCTGCAAAAAAATGGGCTGCAGCTGAATTAATTTAAAATGTAAATTAATTAATATTTTCACTGAATTTCGTCCATAATTTATTCGTTATAATTCCGATTGGGACGATTCTTTCACTAAAATGTTTAAAATTACAAGATTTATTTATTTAAACAAAAATATCACAAAATAAATTATTTTATCTAATTATTTATTATTTTAATATTAAAAGTCAAGTATAAATGGTATAAAATAATATAAAATAATGCTTATTTGAAGACCTATCAAATACCCCCACACTTAAACTTTGCTAGTCCCTAGCAAATACTAAAATTAAACTACGAATTCAAAACAAGTAAACCCTTAACCATTTGTCTCAATGTTTCATTATTATCATGGCATCAAAGATTTTCACTTAAAGCATTTAAGCATATGGAATTCAAGAGTTAATACATTGTAACAAAATGTTTCAACAAGTAAGATAATGGGTAAATATGGTGAAATGGATCTCAACATGAATAAAACAAGTATGAATCAACTCACAAGGATATGCACTCATAAATTCACTTAATTTTGTAAGGGTTTGTGTTTGCACTCAAAATATGTAAGAAAGATGCTCACATAATAGAAATGAAGTACTTTTGCAAAATCTCAAACAAACACCTCAATATAAATACAAAACATACTTGCACAAATGAACCAAAATCATAAGTTTACTCAAGTGATTGACTCCACTAATCAAAATTTACCATCTTAAGGATCATAAAGTCTTTACGAAGGTTGTAATGGGGCTAAGTTTAGGGGCAAGGAATATATAGGGCAAGTGGTGCTCATATTCGTTACAAGACTCAAAAGACTCCCAAAACATAACATAACTTCCCGACCTTAGTGCAATGATATCATGAATTCATCCATTCGAACATAGGCCAAATTTCATCATGTTGGGTCTCGAATTCATTTTTTTGTGTTGGATTTACAAATATAAAGGACTTAACTCAAACATTACATAATCAAACCTTATTGCCTTGATAGAAACTCAATACTTTTTTTTTTATTTTTTTTTTCATTTTCATATATCAAGGTAATAACATGTGTCAATAATACAACAAAGTTTGCGTAAGTAAATCCATATACATAAAAGTCTTCAAAACATCATCAATTTCTCTTCACACTATTTTTATGTCTTCAATAGAGTCTTTGGAACAAGGATAAAAGATGTCTATACTAAGCTCGAGTGTTTAGATAATCATTGTTATGAAAGAAAGGCTTAATGTGGGCTCAAATGGGTTAAAACTAAGGGGGGTCGCAACTTGTGCGTATAAAATAGGGAACATGGATGTTTGAATTTATGGTGTTAACCCTAATGCCTTAATAATATCCAAAATCAGAGAGTTTATTGACTTAAAAGCTTTGAAAATCACATGGAATAAGTTCTAGTACTCTAGAGTTCATTAAAATCTATTGCAAGCAATTATGAGGCATATGTATATCAATTTAAACAAAGAACTATATGAATCACTCATCAAAGATTTATATAAGGTTCTAAAGCTCATATAAGGTTTAAATGATTCATACTTATCTTAACATGCTCGTTTATTGACCAATTTACATGCATTATTTACAAGTTATAACACTTAATCACAAAATATTAGCAAACGAATTCAAGTTATAGTGATCATCTTTATAACCATAACATATTCATTTTCGTTCATTTCTATCATTGACAAGTTAAAGGCCAACTTGATACTCGTAAAAACACTAAGTTAAAACAAAAAACTTTAAGAAAGCAATAAACAAATTTTTTTTTTGAATAATAATTTTTTTTTAACAATTTTAATGCACAATTAAAATTGTAAACCATTCCCCCACACTTCAATTCTACATTGTCCTCAATGTAGGAAAATAAGAAGTATTTGAACATAGAATTGAAGTAAGGAAAATGATTTACGAAAATAAAACAAGAAAAACATTAAGTAAACAAAATAAAGAGAGTGAAGGGTGAAAGATAGCAAATCTGCATTGATAACTTCTTCACATCCCGGGAACATATTGAGTTGTCTCCCAACAAGCGCTTGAAGTTTAACGTCCATCCAGCCTAGACAGAGATGCAAGTTAGTTAGTCAAAGATGCACGTTGTCAAGAATGCAAGTTAAAGATGCAAATTAGATTAAAGATGCAATGCAAGTTAGAATGAAAAAAAAAAAGAAGTGAAAGTTGGCATGACAAGTAATGTAAGTTAAGATATAAAAAATATTTACTTGTCGGGGGAAGTCAAAGATATATATGGTTCCAATAGCTTCAAAGTTTAGATGGAGATTTATACGTCCGTGCGACCCAAGTAAATATCTTGGATTAATTCAACTGTTTGGGCAAGTTCAAAGGTGATCAGGTTAGAATGAATAAACACAAGAGACATGGCTAATTTCGAGACATCCCGAGGCTTAAACTCCATTGATGTCCCTTTCTTAGACCCAAAACCCGTTATGAGTATCGTCTCTTGTCCTAGACATCACCCTCGAAAATTTCTTACTCCAGAGGAATTAAGATAACTCAAGTGTTAACAATCACCGTAGGTGAGAGTTAACAAACGAGTCTTCGCCGATTAAAGATCAAAATCTAAACTTCGAAGCTCAAGTGATCTACATATAGCCGAGACTAATGCATGAATACAAGAACTATTTACAAGTATATTTTTATGCACAATTTACAAATATAACATGACAATTTACATAAGAACAATTTATACAAGTATGAACAATTTATGAATAAAAAGACAAAGAAGTACAAATATATCCACAAATAATATACAACTTAAATAAATATATCCACAATTAAAATAAAATGAACAAGTAATATACAACTTAGGAACTAGTATAAACAAATAAGTATGAATTAACACTAACATGAAGCTAAAACTAAAGAAAGTTGGAAAGTAAATATATATATTTATTTTTATTTTATGAATTAAGTTTTTTTTCGGAATTTAATAATTAAATAAATGATTTTTTTTACGAATTTTTTGTTTTTTTAATTACAAAAACAAATAAAAATAAATAAAAGTAAAAATAAGGAAAAATGAACATGTACCATAAGCATTTATGAACAATTAAAAAGAATGAACATTATGTACAAGTATGAACAAAAATAATAAGACAAGTATAAGAATTATAAACAACATAAATGAAAGTCAATTATGAATAAGTATGTATAAGAATCAACAAGTAAAATAAAAATTTAAATTTACAAAAATAATTATAATATGAACAAGTATATAGAAAAAAATTATTAACATTTATGAAAAAATATAATAAGAGCAAGTAAAGTATGAACATTATAAACAAATGATATAAGAACAATTGTAAGAATCAAAATATGAATAAGCATACAAATAAAAGTTATGAATAAATATAAAAATAAATAAAAATAATAAACAAGTACAATATGAATATATATAAAGCTAAACATTAAGGACAAGTATAATATGTACAAATATAAAAATAAAAATAAACAAATATAAATAAAAAATAATAAAATAAAATAAAATGAATAAATAAAATATAAACAAATATAAGAATTATAAACACGTAACTAAAACATAGAACATGAAGGTTGCAAAAGGAAAGCGTTTGGGGCCCAGTAAGTTCACGGGTGGGGAATCTCACCATATGAATGTACTGCACGTGACTACTTATATGCATATCATATTTATAGTATTTGTTGTGAATCACGTGACAACAGAAGATAATAACTGTATGAATGTTTCAAACCTCTCACACCCGGGCACCATATAAAATCCCTAATATAGTCATCAGCTCCGTCACAGATCGAGCTTCAGATCCCTCCAACAACTTGAGATTTCTTTTAAGGTGAGGAGTGAGGAGTGAGGAGTGAGGAGTGAGGAGTGAGAAGTGAGAAGTGAGGAGAGAGAAAATGTCTTGTGAGAAGCAGCAGCAGGGAAGAGGCAGTGCGGGCGGTCCAACTAACATTGTGCAGCTTCTGGTGCTTATAATATTAATCCTTCACTTGGGATCTACAACTTGTAATGCACTTACTTACACGGTTGGAGATTCCGGTGGCTGGACCTTCAACACCAATACCTGGCCTACCGGAAAACATTTTCGAGCCGGCGATGTGCTCTGTAATTAAGTTTCTTACTTTTACCTGTCTATATATGCCTTTGCTATGTATTAATCCATCAATTAGTTTTAAATCAACCCACTTTGATTATAAATATCGCTGCCCGGCCATTTGATTTGGTTTGCAAAGTGATTTTTTGATTTCAAAATATTAATTGTGCATGGAGTACTTGATGACATTAATAATTTAATTAATTAACGCTGCAGTATTCAAGTATGATCCAACACTTCACAACGTGGTAGCCGTGGACAGGGGTGGTTACACCGGCTGCACAACTCCCAGTGGTGCAAAGGTGTTTAAATCTGGGAACGATAGAATCAAGCTTGGGAGGGGACAAAACTACTTCATTTGCAATTTTCCAGGGCACTGCGACTCCGCCATGAAGATCGCAATCACTGCTGTTTAAATTTTACTATCCTGCTTACCGCTGCTTGTGACTTGGAGTCCATATAAAACACTTTTAACTTTTTTATGTTTCATTAGGAATTAGTCTTATCTTTTTGGATATGGATCACATCAAACTTCGGTAAAAATAAAAATAAAAAAGGAATAACAGTTATTGGCCGGGCTACCTATAATATTTGTATGACACCAAAAATTTGTTACATTAATAATTAGCAGCATTAATGAGTTCAAACACTACAAGAATTTTCGGCACCCGATGGTTTTTTGCCTGATAATTACAAAATCGTCGTTAAAAATAGTGTTATTCGACGACTTCCAATACACCGTCGGGTAACGTTATGGCGCAAAAAGAAAACATTCCCGCGTTGAAAAAGACAATGTTACCCGACGGCGGTATAATGCTCTTCGGATAACTACACAAAACCCGACAGATATATTGTTTTACATCGTCAGGTAATACACAAGCGTTGACCATTATTACCCGACGGTCCCAACGCGTCGGGTATGTGATTTGTCAGGAGGAATTTTTTTCGTGTCATGATGTTATCCTTACCCGACGCATCATTAAAATTGGCCGAACAACGGTCTTCATCGGGCAAACATCTTTCAGCAATAATCGCATTTGATCCACCCTCCTTCCTCCACAATTGTATTTTCATCATTTTCTAGCAGCTCTCTCTCTCTCTCTCTCTCTCTCTCTCTCTCTCTCTCTCTCTCTCTCCTATATTCCCTAATATTAATTCCACATCAATCACATTAATTCATCCTCTCATCACACCATCTTCAATCAAAGGTATGTATTTAATTTTGGAGATTTTGTTATTGTTTTTTATTTTGATATGTACGTTGAAATTGTTGATTATTTGTGTGAAAATAGTGTCGGAAATTAGAAGATTTATATAGAAAAGACAAAAATAGAAAGTATGTTATGAATAAGGAAATATAAATTATGATAGGAAATTAGAAAATTAGAAAATTAGTTAGGAAATTAGAAAATATGTTAGAAAGTTAAGAAATTAGAGAATACGTTAGGAAATTAGAAAATTAAGAAAATATATTAGGAAATTAGGAAAATCGAAAATATGTTAGGAAATTAGAAAATATGTTAGGAAATTAAGAAAATAGAGAATACGTTAGGAAATTAGAAAAGTAAGAAAATATATTAGGAAATTAGAAAAAATCAAATATATGTTAGGAAATTATAAAATTAAGATCATATATTAGGAAAATAGAAAATTGTTGGTAAACTATATTGTTTCATAAATTTTGATGGTGTGAAATGTGTTTATATTTCATAAAAGTTTATGGGAAGTTAATCGGGTTGATTAACTTTGTATAACTAAATTTAAGAAACAACTTTATACCCGTTTGAGAGTTAGTGAATCGAATTGATTAACTGGCTCTTGAATTGTCCATTTATTCGGACAATTTGGGAGTGTGCAACTATGTGTTGTATAGTTTGTGGTTTACGAGGTCATGTTTTGGTTGTGGAAAATTCGGTATGTTTGCCTCCTATAATGTTCTTCGAATGCGTACTAGATATTTCTTCGTAATACCTACGTCGTACATTTGGGGAACTATAAGTAGATGCTGCCGAATTTTCTACTGATCAAAACTTTGGCTCGTAGACTGCGAACCGAACAACACAGAATGTGCACTCTCGATTAGGATAGGGCCACAAAACTGGAGTTATAAGGAGACAAGCGGCTTTTGATATTCCTCTGTCGACAATGTTAACCTAATTACTTACAATGACTATAATGTGTGCTGACGGGTACAATGAATAGAAGCTGGATGCAATTATTTGATAGATCTGGGGTTCAGTATATGGATGGGATCAACAACTTCATTGAGTTTGTACGTAATCATTGCATTGATGAGACATCTATATTTTGTTTGTCCCGTAAATTTAATAATTGCAGTCGGATGTCGTTGAATGAGGTTCAGTATCTTTGGATTGAAACGAGATTGTACACAACTACACTAATTGGATATATCACCGCGAAGAAATATTTACTAAATTGACATCTTTAGTTTGTAGGCCCCATCGAGAAGAAAGTATTTTAGATGAGGGATCTGATAATGATCAGGTCCTTAAGATATTAACAGATGTTTTTCCTCCCACATCAAATGATATGGATGGTGAAGCACCCAGGTTTCAACCCTAAGATTCTGATCTTCATTACAAGAGATTGTTAAAAGAAGCTCAGCATGAATTGTACCCCGGTTGTAAGACTTTTTTTGGTTCTAGGGACAGTTGTGGAGTTGATGCACATGAAAGTTGAGTATAATCAAATGAACAAACATTGTGATCACGTGCTTGACATTATCATTCGAGTGCTTCTGGAAGAAAATCGTCTCCTTAAAGATCATTATAACTCGAAGAAGTTATAAAAGGGTCTCTGTTTAGGGTATGTGTAACGACCCATCCCGGAATTCGGGATTAGGTTAGTAACTAATCATGATTAATGAGGGTTAATCGATGTTTAGTTGGGTGGAATCGGACGAACGATGCAAAATGACCGTTTTGCCCCTAGTCGCGGGTGAAACGTTGACTTTTTATTCGAGCGGTCAAATGTACTTTGCCCGATGACCGTGACGTAGTTTGGGTCGTCACGAGTTCATAGACAGGTGGCACGTTCGATTCTGACGTTCGTGGTGAAAGTTTTGACGTTTGGAAGTCCAGGGGCATTTCCGTAATTTGGACGAAATAAGGGAAAATGTTGACTTTTTGACCGGGAGGTCCGATGGCCGAGGGCCAAGGACCGTTAGGAAGGTCTCGATGCCCCGAGTACGACGACAGGCGGCACGCCGAAAACGGACATCGGGTGACCAAGTTACGGATCACGGACGGTGAGGGGCATTTTGGTAAATTGCCAAGTGAGGTCAAAATGGTAATTTCCTGCAGAGGGGCTGTTTGAACCGTGAAACAGAGGGAAGTACCCGTGCCATGTGTGTCTGAAATCCAACAATTAATTAACCCAAGTGGTCTGATCAGTGGATTGTTTAACCAGGATAGTGACCTTGGGGAGTGTTAGTGGCTTTGAGGCGTGGTATGGACAGAAAGGAACCGTGCATGGGAGGGTTTGTAATGGCTTTGGGTTCTGTTTGTGGGAAACAGAATTTCAGTGAAGCCAGAGAGATTCCCACGGCTTGTTTGCTGCCCGGTTTGAAAACAGAGAGATTAGGGACATTTGGGGGGCTCTGAGGGTCATTTTGGGTGAGGAAAGAACTGGAAATTGAAAGAGAACTGAGTCGGGAGAAAACCAGAAAAAAATGGAGGGAAATTCAAAGGTCGAGTTTTGAGGTGAGTCGAGCCAAACAATGATTGGGATTAGTTTTCTGGGTTCATTACGAACCCAACCGTACAAAAATTGAGGAAGGTTGATCACGGTTTGTCCAAGAACTCAAGCTCCAGTTTCTGGAAAATCGCAGTGTTGCGGACGACGACTTCCAGGTGAGTTCGTGTTCAATTGGTCGTGTTAGAGTGTTCTATTGGGTCCCCTTAAGCTCCTATTTAGGTTAATTTGGAAATGGAATTGAGTTGAGTGAGTTTGGAATGTCGACCCGATTTGAGGTCCGAGTTTGGATGGGTCGATTTAGTTAGTGTCGAGGCTAATAGATGACATAGAATTGGAATTAAATGATTATTGAAGATTTTAGGATCAAAAAGGAAAGGAATTGATTGAGAATTGATAGCTATCTAACCGTGTTGTCACGCGGGTTGCAGGACCCGTTTGCAGAGGAAACGGGCGAAGAAGGCGAACTGTTCACCGTCACTGTAGCAGGCGCGTGGGTGTCACGCGCAGCCGCTTGCGGCGGCGCGTGACGACGCGTGGGTCCGATTCTCGAGGTGAGTTCAAAATGACTTTTGTCCTACACATTGTAACAAGCATTTTAACGTTGATATCGAATTTATCGGACACCGTTTCGATGTTATTCCGAGGGTCCAAAGATTTGTGTTACGTTTTTAATTAACGATTAATTCCCGGAAAATTATGGGAAATTAGTATGTTGTTATCTATGCCCTTAGTGACACTAAAGTATGTTTTCGGGCAGGATTTGAAATTTCTGGAAAATATCGGAAATTACGGAAATGCGCGCAGCGCGGGAAAACGAGCTTATTGAACGGTGTGTGAGTGGACGTTGCTTTCACAATTTAATGCATGCATAAATTATTTCTATGATTTTATGATTATGATTATAAGTTGTGATTGATTTTTATTTCCGTATTTATACGTATTCGATTTTCGTATTTATACGTATTTTTACTATACATGTGAAATTACACGTATTTCGAGACTATGGTCACTCGTGTGCTTGATGATATAATGGAAGAAGTTATATATAAAATGGGTGTAAAATGATTTAAGAAGGTCATTTATGATTACGACTGTGACTTACGATTTTGACACGTTTTTCGAGAACGTTGCAGGTTTGTACGTTTTACGAGATTTCGAGTTATTGTGATTTGATCACTCTTGATGTTTGAATTGGGGAATTAAAATGAGACTTGTGATTTTGAGGATTTTAAATGTGGGTTTTGAGTATGTTTTGCTTGGATCGTGATTCTGGTAATTATGATTGTGGTTTGATGTTTTGATAATGAGATTGGAGAAATAAAGTGATTTCAAGGAATTAAAATGGATTTTGAAAAATGCGATTTCGGGCTTGATGCTCGGGGCATAAAAGTAATTTTAACGAACGAGGTTTCGGTTTTTGGAAATTTAAAGTGGATTCTTGGTTTGGGTTCGGGATGATGCTTCCGGATGCCAGCTTACGGAATCATTATTGCGAATTCGAATTCGGGAATGAAAAAGGATTTAATAAAGTGATTTGGTATAATTGTACATGCCCCGTGTGTGATGGTGATTTAAAAATGTTTTGTGAAGTATGATTGGGATTTCGAATGTGGAAACTCGGACCATGAGTCCTGTTGTGGAAAATGTGATTTTGGGATGGATCCCACGTTGTCGTGTTCGAAAAATGTTTTGGGGTTTAAAGACCCGTTGAAAACTGCTTTGGGGTTTAAAGACCCGTCGAAAACTGTTTTGGGTTTAAAGACCCGGGTGCTATTGCTGGAGCACGTTTTGAGTTTAAAGACTCGGTTAATTGATGACGGGGGAGGGCCCTTAATGAGTGTAAAGACTCGTGAGTTTAAAGACTCGGTTACTGTGATACCCCCGAGGCCTATTGATTATGTTTTGAGTTTAAAGACTCGTTGATATCCCGGGAAGGCCTGTTATGCGCATGGTTTTGAGTTTAAAGACTCGGGCGCATTTGATATCCAGCAAAATGATTGACTTGTGATTTATTGATGATTTCTGATGTTCAGTTGAGTTGGGCAGTGACCCGGTATATGGTTGTTGGTCTTGGATCATGTTGTGCATTTGGTTTTGATTCGTGGTTTTGGGGTGAGGCCCGGTGTTCATACGAGTTTTCCTTATGTTGAAGTTTGATACACAGTTTTTCTTATGTGGAAAATCTTAACCGATTGCGAAATGATTTTTGTATGCATCCATTCGTTTTTACGCGGAGGGTAAAAACGTTTTTTGTAACTGTTTTGCTAAACTGATTTATTTTTGTCCACTCACACCTTTTGGCTTTTATTGACCCTCCAGGTCGTGGCGCGTTGTTCGAGGCTGTACGAGGGGCGGAGGCATGAGTAAGCACATGTGGCTATCCCTGGTCTGGCACGTACTGAGGGTAACTTGGGTATTTCAGTCGGCTTGCCAGACGGGAGCAGGACCGGGCACGGTTATCGATGCCCCTTCCGGGGGCGGTCCTGTCAGTATGTCAAAATTCATGCATGCAAGAACAATTGTGCATTATTTTATGGTGAATTCAAGTAGCTTGATAAATGTTCCGTGTGGAATGAGCCTAGGTTTAAAAAAAAAATTTCGAACAAGATGCTTCGTTATTTTCCACTAAAACCAAGGCTACAACGATTCTACATGTCGTCTCACATAGCGCGGGATATGGGGTGGCACCAAGATGAGCACATTGATGATGATACATTGAGGCATCCGACTGATGGAGAGGTTTGGAAGGAATTCGATAAGATGTATCCTGATTTTACTGCAGAGCCAAGAAATGTCAGATTAGGGCTTGCTACTGATGGTTTTAATCCCTTCAAAAGTTTTGCAAAACCGTATAGTACATGGCCAATGGTTATAGTTCCGTATATCCTACCTCCTTGGAGATGCATGAGGAAAGAGTTCACAATCCTCAGTACTTTGATACAGGGACCTAAATCGCCAAATAATTCCATCGATATTTATTTGGGACCATTAATTGATGAGCTCGTAGATCGATGAGAAAATGGTGTACAAACATACGACAAATTTAGTGGGAAAATGTTCACTCTACGAGCAGCAGTAATGTGGACAATTAATGAATTTTCGGCTTATGACATGTTGGCAAGTTGGAGCACCAAAAGTTATCTAGCGTGTCCTACATGTGGTCCAGACACAACATCATTTTGGCATGCATCGAAAGTATACTTCTTAGGTTCAAGAAAGTTTTTGCATTGGGATCACCGATGGCATACCAAATCAGACTCATTTGATGGGAAATTAGAGTTACGTGCTTGACCTAGAGAAAGATCCGGTGATGAGATATTATCTAAATTAAACAGTATACATGACTTCGTCACACGAGGTCTGAAACCTCCTGAACAAGAAAATTGGACAAAAAAAACATATTCTTTAAGTTGCCATATTGGCCGAAATTGAAAATCAGACACGTCGTATATCCTATGCACATCGAGAAAAATGTTGCTGAGAGTGTTGTGGAAACTACTTTACCTATCGAAGGCAAGTCCAAAGACACAAAAAAGACTGGCCTAGGTATGCTAGAAATGAGGATTCGCCCAAATTTGTGGCCAAAAGTTGTCAATGGAAAATACGTCATGGCTCATCCAAGTTATACATTTACCCTGGAAAATACGAATTTTTTTTTAAAGTGGTTGCAAGGTGAAGTTTCCAAATGGGTATGCTGGTAATATATCACGAAAATGTTAGCACAAAAAGTGGCATCTTATCTGGTATGAAGAGTCATGACTATCATGTCTTGCTACAATGACTCATGCCAATTGGCATTCGGTTGTACTTAAGGCCCGGCGTTGTTGAGACTCTAGTTTATATATCTCAATTTTTTAAAATATTATGTGCCAGATCGTTGGTAAAGTTGGAAATCGATGCAATAAATAAGGATATTGTCTACATCACGTGTCAGCAAGAGCAAATATATCCACCAACATTTATGATATAATGGTGCACCTTCTAATACATTTTCCAGACGAGGCTAAGCTAGCGGACCTAGTGCATTATTGTTGGATGTACCCCATCGAGAGGTATGACTAATTCTTACCTTTTTGCCCCTAATTCTTTCTTGTCGTTCATAATTGTGATTGATAATGTATATTTTATTGCAAGATGTTAGGTACATATAAACGGTATGTCCGCAATAAGACACGTTCTGAAGGCTCTATAGTGGAGGCATACATTGCAAAGGAGTCGCTCACTTTTTGTGCAATGTACCTTCAGAATGTAGAGACTTCCTTTAACAGGGTCTCACGTAACGACGATGGTGGTCAACACCCAAAGACCCTATCAGTATTTGCCCAACCTGCACAACCATTCGAAAATGGTCCAGTCTCAGAGTCGTTCACCAATCGGGACATGGACGTGGCTCATTGGTTTATCCTGAATAACTGTGACAAAGTATGACCTTTTCACGAGCAGCACCTAGAATTGATGAAGGCCGAATATCTGTCTAATTGGAGGGAAATGGATAGACAACTATTCCCATGTTGGTTTTCCATGCATGTAAGTGAAATCTTTTATATATATTCCTAACTGAAATTTCATAATTAACCACATTTTGTACATCTAACCAGATGGCCCAGCTGAAATATGACAACTGGACAAATTTCAATGTAGAATTAATGCAACTTGTTATCGACCCATTTCGAGGAGAAACGTACAACGGTTGTCACGTAAATGGAGTTAAGTTCGTATGCACAGAACGAGACGATAAATTGTCGTCGCAAAATAGC
The DNA here is from genome assembly GCA_032719365.1 of Prinsepia uniflora. Taxonomy (NCBI): domain Eukaryota; kingdom Viridiplantae; phylum Streptophyta; class Magnoliopsida; order Rosales; family Rosaceae; genus Prinsepia; species Prinsepia uniflora. Next base: position 31,581,294 of record CM064876.1, on the reverse strand, counting down.
GAGGTCTTCGTGCCAGGTGAAGAGGAAAATGCTGATATTGGATTTTATGGAAAATTGTTAAGTGTAATTAATGTTTTGTACGCAGACCGCAAGATAGTCATCCTGTTCAAGTGTCATTGGTTTGATACGAAGCCTAATCTCCTAGGGCGGGGTATTAAAGATCATTTATGCACCTCTATTAACACATACAGTCGGCGGTTTGAGAGTGATCCATACATCTTGACCGGTACGACGAAACATGTTTTTTATGTGGATGATTTAAAAGTTGGTGCTCGTTGGAGAGTTCCTGAGATGGTCAATTACAGAAATATTTGGGATTTGGAGGATTGTTATTACCACAATGAGACAAACACAAATAATGACCAAATTGTTTACTAGGTGGATTCCTCTGTATCCACCCTACACCTAGATGGAGTTTGAACCAACGATATAACCCCACCAATTGTGATTGATGGCATTTTCATTGATTTTGGAAAATTAGAACGAATTGAAAATGATCCTGTGGAGTCAATCGAGGAACACACCTCGGTTGAAGAGGGTGATTGGGTGGGGGATAGTGACACTAAAACCGATTGATTATTTGTAATACATAAAACTCAATTATTAATGTATAAGATTCATTAAAAATCCAAATACTTCAAAAAAAATTACATCACAAAAAAAAAATTACATAACTCAAAAATAAATTAACACAATTAATTTAATAATACTCGACGAACCATACAAGAAATACCTGTTGGGTACTCAAATTCGGCGGCTCTTCATCGAATGTGTTACTCGACGCGCCTTTTCCAGATTATTCGTCGGGTTTAATGAAATATAATTTAGGATTTAGGGTTTAGGGTTTAGGGTTTAGGGTTTAGGGTTTAAGGTCTAGGATCTAGGGTCTAGTAGGTAACTCGACGAATATGTATAATAATATGTCGGGTATGATTTATACTACATTTTCAAACCCATATGTTATTAGAAAATTTGAAGAGTTTCTACTAATAATTCGACCGATCCACCCGTTCACATGTATTGCACATACTATTTAAAAATTTAGATGATTTTGAAATCCCGAGGCTAGGGAACGGGACGTAACGAATCAACGGTTACAAAACATTCTATCACGATCGGACGACTTAAACTCGTCAAAACTTTGCAAATTTTGATAGGTGGATTTTAATAATTCAACGGCTCATAATAAACAGTTGGATTATGTATTGTTAATCATTTGAAACTGAAACAGGTCACATTATGAAACTATGTTTAAACTTTTATTAAAAAGTTTCAAAGTGTTTGATGAAATTGTTGCTTTTACAAATCTGAATAATTTATTTTGATACTTTAACCGATCCACCCGTCCACATTTATTGTACATACTCGTAGATTGCCTATGTAAAAATTTAGAAGATTTTGAAATCTTGAGGCTAGGGAACGGGGTGTAACAAATCGACGGTTATAAAACATTCTATCACTATCAGACTGCTTAAAGTCCTCAAAACTTCGTGAATTATGACATGCGGATTTTAATAACTCAATGGCTCAAAATGAACGGTCGGATTATGTATTGTTAATCATTCGAAACTAAAACGGGTCACATTATGCAACTATGTTCCAACTTTTATTAAAGAGTTTCAAAGTGTCTGATGAAATTGATGCTTTTACAAATTTGAATAATTTATTTTGATACTTTAACCAATCCACCCATCCACATTTATTGTACATACTCATAGATTTTCTATGTAAAAATTTAGAAGATTTTGAAATCCTGAGGCTAGGAAACGGGGCGTAACGAATCGACGGTTACAAAACATTATATCACGATAGACGGCTTAAACTCCTCAAAACTTAATGATTTTTGTACAGTAGACTTAAGTCACTTAAGGGCACAAAAATGAACGGTGGGATATTGGAAATGCACTGTCTACATGGTTGCCCGATGAATACCTCAAGATTGTTCGTCAGGTAACATTAACAAATTTCTTGCAAAAACATCTAAGTGTAACAATAACTAATGCTGGTAAAGTGTTGAGTTAAAAAGCCGCGTTAGGTGAAGTTGTATATGTCAGGACCCACCCCGGTTTCACCCCGAAACCCGAGGTAAATCCTGCTCCCGTCTGACACCCCGACACAAAAACAGTCAGACGCAGGAGAAAGCACTCAATAAAAAAAAACCGAAGTTAGAGTTTACAGAGCATAGTACGAAGACAATGAAATAAAAACTGATGACAATTACACGCATGCGGAAGAAAAACTTAAGCACCCTGGGACCCTGCTCGTCACTTCTATGCCTCAAACACTGCCTCGACGTTAAGACCCCGCGCTATCTCCACAACCTGGAGGGCAATTTAAAACAGAAGATGTGAGTGGACCATAATACAAGAAAAGTTCTAAAACCATTTATCAGAAAAGCAAAAACGAGTTTAACCCTCCGTTTTGAAAACCACATGCATAACCCAGTTCTCTAACAGAAAACATCATAAGAAACAGAAACACTATAAAACGGTTATCGAAATCACCGAACAGGAATCATAAAACCGTATCCAAACCATAAACATGAAATCATCATTTTCCGATCAAACCTGCTGGACCTATCCGAGTCTTTAAACTCCCGAGTCTTTCAACTCAATCCAGGCCTTAATAATATCCGAGTCTTTAAACTCCCGAGTCTTTAAACTCAAAGGCCTACGGGGGAAATATCAATATATCCGAGTCTTTAAACTCCCGAGTCTTTAAACTCAAAGGCCTACGGGGGAAATATCAATATATCCGAGTCTTTAAACTCCCGAGTCTTTAAACTCAATCCGGGCTCGTCCCCTGTCAAATCAATATCCGGGTCTTTAAACCCAATATCCAGATCCAGCAAATCCAATCCAAAACCATTTGGAAACCATTTATCAATCCACATCCAAACTCGAGTTCGAATCACCGGTTCGAAGCCCTTCTGGCGTCCAGAACCGTCATTCCGAACCCAAATCCGGAAATCCACTTTTCAACTTGAAAACCAAATTCCGCTTTCCGAAATCCGATTCTCAAACCGAAAACCTTAATTATCGAAATCATGTTCCAAAATCCATTTATAATCATTAGAAATCACTTATCATTTGAAATCCCAAAACCATAGCATCAATGTCAGAAACCAACCATTCCTCGTAAAACGTGCTAAAAACCAATTTCCTCGAAAAACATGTAATAATGTAAAACCAACCGAAACATATTCGATAACATAGAATTATGATTAAAACCACAAAAAAATTTTAGAAAACAGTTATGCATGCTCGAGTTTAAGGAAAGGGTCCACTCACAGTACCGAACCCTCAATCGCGTCCCGAACGTCCTGCACGTTCCTCGACTTCCTCGGGAAATCCCGATCCTGTCAACAACCACCAAATTATGTTACTAACACGTCCACGAGTATCCACCTAAATTCCCTTAAAATCCCCAGGTCCTGAACGTAACGAACCGGAACCCTAAACCTTCACCCTCGCGGAACTACTACGATTCGACGTCCGATTATCCCGAAACCACTTCTAATGGACTCGTCATAACTCCTGGACCAAAAACCATGTTGACCACTTTCCCAGAACCGCCGCACGCGCCCCCACGCGCCGCCGAAAGTGGTTGCGCGTGGCCCTCACGCGTCTGCTACAGTGCATCGGCTACCTCGAGCCAACCCGGTTCGCAACAGTAGCCTGCAACTCGGACCGGCGAGACCTGTTCTCCGCTGTCCGGCCACGATTCTTCTTCCTTCCTTCACCAGTCTCATCGTCCCGGCCTACCCTATCGATTCCTCAACTCCTCTAACCTTGACACAGTCCCATCATCGTCGATTCCAGCTCAAAAGAAAACTCATACACGGCTCTGTTTTCCTTCCCCGGCCACCCAGGTAACCTCCCTTCACGGTAGCCATCCTAAACCCTTCCTAGGACCTTACTGAACCTAACCCAACTCTCCTAGACCTTCGACTCTCGCCCAAACGTCACGACTCGCCGTTTGAAACTCACGACAAAACAGAGCATACAGAGTCCCTCCGTCGTGCCATCCACCACCGTGCACCTCCCGTCACGGCAGCACAACCAATAGAATCCCAGACCTCCACTGAGTCCCCTAGACCTGCCTATGAACTTCGATTCGACCTCTAGACTCACGACTCTCGAGTTGAAACTCGACGGCTAAACAGAGCAAATAGAAGAGGATGAGAAATTACCTATCCTCCGATCGCCGTCGCGAGCTCAGCCGTGAGGCAGTAGCTCCTCCCGTCCACCTCCATCCCCTAGACACCTCCTCTGGTCTTGCTTGATCGATCACAGCCACAACAACACCACCACAAACACTCTCGTCCTCCCTGTGCACTCTGGTTTTCCCCGTGGCCCTCACTCCTCTCACACACACGGCCAACACGTCCAAACCTCCTCCCTATAACCTTCCCACTTCTCTGATCACCCTCGCACAGTTACAAACTCACCAGCACCCATGATCAACCCTCAATCCTCTCAATTCTCTCCCTCTGTTTCTCTCTGTATCGAAGGCACACGGGCACTGCACGGTTGCACCCCAATTATTGGAACCGTGCACACACGCGAGAACTCCCCAGAACCCACTACACAATTGCCACATGTCACCATCCCCTTTTCTCTCTCACACACATGGCCCCATCTCAGCCCTTCATCTGCTACTCTTTGTACAAATCCCCAGGTGCAAAAAGACCAAAATACCCTCCTGTTTAACTCAAAAGTACAACTTTACCACTACCTTCCTAGACCCGTATCTTACACCTCGCAAGTCCGATGAATACGTGCCGCCTGTCATCGAACTCAAGACGACAAGATCTACGTAACCATCCTCGGTCAACGTACCAAAACCTGATCGTCCAAAAAGTCAACTTTTCTCCTTATTTTAACCAATTTACGGTTATTCCCTCAACCTTCCGAACATCATAACTTCTTCCTCGGATGTCGGAATCGGGCGTGCCACCTGCCTACGGATTCGTGACGTCCTAAACTACGTCCTGGTCACTGGTCAATACCCACGTGACTACCCGAACTAAAAGTCAACATTTTGCCCGAACCAAGGCCAAAATCGTCATTCTCAACTTACAGACCTATCGGGACCACCTAACCACCAATTAACCTCACTAATCCCACCTTAATCACTGTCTTAATCCCGGCTCTCGGGACGGGTAGTTACAGTATAACCGTTGAGTGAAGGTGTATATCCATTGGAAATCCTTACATATGGGCTCTCATTTCAAATTTTCGCATATATTTGGGCGGTAAATTCAAATTTTTGCGAAAATTTCATTTACTGCCAAAATATTACCCGACGGATATGCGTCAGGTAACATGTAAACGCCAGATGCTTCGCCTCTGCGCGGTCGCTTCATTTTTAACGCTGTTGTTACCCGGAGACTCAATAAACTAAACCCGACGATTCATTAAACAAAACCCGACGATGAATTAAACAACACCCGACGGGCACATCTTCAGGAAAAATGATTCAATATTTAAAAGAACATGACATCATCTTCTTCCTTCGCTGTTCGAAAAAGCTGAGAGATTTTCGGAAAAAAAAAATCCGTCGACTTCTTCATCTTTTTCTTCCCCGGCGACTAACTCCCACCGCCTCTACTCGCGACTAACCCTCCATCTTCTTCCTTCTCTCTGTCGCAGCTCTCTCCCTTGCCGTCACCCGTCGCAGTTCTCTCCCTCTTTCGCCATCGCCGTTCTCTCCCTTTTTCTCTCTCTTTCATTTATTGTTGATTTTTGCTTCAATTTTTATTTTGAATTTCTTGGTTAATGTTTGAATTTCCGTTTGAATTTCATGGTTAATGTTTCTTGATTTTAGGTAGAAACTTTGGCAACCTGCTCTGTCAGGACCCACCCCTAATCCCCCGGGATTAAGGGCTAAATCCCAATCCCGTCTAACTTACGCATGACACGAAGGCTAAACTAACGTCCAACCTGCATGCGACACGTAAATCGGACAAGGGATTCTCGAACCAATCATCCTAAAAGGTACCGGTCTTCCCAGAGTATACCGAACTACTGTGGATCACAGGTGTGATGTCTTCGACTCTCTCGACCAACAGCCCATGCCACAACAACCTGGAGGGTATCGAAAACCCGAAAAGACTGTGAGTGGACAAAAATAAAGTATAAGTTCAAAACAGTGATTAGAAAACACGAAGACATTTATACCCTCCATTTTAAAAGCAATGCATGCATATCCATTTAAGTCATGAAACCACTCATATCAAAAACCATCCAAGAAAAACCATTAGAAAACCCGTATAAAAACCGTTATTCAAATCCAGGCCTCAGCCTCAAACCACAAATCAATCTCAAATCCGGGAACTCAGTCCCAAAACTCGTCCAATCCAATTCATCCAGGCCACTGCCCAAAACATTGGAAAACCAGTGAAAAACCAGTGAAAATATCAATCATACAAGTTACTGGATCTCAAGTGCGCCCGAGTCTTTAAACTCAAAATACAATGCGCAAATATCCAGGCCTTCCCGGGATATCTGAGTCTTTAAACTCAAAACACAATCACATGCCTCGGGGGGGTATCATATCCGAGTCTTTAAACTCAAAACACATACCGATTCTTTAAACTCAAAACACATCAATCCAGGCCCCCCCCCCCCCCCCCCCCCCCCCCCCCCCCCCCGCGGTCAATCAATCCGAGTCTTTAAACTCAAAACCAGATCCAGTGGGTTTTTCTCTTTTTTTCCGGGTCTTTAAACCCAAAACCATTTTTCATCCAATCAATGAATCCATCTCCGAATTCGCAACAATGATTCCGTAAGCTAGCATCCGGAACCATCATCCCGAACCCAAATCCAGATTCCCTTTCCGAAATCCAATTCAAAACCGAAAGCTCATGAATAGGGCTCCAAGCCCGAAATTAATTTTTCAAAATTCATTTCAAATCATTGAAATCAAATCATATTCCAAATCCCAAAATTAAATCATTAAAACCAAGATCAAATCACAAGATCGTTCAAAATTTCGTAAAACGTGAAATTTCATAAAGTACCTCGAAAAACGTGCAAAAGTGTAAATCATCAAGATCATAAACCAATTCATAGAATCAAGTATAGAAAACATATAAAAACATATATGCATGCATCATAAGTTAGAAAGCAAAGTCCACTCACAGACCATTCCGTCGTCGCCTCCATACGCGCGCACTGACGTCGTCCCTGGGTCTTCCGCTATCCTCGGCTTTCCCGAACCTATCCAAATCCCATACTAAGGTCACTAACTACTTCACAAAGGTCATACTAAAGCCCCATAATTTTTCCGAATTTTTAACTATTTTTAACAGAGCCCTAAAACCTTCGGACATCCCGAAACATATCGAGACGGTGTCTGATTGACTCGGAACTAGCGCCAAAATGTTTGTTACATCGAATACTTTAAAAGTCATGTTGGACGATTCCCCAAACTACCCTTCACGCACCCCGACGCGCGTCTGGAAGTCTCTGCGCGTGAGACCCACGCGAGTGAACAGTATCATCGTCAACCTTAGGTGAACCTGGTTCACTTGGTTCGAACCGGTCCGGTCTAAGCTCAACCGGAGTTCACAGTTTTCATTCATTTTTCATCTGGTTTTTCCTTCTTTTATGTCCTTTAGATTCATCCTATTCACTATGATCGACTAAGCTAATGAAATCAGCTTTTAAAGACCAACTTCTTACCTTCCTGAATCGATGAAAAATCCGGCCATTGCTCCTTCATTGTATTCTTTGATTCCGACCACTAACCTCCTTAATTTTTGTCCCAAACGAACTCTGGAAGCTCAAGAAACAATATTCGGTCATCAATCCACCAAACAAACGCTAAATCTCGAAGTACTATTTTTGAATTCCAAACCAAAGAGTACGATACCCTACCTCATCATCCTTCTCGAACCTCGACGTCAAGCCCAGTAAGTTTCTCTCATCATCCTAATCATTTGTTCTTCACACAACATGTGAAATTGATGCGCATTTAGGGGGATTGGATTTACATTCACACCTCCCTCTCTGTTTGTTTTTCAAATTGAAATCGCCGCCCACGGTGGCCTTCGAGGCAGCACCAACACCACCTCACCGTCCCCTCTGTCACTCTTCCTCACTTTCACACTCTCATTTCAGTGATGAGTTTTCAAAGCCAGCCTCCTACTCTCATCTCCTCTCTGTTTGTCCTCTGTTTTTAAACCGTTAAACCCATTGATCGAACACTTGTGACGGTGCAAGGTTCTACAACCATCGAGACTTAGCCAGGTGTCCAAAACCTGGTGGTCCAGCTCTCAAAATTATCCAATTACCTCTATCCAAGTGTCCTTATCTGATTGCACAAAGCCCAAGGTGTAAAAAGACCAAAATGCCCCTGTATATCCGAAATTACCATTTTGCCCCTCACCTTTCTAGAACCACAACTTATTCGTCTGATGTCCGATGAAGGCGTGCCGCCTGTCGTTGTACTCAGGACGTCGAGATCTATCTCACGGTCTTCGGTCTATGTGAAAACTAAGGGTCCAGAAAAAAGTCAACATTTTCCCTCTTTTAACCAAATTACGAAAGTGCCCTTAATCTTCCGAACATCATAACTTCCTCCTCGGACGTCGGAATCGGGTGTGCCACCTGTCTACGGACTCGTGACGTCACGAACTACGTTACGATCATCAGTCAATGTCCAATTGACCGCCCGAACTAAAAATCAACATTTTGCCCATTCTAGGGGCAAAATCGTCATTCTGCACCTGTCCGTCCAAAAGTATCCAACTAATCACTGATTATCTTCGTTAATCCGTCAATAACCACTAATCTAATCTCAACTTCCGGGATGGGTCGTTACATGCTCTCAGCATTGAAGACCTCACGAGTTCGATCTCCCTGCCTCCCTCTCTCACTGATTTCAGGTTGCAATTTTTCAATTGTTTTAGGTTGAAATTTTCTTTTCATTAAATTTTGTTGATTTTTGATATGATATGATTATGATTAATTTTTTAGATTATCGTTTGAATATAATGGAATAATTGATTTTAGGTTTGAGGTTGGAATTTTGGCAGTGCACTATCATGAATTATATATAATTTTTTGCAGGGATTGATTGTTTTTGATTTTCTATTGGAATTTGTTTTTGAATTCATGGATTAAATATTGGTTGGCATGAACTATATTTGTAATTTTAGGTTGGAATTTTGGTTAGCATGGGTTATGTTTGTTAAGTAATTGTTAAGTATTTTTTATTATAGATTAGTTTTTATTATTACTTATATTTGTATGAACTTTAATTATTTTTATTTTTTATTAGTAATTTTTAATTATTTTTATTAATTTTTATGGTTTTTTATTAGTAATTGTTATGTATTTTTTATTATTACTTATTTTGTATGAATTTTAATTATTTTTATTGAATTTTTAATATTTATTATTAGTAATTTTAAGTACTTTTTATTATAGTTTATTTTTTATTATTACTTATTTTTGTATGAATTTTAATTATTTTATGTAATTTTTATTATATTGTTTTAGTAACTTTTAATTATTTTTTATTACTTATTTTTTTGTATGAATTTTAATTATTTGTATTGATTTTTTATAGTTTTTTATTAGTAATTGTTAACTATTTTTTATTATTGATTATTACTTATTTTTGTATGATTTTTATTTTTTTTTATTTTTTTATTATTTTTTATTAGTAATTGTTAAGTATTTTTTATTATTTATTATCTTTTATTATTACTTATTTTTATATGATTTTTAATTTTTTTATTGAATTTATTTTTTTATTAGTAATTAAGCTTTTTTTATCACTGATTATTTTTTATTATTAATTATTGAATTTTTTTTTGTAGATGTTCACACCCATGTTGATTACTTCACGAGCTCGTCCTCACATTTCAGCAATTATGGTTCATGAATTGGCGAACGTCGCGAGTTCAATACACCGAGGGACCATGTTGGCTCGACACCGATGGCGGACACACCAGTCTCGACTCCAACCCCTTCACGAGCACTAGCATCTGCCACACCAGTCTCGACTCTAACCCCTAAACCAGCATCTATCACACCGGTGGTCCCGCCGATCCCGACCTTCCCCATCGAGGAGTATGTTTGACTTGGTGCTAGGTTGGCTCGTCGACGATATTCGAAGCAACGAGGGCAACATCGTGTTGAACTCGAGCCCCCGGATGAGCAGGTCGGTGGGGACACCCTGGAGGCAGTTGGTACGATCCCTACGGGTGAGTTGGTCAATAAATGTTGTTAAAAGATTTTTTATTTCTAATTTTTTTCATTGTTCTTACTAATGTTTACCTAATTTGTAGGGAGATCCGTAGAGTGCATGTGATCAACTGGGGGAAGGCATCCCTACGGATTTGTTGAATGACGAGCGCAAAGATCGAGATTATTTTCGTCGATAGGCTCAGTCAAGTGCTCGTCAAGATACACGGCTTGATGGTGCATGGCATGGGTCCCATTCTGCGCACCCATTGTGTCAGGAACCGACCCTCTTCGGTCAGGTCCCGATTCATCTAGCACGATATTGTCCGCTTTGGGCCTCGCCCTCACGGTTTTGTTTTCGGGAGCTCACGGTGCAACTTCCCAGGGGGTCACCTATCTGGAATTGCACCAGTCTCAACTCGCTTAACTTTGGGGTTCCAATCCCCCCCAAGCCACTGAGGTCCCAAAAGGCCTCATGCTAGATAGGTGTGTGCCTACACCTTTAAGGCACACCACCATTCCCTCCCAGACCCATTCCCCCCCCTCGCAGGAATGTGGGATTGTTCACCCTTCCCTCCAGGACACGGGGTCTTACATCCACTCCCCTTAGGGCCCAGCGTCCCTCGCTGGCACACTTCCCGGTTGGGGTCTGGCTCTGATACCAAATTGTCAGGACCCGACCCTCTTCGGTCAGGTCCCGATTCATCTAGCACGATATTGTCCGCTTTGGGCCTCACCCTCACGGTTTTGTTTTCGGGAGCTCACGGTGCAACTTCCTAGGGGGTCACCCATCTGGAATTGCACACCAGCCTCAACTCGCTTAACTTTGGGATTCCAATCCCCCCCCCTCCCCACCCCAAAGCCACTGAGCTCCCAAAAGGCCTCATGCTAGATAGGTGTGTGCCTACACCTTTAAGGCACACCACCATTCCCTTCCCAGACCATTCCCCCCTCGCAGGAATGTGAGATTGTTCACCGTTCCCGTCCAGGACACGGGTCTTACACATTGTCTCATGATGGATGATAAATTTCGGGATCAAGCCCCAGACCACCTCACCTTACTTTGGGGTGCCTTGTATGTAAGTATTTTTAATTTTATTTTATTTTACTGATTTTAATTATCTTTCATATTCTTTAATGATTTTACTTATTTTTTTTAATCGTACATTGCAGGTCAATTTCCAGTATGATACTGGGATTGCGAAAATCATGCAATAAATGAAGAGCATTGGTAGTTACGGTACTCCAAGTGGAAGTACGAGCTGGGACTATGGTGGAAGAGCTGGTCGACCTTGGACGAACCTAGTGCCAACCTCTAGAGGAGCTGGACGGTCCTCGGAGGGTCGGGTGGGAGTGGCTTTGTCACCACTTCGTCACACCTGAGTGGATTGTAAGTTCATTTTCTTAATTTGTTATATTTTGTAATTATATATTTTTAATTTTTGAATTTAATTACATATATTAATGAATAGAAAAAATCGGAGGCCAACAAGCTTAACTAGGGAAAGAATACGTTGAACCACCACGGGGGGTCGCGTCCAATGGTGATTGGGGACAAGTGTACGCTGGTCGAGGGAACCCGAAGTCTGATGCTATTCATGTAAGCCCAACTCATTATTTTTTATTTTTTATTTATTTATTTATTTTAATAATTGTGTTATGATTTTGTAGGCGGGAATGATAGCAGACATCCAGCAGACCCAGGAGGAGTTGACTCAGCAGTAGCTGGACACTTCCTTGGAGCAGCAGCTGCTAGATTCGGAGCGTTCGAGGGCGATCTTATAAGGACGGCTTGGTCGACGTCCTTGGAAGATCATCTGGGGTGTTGGAAAAGGGCTTGAGCAAGACATCTCGACTGGCTCCATGGCTTCTTCTAGGGGCATCAACTTCAAGGAGTACTTCGAGTTAAGACGCAACTACACAGCTTCGGAACGAGACCACCGAGTTGAGGGCCGAAAATGCCTACATCCGAGCTCAGCTTGATAAGGTCCTTAGCCTCATGGGAGTTCATCTGCCTCTGAGCAAGCTCTACCCCACTAGCCTGGCACGTCCGACCAGCCTAGCACATCTGACTATGCTCACCCCCTCGACTTGAGCCCTCTTCTTAGCCATTTATGTATTATATTTTGTTGTAAATATGTTTAAAAAATATTTTAAATTTTATAAATATATTTTTCCTAATTCCAAATTTGAATTTTATTTCATATTCATATTTTTTTATAATTAATAATAATTTCTTTAATTAAATAAAAAAAATAATTATTAATTAAAAAAAACCCATTACTGTTAAACAGTAAACTTGACGGCTTTGTCGTCGGGTTTAATAAAATCATACCCGACGACGAGTGATAGATTCGTCGGGTGTAAATATCAAACTCGACGATGACGACAAGATAACCCGACGGATAATTCACTTCGGCGAATGGTTGCCGAACTCAGTGTAACCTGACGAGTGTGATGGGTTCGTCATATTACGTGCGTTGACCAAAATGTTACTCGACACATAGTGACCGACGATTGTTGCTTCGGGTGATATTCGTTGTACCCAACGAGCATAAATTATTCGTCGTTAAATCATATAGCCCGACAGGCCGGACCAGACGGCTGGATACCCGATGAGTGCCCGTCGTGTAACGACCCATCCTGTGAGTCAGAATCGGTTATTAGTTGGACACTTTTGGACAGACGACGCAGAATGACGATTTTGCCCCTAGAATGGGAAAAATGTTGACATTTAGTTCGGACGGTCAATTGGGCATTGTCCAATGATCGTGACGTAGTTCGGGATGTCACGAGTCCGTAGACAGGTGGCACGCCCGATTTTAACGTCCGAGGAGGAAGTTATGATGTTCGGAAGGTTAAGGGCATTTTTGTAATTAAGTCAAAAAGGGAGGAATTTGTTGACTTTTTGAACGACAAGTTTTCTTCACCCAAACCGAGGAACGTTAGGTAGATCTCGACGTCCTAAGTACAACGACAGGCGGCACGCCTTTATCGGACATCGGACGCGTGAGATATGGGTCTAGGAAGTGAAGGGTAAAAATCGTAATTTGGACAATTAGTGGTATTTTAGTCTTTTTACTCCTTGGGAAGTGTGCCAGTCAAATAAGGACTTGTGTGCAGTGCTTATTGGATATTTTGGGGCTGGTCCACCAGGTGTTTGACACCTGGATTGTGTCTAGTCGTTTCTAGCCACTTTCATGGCTCACTTAAATGGTTTGTGAGAGTTAACCGTGCAAAGGAGAAAACAAAGAGACTGAAAACAGAGAGGAATCGATCAGTTCTAGGGTGTGTGAATCCTTGAGTTCGAGTGTGTGTGATCAGAGACTAGTTGAGGGGACTGGGGAATGTTTCTTGATGTTTGTCGAGTGAGAAAGAGACGGGGAATAGGAGGAAACCGTGGAAAACAAAGACGTTCTTCGTTCACGGCAGATAGCCCAATCGATCAAACCTGTCGAGTTTGAGTTGTGGTGGTGTTCAGAGGACCAGAGGAGTGCTTTTGGGAACCCTTAGACCCACGGCGGAGCTCACGGTGGTGAGCAGACAGACGGTAAGGATTCGGTCCCCTATTTTCCAGTTTTTGTTCACAATCAAAGTCGTGAGGTTTTAGGCTTGGTTGGGCGTTTTAGACTCGGTTCGACCGGACCGATCTAGACTGGTCTGAACCGGGTTGGCTGGAGGTAGGAGACGATGGACAGTGCAGGCGCGTGACTCCCACACGCAGGCCCTTTGGGCCCGCGTGAGGGCGCGTGGGGACTGTTCCGGGGAAACGTTCAACACGGTTTTCACTCTAATCGATGTAACGAACATTTTAGGACAAGTTTCGTGTCGATCGGACACCAGATTAGGATATTTTTATGTGTTCGAAGGTTTAGGGGTTCGTTTAAAATACGTTTAAAAATCCGAAAAGTGTTTTTTACTCGAATTGGTGACTTTGACAGGTCGGGAAATTCCTGAGACAGCCGAGGACCGTACAGGATGCGAGTGACGTTTTCGGAACTGTGAGTGGACTGTTTGTTTTCTAACCGAGCATGCATAACTGTTTTTACTTCTATTGTTTATGTTTCGATTATGCGTTTACGCTTTCGATATATGGATTTATGCTTATGATTTATATGCTTGCTTTACTTGATTACAGGCTTTTCAATACGAATTATCAGATTTGCATGTACTTCGAGAATATGATTTCTGTGATGCTTTGAGTATGGTTTTGGATGAATGATTATGTTTATACACATTATGTTTTATTAAGATATGTGGATTTGATTTGACGTTGGAAGTGAAATTCGGAGGAAGTCCCCTTTTAATCAAAGGTAGTTTCGGTTTCGAAGATTTCCGGTTTGGCTTTGGTTTTTGGATTTTGATGAATTTTCTTATGCTAGAAAATGGTTTGAGTTTAAAGACTCGGATGGATTGACCGGGGGGGGGGGGGGGTGGGGGGGTGGGGGGAGGGCCCTGGATTGATTATGTTTTGAGTTTAAAGACTCTGTAAATGTTTTGAGTTTAAAGACTCGGTGATTGTGATACCCCCCCCCAGGCCTGTGATTGTATTTTGAGTTTAAAGACTCGTTGATATCCCGGGAAGGCCTGGTTATTGTGCATTGTGTTTTGAGTTTAAAGACTCGGGCGCACTTGAGATCCAGTAAACTTGTATGATCGATGTTTTTCATTTGTTTTTCAAAGGTTTTGGGATGTGACCCGAATAACTTGGTTTCTATGGATTTAGGGCCGAGTGCCTGAACATTGGTTTTGATTTTTCATGATTTCTGCACTTCTTTTCCTTTCGTATTTATTGTTGTTTTAAGATACTTGGTTATGCATGAATGTTTTCAAACGGAGGGTGAAACCCTATTTTATTTCGTAAACGGTTTTAAAATTCTTATTTATTTTTAGTCCACTCATGCTTTGAATGTTTTTAACACCCTCTAGGTCGTGATGCGAGCGTTGGGGCTACGGTTGAGTCAGAGTCCGAGGCATAAAGTCATTCGTTGCGCACTTAGCTTACAGTAGGGCTTGTATTTGTTTTCGTACTGTTGCTATGCTCTGTAAACTGTATGACTTTTCTCCCTGGTCTGACAATGTGGGTTTTGTTCTATATAAGGTTATTTTGGTCTTTTAAGTGTGTTTGTCAGACGGGACCAGGATTCGCCTCGGTTATCGAGGTGATAATCGGGGAGGGTCCTATCACGTTGGGTTTTATTGTTACCTGACGTGATCCTAGTGTTACTCGACTAGCCCTTGTTGCACGGGTAAAACTGTATTTCTTGTAGTGAAAACACAAATTCCACCAACCTATCAAACAATTTAAATTGAAATTACATACAAAATATAATTTCTTGTTTGACTAACATACTAAAAAATGAACTTATTAGTGTGCGTATGTCGTAAAAGAAATATAAACTCTCTATCATTACTATAAAATGTAGAAAGTGACATTAAAATAGACATTAAACTCTTAAGTGAAATTTCTAAACCTTCACTTTTTGATTGAAAGTTGCACTACAATATGATGCAAAAGAAAAATAATGAAATAAAAGACGTAGAGCTGAAGCCGTCCATTTCCGTCAAATGACCTAGCCTCCCCTGGCTCTTCTACCGCCCGGGCTCCCTTTCCTCCCAATGCTATGCTCCCCCATCGCAGGCTTACCACGACTTCATTTTCCTTAGTAGAATTACTAACTCCTAAACTTCTCATTCTAGCTTGATATAGCTACGAAACTTTATTTTGGAGGAGCCGTAATAAAGAACTCCCATATAAAGCATCTTTCATAATAGGCAGCTCCATCTCTGATCCGTTTCTTTGAGTACCGCTACAAAAAAACATCGTTGACCAAGAAAAAGGGCTCCGTCGAGCAAGCAGGGAAATCTGCCAGACGAGATGTTAATCCGAAGAAACTCCACCGGATGAACTTTGTCACGAGACTCGTCAAGCTAGGGCTTCGCTCGATGGAAAAGAACGACCGTCGAGTAAAAGTAGTCAATGATGTTTGCCCGAAAAAAGTCTTCACCAAATAATGCTGTCAATCCAGGGCACAACCATCATTTGCCTCACAAAAAGTTTTTCCGAGCAAGGCTGTCAAGCGATAGCATGATCAAATTTTTCCTTGTGAGCCTTCGCTAGACAAAGTTTTTTAATTAAAAGTTTGCACGACAAAGGTTTTGCTAGGAAAAAATATTGAATAATTTTTTAACATTAAATATTTATAGTTAATATTAATATCTATAAATACAATTAAAATAATAATAGGAATTATGAAAATTAAAATAATATTTATAAAATTAAATGTAATATTTTTACATGATTTAAAATAAAAAAAAATTCTAAAGAAAGCTAATCAGTTGGGGGCGAGTCGGCGTGGGTGAGGGGCGAGCGGCGTCCTAAGCGGACTGTTGGATCCGGGCATGCGGCTACGTGTGACGAACCAGAAATTCTAAAAAGGAAAATTTGGAGAGAAAGGACGATTTTGCCCTTGGTTATGTGCCGAAAGTTGACTTTTTGTTTGGGATGCCTTTTGGACTTTTGGCCATGACCGTTGGGTAGGTCCCAAGACGCTGAATCCGTAGATAGGCAGCATGCGTCAATCGGAGGTCGGATGTGAAAGTTATGGGTCTAAGAAGGTTAGGAGTATTATGGTAATTATGTGTGCAGGGGTAAAATGGTAATTCTAGTTAAGGACACCTATGCCCGCTAATTTGGATAAGGATTTAGTACCTGGTGACACCTGTCACTGTGTAAATGGGATTAGTGGCATTGATGCCGTCTGTTATTTGGATAGGACAGCTATGTTTGAATTAAAACTAAACCGTGTGTATATGTTTTCTTCAAACCAAAACAGAGAACAAAGGTGAGTTTGATCGATCGTCCCAGTAACCAATTGAGAAACTTGAGAAAACTGATCCAATTGAGAGTGAAATTGTGAAGAAATAGAGAAGAAAAGGGGAAGAAAAACCCAGAGAAACTGAACCCAAAACCCATGAAAATTATAATTGATTAAGCTTCGAATTTAAAACCAGGAACCACGATTTCTGAATTGACCTTGGATTAAGGTTATTGAGCTCAAATCGAGTCAAACCCAATTAAACTTGAAGGAAATTGAAGTCGTTTTGCCTTACAACAGAAAGGGTGAGGAACTTAGATTTTCGAACTTGAGTCGAGCAGTTGGGGAGATTGAAGGATGAAATTGAGGTTGGAAATATACATAGAGGACTCCTACGAAGCTGTTGGCAGGATCAATTGAAAGAAAATTGGTCGAATTGGTGGACTACGATGAATGAACAGAGCTCGACTGTTCTTCGAGAAATCGATATCGAATTGAGGAATGGAGGTAAGTGTTTATGTAATTGGGTTTACAGAACCTTAATTGGATCCATAACGATGCTAATGGACGGTTCAATTGTAGAAATTGATGAAGAATTGATGGGAATCGAATCGGGTCTGTTCGAGGGTTGTAGGATCCGTTTATCAGTGAATAGGGTGAGGACGATGGTACTGTAGCAGCCGTGTGTACTTCACGCGCAGCCACTCACGGCAGTACGTGAGGGCATGTGGTCACGATTCCCGAGGTGAGGTCAACATGACTTTTGTTCTATGCAATGTAACGAACATTTTAGAGTTGGTTTCGAGTCAATCGGACACCGTTTCGATATTGTTTCGAGGGTCCGAAGGTTTATGTTATGTTTTAAATTAATATTTAATTCCTGAAAAATTATGGGAAATCAATATGATATTCATTAAGTCAGTAGTGACCCTTAATGATGATTTGGGCAGGACTTGGGATTCCTGGAAAGTACCAAAAATTACGAAAACGCGTGCAGTTCGGAAAGCGAGCAGTTTGGATGGTGTGTGAGTGAACGTTTGTTTTATAAATTGATATGCATGCATAGTTAAATGTTTTACATGATTGATTGCATGATTTGAATTGCAATGATGTCATGGTTATTTGGCATGATTAATTGTGATTTAATGATTATTTTAATCGGTCTTTCGGACACATTTTACGAGGAAAGTGAAAATGATATTTTGGCTAGGTCTGGAGTCAAAAGGGTTCAAAAATGATATTTTGACTTAATTGGTGAGTCAAGGATGATTTTTGGATTATTTTACTAATTTCAAATGAGATTTTACGGATTTAACTATAAATGGTATTTGGGCTTGAGACCCGGTCGGGAATGATTTTGACTTGGTGTGAAGTCAAGGATTTGATTGAAATGTTTTGGGATGTAATCCCAGGATGGTTTTCATTGTGATTGTGAGTGCCCAGACGCTTGAAGCTTGGGGATCACCCAGACGACCGAAGCTTGGGGGATATGATTGTGAGTTGTTTTTTACGGTAATCCAGCTTCTCGGATGCTACTGAGCCTAGATGTACCACTCAGATGTGTCTGAGCCTGGGGATGTGTTCGCCCAGATGTGACTGACCCTGAGGGTTGAGCCCAGATGTGTCTGATCCCGAGAATGTGACTAGATGTTGGCCTACGCGTAGTGCGGATGTGACTGTGTGATTGTTGTGCACTTGTGAGTAGTGCAGATGTGACTGTGTGATTGTTGTGCACTTGTGAGTAGTGCAGATGTGACTGTGTGATTGTGGTGCACTTGTGAGTAGTACAGATGTGACTGATTGATTGTTGTGCACTTGTGAGTAGTGTTGTTTGATGTTGATTGTGATTGTATACTAGTATTGAGTACGAGTTCTAGTCTTTGTGGCCTCGTGATTATGTTGTCACATGTTTTGGCTTGGGAGCCGGGATTTGATACTTGTTATGTGTTTTGGCTTGAAAGCCGGTAATTCATGTGTTTGACCCTATGCATGCATGGTTTAATAAACTGGAGGGTAAATGGTCTATTTGAAATGTATTTTCAAATGATATTATTTTTGTTCACTCACACCTTTTATGTTTTGATGACCCTCCAGGTTGTGGCACGACGTTCGAGGCTGATCGAGAGGCGGAGGCATGAGCAGAAATTAGTGCAATTATCCCTTGTCTAATAGGTGCTGAGGGGTAGTTTCGGGACTTCAGTTGACTTGTCAGACGGGAGCAGGACTAGGCACGGTTATCAAAGTCCAGTTGGGACGGGTCCTGTCACTATGAGTCAAGGAAATCCAGCCCACTCTCAACTATTTGGTTTAACAATAAGGCGAGTTGGGCTTGAATTCACTCGTTGTGAGCCTAGTTGAGTGTATTCTAGGTCTGGATCTCGGCATTCTCGGCTTTGAGGGTCACCACATTTTGCTTTAACTCCGAGATCTCCTCTGGATTGGCTCCCCAAGAAGAACTCAAAGATCAGCTGACACATCTTGAACTAACCCTTCCCTTACCCCCAGGACAACCTTCCCGAGACACCTACAAGTTGGTGCTCCAAGATGGCGATCCACCTCTTAGGATCTTTTAGCTGATCCTCGAGCGCGACCTCGGATTGCTACTATTTCAACTTATCTCGAATCCTGTATGTCATCCGCCATCGCCGCCTATAAATTGGAAACATCTTGAACTAACCCTTCCCTTACCCCCAGGACAACCTTCCCGAGACACCTACAAGTTGGTGCTCCAAGATGGCGATCAACCTCTTAGGATCTTTTAGCTGATCCTCGAGCGTGACCTAGGATTGCTACTATTTCAACTTATCTCGAATCCTGCATGTCATCCGCCATCGCCGCCTAGAAATTGGAATGAGTTAATAATTAGAAAGTTAATTATTAAATAAAAAATATGGATCTAGGTTAGTCTAGAATCTGCTATATGTCATCCGCCATCGTCGCCATCACAAGGGCATTATTGTAATTTTGGAAATAAAGGTATTTTGGTAAGTTTACAAGAGGGATCTAGGGTAGTCTAGAATATGCTTTTCCCTCCCTTTTTTCCTTCCTTTGACTGACATTCCTTTGTCTATATATATGTTCGATGTGCAAGGTTGTGGGTATTCCGTGGGTAGGAAACGAAGGAGAGAATAACCCATAAACCAACTATGAGGGTAAAGACAAAGAGATGGGGAGAACTAGGGAGGAAGAGGAAAAGGAAGAGTGAGGGGAAACCTGTGAAAGGGAGAGTGAAAAATGCCCAGACCTGAAACTTAAAATGGAGCCCGAGAAGGAAACCAGTGAAGCTCGAAATCCATTGTTGAGTTTTTGATATGCAAGCTTGAAACCAAGCTTCCTAACAGTTTCTACATGCCTCTACAACTCTAATGAGTCATTATTTTAATGGTTTGGACGCTGGAATCACCTTGTAACGACCTGTCCCAAATTTCGTGATTAATAAGAATTAATTAAGGATCAATTAAGGATTAAGTAAGGATTAAGCGGGATTAATCAAGGGTTATCAAACGATCGGGGTAAAATG
This sequence comes from Prinsepia uniflora, assembly GCA_032719365.1. Taxonomy (NCBI): domain Eukaryota; kingdom Viridiplantae; phylum Streptophyta; class Magnoliopsida; order Rosales; family Rosaceae; genus Prinsepia; species Prinsepia uniflora. Next base: position 31,560,757 of record CM064876.1, on the reverse strand, counting down.
TCGATTTTCTCGCTTGAAAAGGTACAAATTTAAATTTTGACCTGGGAGGTCAAATGCACGAGGACCAAGGATCATTATGTAGATCCAGACGATACGAGTCCGTAGAAGAGCGACAAGTTGAAATTAGACATCGTACAAGAAAGTTACAGGTCAAGGACGATTTTGGGAACTATTTAGAGTTTCCCGTTTTATGGAGAGTTGAATTTTGGGTTTGTCCTTAGTGGGCCCAAAAGATATGACCTTGACTAATTGATGCGTGACAAGTGTCACCCATCTTTTGGCCCAAACCCACATATACATGCATCTCACCCATTTCCCTTCATCTTTTTCATCTAACCCGTACCACCCAAAACCGTTTCCCCATCTTCTTGCTTGAGGCCACAGAGGGACTGAGAGAGGTTGAGGGTGAGACTGAGAGGCGGAGAGCACGGTGGTATCCTGAGGAAAAAGTAAAACTCGAAACCCTTTTTAAGTTTGAAATTCAAAATTGAGGTTTTGGACGTTTGGGATGTGTTTTAATGCTCTAGCTGTGTTTTCTGAGGTTGGTCGAGTGCATAGGATGGAAAATCGAAGGAAAATAAGGGCTGGACAGACCTGGCTTCGAGTTCAAAGTTTGGTCGTGGAAGATCGATTTCCATGATATACTTTCAAGCTCTTTTTTTGTGTTTTTAAGGTCATAGGGTTGTTCCTGGGAGTGAGATGAGCATTTTGGTTGAAGAATGGAGGAAAATGGTGGCTAGACGCCTATGTTCTAGCTGGGTCAAGGTTGCGGGTCAAATGACCCGTTACAGTCAAACGGGTCGACCCGTCTGATGGAAGATGTTGATGACGTGGCAAGCCATATCATCTTGTTAGGCCATGTAGCCAACTAGGTGGTGCCACTTGGCAATCTATCAGAGGTTGTCAGGTCCAGTTAGTAGCTGACGGGGCAAGTCCACGTCAGCCATGTCAAACTGTATGGACCAGTAAGAGGGTGCCCCGTGGTAGAGTGTCAGAGGTGTCAGATGACGTGGCAGGTCCACGTTAACATTGTCAGATCACGTCGACCAGTGGGATAGTGCTACATGGCACATGGCAAGGTTATCAGAGGTGTTTGTGACACGTGGCATCACACGTGGACCAATCGAAGTATGCCGCGTAACAGGGTGTTAGACCTGACAGGAGTCAGAGTTGTCAGGCTGGCATCAGTAGGTGATTTCAGCAGCTGACGTTACCGTTGATTGGCATTGATTGCTGTTTACATTCTGAATCCAATGGTGGTTGTTTTAGGTCAATCAGAGATTGTTTGATAGGTCATTTAGAGGTTTAAAGCCTCGAGAAACGTGTTCAGGACGAGTTCTCGATTCCCGGATTGTTAAGGGTATTTGATATGGACTTGTATAGGATGATAGTAACCTTTGGATATGATTTGGATAGGTCCGGATGTCCCGAAGATGGTGGATTAGCCCCGATGTTGCTTACAATGTGGGTTGTAGGCGCACAGTACCAACGACCTGTGAATGGACTTTGTTTTATGAAATGATGCATGCATAAATGTTTTATATGTTTTATGATTATGAGTTGAGATGCATTGATTGCATGATGTTTGGAATATGATAGGGAATTTTCGTGGAAAATGCTGTTATGCACATATTTTGAGATTTACTGTTTTATATGATACTTGGGCTTCATCCAAGTTTTATTATCGATTTTGAAGGATTTCATGGAGATGCGTGAAATCGATATTTAGGCTTGAGTCCCAGTTGGATGTTGACCTCGACTTAGATATTAGTCAAAGGTGATTTTTAACAATGAAATGGTTTTCAGATTTGGAAATATATTTCAGGCATATTTCCCAGTTGATTTATGGTATGACTTAGAGTATAGTCAAATGTGGAATATATCGGGCATGTGATCCAGTTATGATTTATGAGATTTCAGGCTATGACCCCTGTTTCAAATTTATGAACGATATTTCGGGCATGTGACCCAGTTCTGGATTTGATAGGATTCGACGAATCCTGGATTTATGAAGGGCCCACACATAAGGATGGTATATGGAAAACATTTCATAATCATCTCAAAACCTCTCAAAAGGGCCCACGCCCGGAATATAGTTTCATCCATTATGTTTCCATAAAACAATTTTAAATCCACAACTGGATCTCATGCCCCAGGTATAACTTTCATAAATTATTTCCACATATCATATACGTAAACCACAACGGAGACTGAAGCCCGATATCATAAACCATTTTTGGGTGGTATCAACTCGGGATGTGTGATCGATGTCACTCGACGTGGTCGGGTGTAGTCGATGCGACGTGAGTGTTGGTGGAACGTCTGGGTGCAGACAAGTAATGTGCTAGTTAGTGTGTGCAGTAGAGACTGAGACATCACACTCTCCACCGGATCCTGGCACGCTCTAGAAGTTGGCTGGGCTGAATATTTGAATTATCCCTTGTCCGACACTTCTTGTCAAACGGGATCATGACACATCTCGTGTTAATCCGGGGGGATTGAGATGGGTAGTGAAAGGTGGTATCAGAGCAGGTTTGCTCTTGAGCTACGCGCAGGTCAAGGATGTGATGTCTCTATGGGCTGCAGTTCGTTATCAACCTGATAGTTAGAATGCCGGTATGTTAGTTAGTATATTTGAATCGTGGATTGTTGGTTTGGTATTTGATACTTAGGTATGTCATAGTTCTGTCGTGGTTTGACAGTGTGGAACCCTACGGAGGGATGAACGTAATAGTACTTTAGAGTTTTGACCGTGGGACGGTTATGTCGGGATCTTCTATCACGATATTATAGGATTGATTACGACGATAGTATGGGTTGTGAACATTAGATGGTCTGAATTGTGATTTGTGTTGCGAGGAGAAGCTGAATTCGGGGAAACCCTAGTTGAGCTAACGGTAGGATTGGATTGACGTCCATATGATGTCACGACTGCGGGGTCGGTCAGATTGTGGATTTTACTACTGAGGACAGTTGGGTCCAGAGGAACCCTAGGGTATGGTAGTGGAACCCTAAAACATGATGGATCTGGATTGTGATCTTGTTGATCAGGGTAGATGGAGATTTTATTGATTTTTCTTGGATATTTGAGGATAAGGAGGATGGGACTAACTTCTTTTCGAGGTAAATCCCATATGGCGTATTAATCAAACGAGTAGGTGTCCGAAGGGGTCAGATTTGGTTAGCCTTAGATGTGTGAATGATGGGTTTGGCTTCCTTTCAAAGTCAATCGAATATGGTTTGGTAATCGATTGAGCGGGTAACCGATGGGTTCGGAGTTGGTGCGTCTCGGTAGACATGGGTAAGATTGGATGCTCTTTTGACATGAATGGGTATGCCTTAGTAGGCGTGAGTCAGATTGGTACGTGTTGGATTACGCCATTAGGAATAGACGTATTGATGCTGGTCGGGTGACCGTGGGACTCGAAATGGATGATGGATTGGAGTTTTCGATCTGTCTACTACTTGATTGGACAGATGGACTTCAGAATTGAAACATGATTGACTACGAGCCATGTAGTGGACTAGCTGGTGGATGGATGTACGTACAGGGTACGTTGTTCGAGGAACGATATTGGACAGGCTTGTGGTGCCTAGTGGTGGTATATATGATATACCAGGGGTACGTTGGTGATCGTGTTGACAGTCAGCTTAGTCCCGATACCATTGGATTAGTTGAGGACGTGAACTGGACATTGGATACTGTGCACTGGGTCAGGGTGTTTCTGATGGGTCCAGTTACACACAGGTCGAGTGCTTTGTTGGTATACGTATACTCAGGGTAAGTGAGTTGGTGGTTAGTGTAACCACAAGCGACTATAATGTCAGTTTTGACTAGCGACTGTCAAGTGGTGACAGTGTGGGAAGTGTCAGCGTAATGGCAGAATTTTCAGGTGGTATCAACTCGGGATGTGTGATCGATGTCACTCGACGTGGTCAGGCGTAGTCGACGCGACATGAGTGTTGGTGGAACGTCCGGGTGCAGACAAGTATTGTGCTGGTTAGTGGGTGTACAATTGCACATTGATGTGAGATTGATAGATGTCGCAGGTTGGTGTATGGCCTGTGAGATGGGATTCGTGCCATTGTAATGGAAGTATCCATAGGATATTGTCTATTCGGATGTTGAGCTGGTTGTTGGCTTGGATGTGATAGCTATAGTGGGTGTACGTACTTTCAGCCTGATGGTTGTAGGTTGGAACGTGTAGAGTGATAGACTGATAAGGATCTGACGTCAACTTAGTATCAATGATCTGTCAGAGTGAGTGACCGGGGAGACACCGTTATTTTGTCTCGAGTGAGACTTACGACTTGAAGTGTTGTTATTGGACGTGTACGATTACACGAGAGTACCTGAGTAGTGGGGCATGTTTGGATTTCCACCGTTTGGTTGTGGATTGGCGTTAGTTGGAATTTCGAGGACGAAATTATTTAAGGGGGGGAGGTTGTAACGGTCCGTCCTGAATTCTGGGATTATATTAGTGACTAATGAAGGATTAGTGAGTTTAATTGGTGATTATTTGAGCGAAATCGGACGGACGACGCAAAATTATCGTTTTGCCTCTAGTTGTGGGAAAATGTTGACTTTTGACTCTAGGAGTCAAACGTATGAGGATCGATGACCGTGACGTAGATCAGGACGTCACTAGTCCGTAGACAGGCGGCATGTCGAAATCGGACGTCGAACGAAAAATTTTTGGTCATAGGAGTGAAACCGGGGATTTACGTCTCGGGATCCGAATAAAATAATAATTAAAATCTGATTCATTGACTTAATAATGTGGGACCCTTGGATGAGTGACAAGTGTCACTCATCCCATTGGTGGCTTCCCCAAAAAGTAGATCTGAGCATTAAAATATTATTACCTTAATTAAATTGTATTTTCACTCATCTCTCATCTCCACCGTTCATTATCTGCATCTCTATCTCTCTCTCCCATCCTCACCGTTCATAGCATCATCATCCATCATCTTCATCTTCATATTTACTCCTCCAAAACCCGATCACCATTTACATTTGACCCTCAAAACACACGACACAAACACACCACCCCACCACCATATTTGCATCCATGCGTTTGTGTGAAAGACTAGTGAGAGACTGAGAGTGACAAGGATGACGTGACGGTGAGGCTTAGCACAACGGGGACACGACGGAGGTGACTAAAATCCGAAAACCCATTAAGCCATTTTTGCCCATTTTCGAAACTTCCCTTTATGTCATGTATGGACCGATTTAATGTTTTAGGTTTGGTTCTAGGGTAAAAAACGAGTACTATGGACGTGGTTTCGAGGATGGAGACGGCCGAAATCGGTGGTAGAACTCAGTTGCAAGGACCGTCGCCATTTTTTTATCAAAGAGGTATGGTTTTAGCCTGTGTTTGTGACTTTGAAAGCATAGATGGATAGGGAATGGTTAGACCAAGGTGTAGGGATTAAAATGTTGGAAAACGGGACAAAAACGGGTGAGAAATGGAATTGAACCGTGAACGCCGATTCAGTGGGATCGGGTCGGTCTGAATTAGTCTGGATCGGGTTCCTCGAGATGGCAGGAATAACACTGTTTGGCTCGTGGGCTTCATGCACAGCCTCTTTGGGCGGCGCGTGAGGACGTGTGAGGCGTCTTTTGGGGATGAATTCAACATGTGAAATAATCTATGCGATGTAATGAACATTTTGGGACTGGTTTCGTGTCGATCTGACATCGTTTCGATTTAGTTTGGGATGTCCGAAGGTTTAAGATCGAGTTTAAAAATAGTTAAAAATTTGGGAAAATTACGGGGCTTCAATGATAGATTAATAAGGTAGTTAGTAACCCTCTAGTGTTATTTGGACAGGTTTGGGAGTCCTAGTGACAGCGATTAGCCTGGGGAGGCTTACGACACACAAATCGAGGTGGGAGTGTAGGGCGGTCTATGAGTGGACCTTGATTTCTAAACTGTGATGCATGCATAAATGTTTTATATGTTCTACATATGTGATTCTATGATAATTATTTGGATATTGGTGATTTACATGATTTCATGTATTTTGAGGTGATATATGTATTTACACGTATATCGAGATTTTTGGGTTTAAGCGGTGGTTATACGTGCTTATGGTTTTGATAATGATTTAATGAAATGGTTTTGGATTTGAAAAGGTAACCTCGGGCACGAGATCCATTTGTTTTGGAAACCTCTGGACTTGAAGTCCATTTAGTTGCGTTATCGGGCCAGAGGCCCAATTGGTTCATGAATTGATTTTGGATTTGAAAATATGGAATCGGGTATGACCCATTTGATTTATGAACTCTCAGACTTGTAGTCCATTTGGTTTAATAAGGCATCGGACCGGAGACCCAGTTAGCTTCTGAAATCGGGCTCGAGGCCCAGTTAGTTTACGCAATCGGGCTAGAGGCCTAGTTGGTTTACGCAATTGGGCACGAGGCCCAGTTAGTTTATGCAATCGGGCATGAGGGCCATTTGGTTTACGCAATCGGGCATGAGGCCCATTTGGTTTACGCAATCGGGCACGAGGCCCAGTTGGTTTACGCAATCAGGCACTAGGCCCAGTTGGTTTACGCAATCGGGCACGAGGCCCAGTTGGTTTATGAAATCCGGCACAAGGCCCTATTGGTTTACGAAATCGAGCTCGAGGCCCAGTTGATTTTCGAAGTCGGGCTTAAAGCCCAGTTAGTTTACATGATCGAGCTTGAGGTCCAATTGGTTATGATTTCGGGCTTGAGTCTCATTTATGGTTTGTAAATGTGATTTCGGGTTTGGGGACCCTAAACGGATTTGGATTTGGGAATGATGGATTTCTGGTTTCATGACGGATTATGGGGACCGGGCATGAACCTTTGAAAGGTTTTGAGAATGATTTCAAAATGTTTTTTCATATATCATCCTTATATATTTGTGGATTGTCTCCTCTGGAGAGGGTAGTTGGCTTGGGTGGACCCCGGAGTAGTCACGGAGCACTAACTGAGTGGAGTCGCCCCCGTTGGGTACCTTACTCTCCAGAAGGCTATTATGAATTATAACCCCTAGGGAGGGTCAATGATCTGCGGACATTGACCTGGGTGGACCCTAGGGGAACTTGAGATTTGAGACCCTGGGTAGCATGACCGTAGCTTTAGAAACCGTGACAGGATTGGTTATATGATATTGGTAAACATGATTTCCTGGATTTGTCAAATTGTGTTTTGTGAATAGTAAATTGATTTGGGCAATGACCCACGTACTCGGATTTACAGTTTTGGGCTGAGTTCCCACTTATGGTTGTTATATTATGGATTTATGTAAAATGATTTGGGTAGGGGCCTGTATGACTTGAATTTACAGAACTTGGGGCTGAGACCCTAATGATGGTTAATTGAACATGTGATTTGATAAATGGTATTAGAATACATGCATGCTTTTTAGTGAAGGGAATAAAGGTATTTTATGAAATGTGTTTTATGAAACTATTGTTTTTCATCCACTCACAGTTTTCGTTGTTTTTAATGTCCTTCAGGTTGATCACGGATGCAGACTATAGTAGAGACTGAGACATCACACTCCTCCACCAGATCCTAGAGCGCTCTGGAAGCCTGTCGGGCTGAATGTTTGAATTATCCCTTGTTTGACACTTCATGTCAGACGGGATCATGACACATCCCGTGTTAATACCCAGGGGGATTGGGATACGTCGGGGCACCACTCATAGACCATCCTTGCTGCGCACCTACATGCTGCGCCGTAAGCCTTTCTGAGCTAATCCAACCTCTCTGGGTCATCCGGACCTGTCCAAATCACACTCAAAGGTCACCAACCATCGATACCAATCCTAATCATAAACTCCCAAAACTCCTGGAAAAGTTAACGTGTCGTGGACACGCTTCACTAGGCTAAAAAACCTCAATTTGATCAACATAAAGATTTCTGATTGACTCGAAACCACCACCATTGGATTCGTATCATCAAAACCTTTCAAATAGAACCGATCTCACCTCGCGTTGGGAAACGTTTTTCGGTTAACTTTGGTCAAATTCAACGCTGACGTCAGTTCAACGGTCAAAGTCAACGGTCAATGGGTCAACGATCAACTCGGTTAATGGGTTAACTCGATCAAAGTTAATGGGTTAACTCGATAAAAGTCGACATGTCAACTCGGTCAAAGTCAACAGGTCAACTCGATCAAAGTTAACAAGCCAACTAGGTAAAAGTCAACGGTTCAACTCACCGGTCAATGGGTCAACTCACTGGCCAACTCAGTCAAACTCGCTCAAAAAGTCCATTTTTGCCCCAAATTTCGAACTTTGATATCTCACTGATTTCTCAACCGAATTCGACATTCTACCTATGTAAATTCATCTACTCGAGCCAAGGATTCCAAATCTAAACCCAGAAATTAAAGAAAGTACTTGGATTTCATGTTATGACCGTTCAAAATGTTGGCCAAAGTTCCGATCATCATTCCAGCCACCTCCGACGTCCAAATTCGTCCAAAATTGCACTTACAAGCTCGTGGGAACTCAAAGAACATAAACATGGGCTCAAAATCAATCAACAACCCAAAAATCTAAAACCCAAAACTGAGACCCACAATTTTTACCTCAATTTTTGCGATTTCGACCACCCCCCACGACGGCTCCGCTGTCTAATGCGGTCCCCTAAACCTCTCTTTCATCCTCATGGTCTCACCATAGTCCCTAGTGTAAAGATTGAGTAATGGGGATGATGGTCGGGGTGGGCATGGGTTTGGAAGGAAAAAGGAAGAAGAAATGAAGACGAAAAAGGTGAAGAAAATAGTTGCATGAATAAAATAAAATGGGCCCTAGGGTGAGTGACAAGTGTCACTCATCCTACGGTCCAAAATCAGATATTTGGATCCCACTAAAAGAAAACCTTTTTTGGAAATTGAATGATCCGTCAATAGTTCTTGAAACCTTCCATGAACCATAACTTTGTCGTACGACATCCGATTTTGACGTGCCGCTTGTGTACGGACTCGTATCATTCCGATCTACGTAACAGTCATCTGTCCTCGTGTATTTTCCCACCCTGGTCAAAAGTTAACTTTTTGTCCATTTTCAGGGGAATTTTTTCATTTTTACACCGACCGTTCAAAATTTCTTGATTAATGCCCAATTGGTTATGGCAATCCTTAATGAATCTTTAATTAATTCCATAATCTCAAGACGGGTTGTTACACATTTTGCAGACGTCGACCATCATGTGTGATGTGTGATCCTATAGATGTTATCGCTCAGACGTCGACCATCCTGTGTGATGTGTGATCTTGAGTTAGAGCACTTAGACGTCGAGCCACCGGCTCCAAGCCTGATGTATATTCGGATGTGTAATCTTGAGTCGCATACGTAGCGCTGATTTTTTGACTGTTGAGATGAGATATTGAGATGATTGGATAAATAGGATTGGTTTATGTTACCATGAGACTCCGGGTGTGAGTCTATGTTTCGGGCAGAGGCCCTATTGGATGATTTATGAGATTGTTTTGGGCTGAGATCTCACATGGTTTTGATTTCAGCTAAGACCCTTGTGTACTGGATTTGGGCTGAGACCCACGTGATTTGGTTTTGGACTAAGACCCTATTGAGGAAATGGCTTTGATTGAGCCGTGTTTTAACTGTGTTTTGCTTTGAAAAGAAGTACGGTCTGCATTAAGAAAGTATTTAAAATACTATTTTCATATGCATGCATGCTTTTACATGAAGGGTATAAAAGTCATATTGATAAATTGTTTTTGAATTGATTATTTTTGTCCACTCACAGTTTTAATGTTTTTGATACCCTTCAGGTTGATCACGGATGCGTATTGTAGCAGAGACCGAGACATCATAAGCCGTTGTGGACTTCACAAGTCACTGCGCACTCTTCTAACCCGAGTGGGTTACGATTTATCCCTAGTCTGGCACGTGGTTTTAGATGGGAGCATAGCACATCCCACGATAATCCAAGGGACTTAGGATGGGTCATATCAGCTTGGTATCAGAGCACTAGGTTGCTCGTCTAGTGTTGCGCATGTGTTGGACGTGATGTCATTACGACGATAGCAGTCCGTCATCAACCTGATAGTGAGGGTAAGAAAAGTAAAGTTAAGTGGGAATGAACCCCCAATAGATTCTGTTAGGCATAGTATACCGTGTTTCGGTGATGTCTAACCCAGAGTAGGGCTGATTTCTTGTGTGCCTGGTGGCCTAGAGCCATAGAGTACGAGAGTATGGTGACTTCCACGATATGTGACCGATCATTGGTCATGATGGATGGACTGTTGGGATTAGCCAAGTTAGTGATGACCTCTGGGTTGAGTATGGTTGAACAAGTGACCAGAAGAGTGGTACTTGTGGATCGGATCTCAGGGTAGATTGATCCGTGGATTATACGCATTCAGCGAATGGTACGAGCGTGGGTGTTCCGTATGAGTGCATGATTTCGATAACGGAGTGTTTCGTGGATTGGTCTGCACAAGGTTTGTGGCAAACGTTGCTATTGATGGACGTGGATGAGACTATTGAGAGTTGGGCGACGTTCGAGAAATGTACTTATGTTATTTTAACCCCAGTCTTATCGAGATACAAGAGAGACGGAGTATCTTAGGAGATGAAGTATATCTTGAGAGGTGAAGTTCCTCCGACATGAGTAGGAGATTTTTGGTAGCTTAGTGAGGATAGAGGTTTGCGACCTTGTCATGGTAGGCTCATGTTACAGTGACAAGGAGATGATGAGGATTCATCTGTCGTGTCGGGTCATCGAGAGGTTAGATTCCTGCAATTGGTGCAAAGGTATGTGATTATTGCTCGGTATGAGAAGAGATTTGGAGTTATAGCTTGGTTTGCACTGTGTGCGACGACGATAGAAACAATGAGCTTTGGTTGGTGGCGTTTGTGGCGAGGTGTCACACTATCTCAGTAGATATTAGTGAGAAGAGTTGGAGGGAATCCAAAAATGATTTAGGAGAGTTGTATGGAATCCAACAGCGATCGAGACGAGTTGACGGAATCTCAGCAGCAATCGGATGATTTCGGAGGACGCCGAGTGCATCGAGAGGATGTCATTAAAATTGTAGTGATTACTGTGTCAGGACCCGTCCCAAATATCACCTCGATACCCGGGATGAACCCTGCTCCCGTCTGACAATCACACTATAGTACCAAAAATAACCTTAATACAACTATAAGCATAACTATCAGACGAAGGAGTAAATATATATAACAGTAAGCCAGAGCATAGTTCTACAAAATGGGCACCAAAAGTCCTACAAGTCTAAGTCCGCAACGGAAGAACGTCGGAAGCTCTATGCCTCGATATCTGCCTCAACGTTTACCCCAGCGCTATCTCCACGACCTGGAGGGAAATTGAAAAAAACAGAAGGTGTGAGTGGACCGAAAGGAATAAAATTTTTAAAACCGTTTATCATCAAATCAAAGTAAGGAAACATAATCATTTGTTCCCTCCGGTTTGAAACCAGGCATACCCAACGAAGTATTAGAAAAACCATAATATGAAACATCATAAGAAACAGAAACACTATAAAACATCATAAGAAACAGATACACTATAAAACATCATAAGAAACAGATACACTATAAAACGGATATAGAAATCATGGTTCAGCATCAAAGCATCATTTCCGATTAAACCTGCTGGACCTATCCGAGTCTTTAAACTCAACCAGGCCTCAAATATAAATCCGAGTCTTTAAACTCCCGAGTCTTTAAACTCAATAGGCCTATGGGGGTAATATCATAAATATCCGAGTCTTTAAACTCAATCCGGGCCCGTCCCCCGTCAAATCAATATCCGGGTCTTTAAACCCATATCCAGATCCAGCAAATCCAATCCATTTCAGTGTAAAACCGTTCTGAAACCCATCACCAAACTCGAATTCGGAATCCCTAGTTCGAAGCCCTTTCGGCGTTCAGAACCGACATTCCGAACCCAAATCCGGAAAAAGATCCATGTTCATAACAAAACCATAGGAAAATCCTAAATCATATTCCACAACCCATTTACCATCATCAGAAAACGTTTTTAGGTTAAATTTCTGAATTATAGCATCAAAATCTGAAAACCCATTTTTTCTCGAAAAACGTGCAAAATCCCGAAAACGTCTCGAAAAACGTGTAAACATCTCAATCACATATAATCATCATCAGGACATAAAAACACACATAAAATCATAAAACATTGATAAAAACAGTTAGGCATGCTCGGAAGTAAGAAAGAGTCCACTCACAGTTCAGAACAAGTCACTCGCGCCCCGTGCGCTCCTCAACCGTCTCTGGTGTCTCCCGTCCTGTCAATAGATACCAAATAGGGTCACAATTACATCAAGGATACCTTCCCTATTTTCCACAATTTTTCGGGTATTTAATAATATTTTAATCCTTAACCCTAAACCTTACGGATTCCCGAATCATCCCATAACACCGTCCGATTAACCCGAAAACTATACCATTGGATTCGTTAGAACATTTAGCACTAAACTCATGTTGGAAGCTTGGTCGGATTCCTCACCACGCGCCTCCACGCGCCGCCCAAAGTGGCTGCGCGTGGGCCTCACGCGCCTGCTACAGTGCCACCGTCTTCCTTGCTCGAACCCGGTTCGCACCAGACTGCAACCCGGACCGGCGAGAGCCGTTCTCCACCGTCCGGCCACCGTTTCCCCTCCTATCTTCACCTAAAGTTTCGTCCACTCTCAAAGAATTCATCCCCCTCACTCTCTTGGTTCGACTCGGCCCATAGCTTCACAACTGAAGCTCGAAAGAGAAACCAAACAACCCTCTGTTTTCCTTCCCGGCCACTCAGTACTTCCCCCTTCACGGTGGTCATTCTAGACTCCTCCCACGACTTCACTGAACCACACACAACTCACAGGAACCCTCGACTCACTCTCTAACTCCACGATTTCCCGTTTGAAATTCACGGCCAAACAGGGTACAGAGTACCCGCCGTCGCACCACCTCCCACCGTGAACTTCCCCGTCACGGAAACCGTCATAAACGACTCCTAGGACCTCCCTAAACCTCACTTCACTCACCAATCCCTTCGATTCTAGCTCTAGGTCCACGACTTTTGAAATGAAAGTCTACGGGAAAACAGAGCAAAAGAGGTTACCCTTCGATTCCGGCGCCGCCGTGAGAACCGTCACCTACCACGGTGCTCGTGGGACTCCCCGTAGCCTCCTGAGTCTCCTAGTGGCTTGAATCGATCCACCACACGGCACAGCAGCCACCACCGTCCACTGCCTCCTCTGTTTCTTCCAAATATCCAGCCGTCCACCACGTCGCCTCCGTGCACGGTTGCAGCCCCAAATCGTGCTCACCAGCACCGCCTTGCTTCACCGTCCTTCTCTTAACTCACTCTTCACTCTCTCTAGCATCAAGATCGATCAATCTTCTTCAATTTCTTCTCTCTGTTTCTCCGTGTGTTCAACGGATTGCACGGTTCAAAAATGAACCAAGTGTGGCCGTGCACACTTTAGACACCTCCAGAAGCCTCTAGCTTCTCACCACGTGTCCACAAACCCCTGGTGCAAAACAAAATATCCCAGCCATCTGTTGCCACTTGCCCATCTCTGATTGGCTGAATGAAAAAGACCAAAATACCCCTTGTATACTTAATTACCGTTTTGCCCTCGAACGTTCTAGACCCATAAATACTTCGTCCGACGTCCGATGACATCGTGCCGCCTTGAACTCAGGACGTCGAGACCTATCCAACGGTCCTCGGTCTACGTGAAAACCACAAGTCCTCCAAAAAGTCAACATTTCCCTCGTTTACTCAAAATTACGGTAACGCCCCCAACCTTCCGTACATCATAACTTTTCCTCCGGTTGTCCGAATCGAACCTGCCACCTGTCTACGGACTCGTGACGTCCTAAACTACGTCACGGTCAAGGGCTAACACTCATCCAATCGATAGTACAAAAAGTCAACTTTTTGTCTACTATTCACAAGGGCAAAATCGTCCTTTTTACAAAACTTCACAAAAATTACATTTTTACCCTTCCCGAAGGTACGGGTTGTTACATACTGAGTGGGAGCATGTATGACCGCCTACTTCATGATTTCATTATAACAAGTCTAGCCTTGGGTATGGGCAGAGTACCTGAAAGGAGACTCTCTCTGAGCTACCCTTGAACAGACAGAACCCAACTCGAAAAACACCTAAACCAATGTACCCAATCCTTTTCCCGTCTGACAAACACGTCAAAAGTTTCAAAAATATCTTTATACATCTGTCAAGCCAGGGATAAACACTCAAAAAATGCCAACAAACAGTCAATCAGAGAGACTAAGATAACGACAAAGTAAGAGTACAAATTCTATACTGTAGCTCCCATCGAGTGCGCAATCACAAGTAATACGTTCGCAACAGAAGTGGCCCTAATACCTAACCCCAACCTGGTGGGGTTTCCAAAAACACAGACAAAGCCATGAGTGGACTATAAATAAATAAACCTTTTAGAGCCACAATAAGCCAGAAAACATTAAATCCAACCTCTAGTGCAAAATATGCATGAATATAAGAAAACAATCAACCGAAACCTTGTAAGGACCCGTCCCGGAAGTTAGGATTAGTGAGGTGATTAACAGTGGATTAATTGGGTTAATCGGTAGTTAGTGGGTTACTTTTGAACCTTGGGCGCAAAATGATGATTTTGCCCTTGGAATGGGCAAATTGATGACTTTTAGTTCGGGTGGTCAATTGGGCATTGACCGATGACTGTGACGTAGTTCAGGATGTCATGAGTCCGTAGACAGGTGGCACGCCCGATTCCGACATCCAAGGAGGAAGTTATGATGTTCAGAAGGTTGAGGGCACTTTCGTAATTTGGTTAACATAGGGGGAAAAGTAGACTTTTCGTACGATCGAGTGTTAGGTAGATCTCGTCGTCCTGAGTTCAACGATAGGCGGCATGCCTTCATCGGACGTCGGACGAGCAACATAGAGGTGTAGAACGGCGAAGGGCATTATCGTAATTTGACGTACACGGGCATTTTGGTCTTTTGTGCCTTGGGAATTAGGCCAATCTGATAAGGCCAAGTGTACAGGAAGGATTGGATATTTTGAGTTTGGACCAGGGGATTGTGGACACGTGGTGTGTGTGTGTGTAGTGGGTTCTAGGCAGTGCACGGGTTAAATTAATTGGTTTGTTCGAGTGTATAACCGTGTTCGAAAAGGGAAAAACAGAGAGTGAGTTTGAGAGAGGAATTGATCAATTGCAGAGTGTGTTGTGTGTTCTGGTGATCAAGAGAGTAAACAGAGACTGAGTGGAAGGCTGGTGAGTGTTCTGGGGAGGTGGTGAGCGTGAGGGGAGACTTGGAACTGTGAGGAAAACCAGAGAACCCAAAACCGAGAACCACCATGCACGGTTGTGCACTTCCCGTGACCAAACCATCAATTGGACCCGTGGTGGCGTTAAAGGGACTGAGGAGAGTTGAGTAGGCATGGCGGAGCTCACGGTGGCGCCCTGAGCGCATGTAATTTCCTTAATTTCTTTTGGTTGCTCTGTTTTGCCGTCTAGTTTCAAACTGAAAGTCGTGAAGTTAAGGGCTGAGTCGAGGTGTTTGGTAAGTCCTAGTCGACTCATTAGGTCCCTAGGAAGCTGTTAGTTGTGCAGCCGGGAAGGGGTAATGCACGGGTGGCCGGATTGAGAAACAGAGTTTTGGACGGGTTGTAATTCGAGTTTGGGACGGTGAGATGTAGGCCTTGTTGTTGTAGTTGGAGTAGGGGAATCGAATACTAGGAAGGGGACAAAGCTACTGGTGGAAAAAGGAAGGAAAACGGATGACGGACGGCAGAGAACCGGGAATGCCGGTTCAGACCGGTCGACTCATCGAAGAAGACGATGAACAGTGTTCTGTGTGCAGGTGTGTGAGGCCCACAAGCATCCACTTTGGACGGAACGTGGGGGCGCGTGGGGAGGATTCCGGCGAACCTTCCAACATAGTTTTTGGTCTAATCATTGTAACGAGTCTTTTGGGATAGGTTTCGGGACAATCGGACGTTGTTTCGGGTTAGTTTTACGAGGTTGAAGGTTTACGGCCCCGGTTAGTTATGTTCGAAGTTCGGGAAATTTTGGGGAAAATTAGGAGGAACTTCGTTAATGTGTTAGTGATGTACGTTGGTGACTTGTGACAGGATCGGGATTCCCCGAGGAGGTCGAGGAACGTACAGGACGTTCGGGACGCGAGTGACGTGCCCAGTAACTGGGAGTGGACTTCTTCCTTATAACTGAGCATGCATAACTAATTTTAATTACTTGATTTATGGTTTTATATGTGATTTCATGATTATTTGAATATGTTATAACTGTTTTACATTATTGCACGTTTTTCAAGAAATTACGATTTTCAGCACGTTTTACGAGAAATGTGATGATTGTGATTTTGAGACCATGATTTGGGATTTTAATTGATAATTGCTTTTCAATGATTATAAATGGATTTGAGATATGATTTGGTGATCAAGGTTTTCGGTTTTAGAAATCGGATTTCGGAAAGCGGAATTTGGTTTTATAGTTGAATAGTGGATTTCCGGATTTGGGTTCGGAATGACGGTTCTGGACGCCGGAAGGGCTTCAGGATGGTGATTTCGGATTCGGGTTTGGATATGGAGTTTGAAATGGTTTGCAAATGGTTTTGGATTGGATTTTCTGGATCTGGTTATTGGGTTTAAGGACCCGGATTATATTTGACGGGGGACGGGCCCGGATTAGGTTTAAAGACCCGGATTGAGTTTAAAGACTCGGGAGTTTAAAGACTCGGATATTGATATTTCCCCCGTAGGCCTGTTGAGTTTAATGACTCGGATTATATTGAGGCCTGGATTGAGTTTAAAGACTCGGGAGTTTAAAGACTCGGATAGATCCAGCAGGTTAGATCGGATGATTATATTGATATTTTATGTTTTACTGTTAATGTTTTATAACGTTATTATACTGTGTTTATGTTGTTACGGTTTCCACGAGGAAATAATGTGATTTATAAATGTTTTCAGAAATTGGGTTATGCATGCATGTTTTCAAACGGAGGGCCAAACCTTGGTTTGTTTTTGAAATGGTTTTTGAACTTTTATTCTTTTTGGTCCACTCACACTTTCTGGCTTTTAACTGCCCTCCAGGTCGTGGAGCTAGCGCGGGGGTTGATGTTGAGGCGGCGTCAGAGCCATAGAGTACTCGACCGTTTTCCCGGAGTAGTTTCAGTGTTCCGTTGTGCGTGTACTCTGTGTGTGGCTTTACTTTACTTTGTTTGGTACTATGCTCTGTATAATGGTTGACTTGTGGATGTGTTAAAAATTCTCCTTCGTCTGACAGTGTAATTTGTGGTTTTCGTGAGGTTGTTTCAGTCTTTTGTGTTGGGTTGTCAGACGGGAGCAGGGTTACCTCGGTCATTGGGGTGATAATCGAGGTGGGTCCTGTCATTTTGGTATCAGAGCATAGGTGTGTTGGTTTGTGTCGGTTGCGAGGTTGTGTTTAGGTTGTTTGACTGATTCTATGCCTCTTTCAGCGTACGGTTGACTATGCCTCCGAGACGTGAACCCCATCCACGACCTGAAGACGCGACGAGAGATGCGGAGAGTGCTACGATTGAACGAGCCCAGCGGCTCGGGGATACGACGTTTAGTGGTGGGGCAGATCCTGAGGAAGCCTAGAGGTGGATCACGAGACTTGAGCGGATTTTCGCAGTGATGCGATGCCCACCGGAGTATCAAGTGTTACTGGCTACCTTTTTATTGGATGGTGTGGCGTACGAGTGGTGGTATACTCTCGAGTTGTCTGGCTGGGATGCCCACACTGTGACCTGGGAGACGTTCAGTGAGCGATTCTTGGATCAGTATTACCCTCGTTCTTTCCGCCATGCCAAGGAGACTGAGTTTCTACAACTCCAACAGGGGAGTATGAATATGGCTGGGTACGAACAGAAGTTTTAGATGTTGTCTCGATTTGCTCCTACGTTTGTGGCTACTGAAGCCGAGAAGTGCGGTAGGTTTGAGTTGGTTTCCAGACAGTGTAGGTGGTTGTACGTGAGGATGTACTCTATGGACTCTATTGGGTACGCTTTAATGAGGTATTTTAAAATATCTTTGTTTCTTTACGTTCGTAGAGTTTCGCTTGCGTATACCATGAAGTTCTAATCGTACTGAGAGAGGGTCAAAAATGTTGAACTGGTAGTGGGGGTGTTGTGAAATACCCAAGGTGGAGATGATAGGTTAGGAACTTTCCAGAGTAGTTGTTTTGGCGAGAGCTGCTTACCGGGTAGGAGACCCCAAGTGTCGGGAAAGAGCTGTGGAATTTCGGGGACGAAATTCTTTTAAGGAGGGTAGATTGTAAGGACCCGTCCCGGAAGTTAGGATTAGTGAGGTGATTAGCGGTGGATTAACTGGGTTAATCGATAGTTAGTGGGTTACTTTTGGACCTTGGGCGCAGAATGACCATTTTGCCCCCAGAATGGGCAAATTGTTGACTTTTAGTTCGGGAAATCAATTGGGCACTGGCCGATGACTGTTACGTAGTTCGGGACGTCATGAGTCCGTAGACAAGTGGCACGCCCGATTCTGACATCCGAGGAGGAAGTTATAATGTTCGGAAGGTTGAGGGCACTTTCGTAATTTGGTTAACATAGGGGGAAAAGTTGACTTTTTGTACGATCGGGTTTTACACGTAGACCGAGGATCGTTAGGTAGATCTCGTCGTCCTGAGTTCAACGACAGGCAGCATGCCTTCATTGGACGTCGGACGAGTGAGATAAGGGTGTAGAACGGCGAAGGGCATTATCGTAATTTGACGTACAAGGGCATTTTGGTCTTTTGAGCCTTGGGAATTGGGCCAATCTGATAAGGCCAAGTGTACAGGAAGGATTGGATATTTTGAGTTTGGACCAGGGGATTGTGGACACGTGGGGTGTGTGTAGTGGGTTCTAGGCATTGCACGGGTTAAATTAATTGGTTTGTTCGAGTGTATAACCGTGTTCGAATAGGGAAAAACAGAGAGTGAGTTTGAGAGAGGAATTGATCAATTGCAGAGTGTGTTGTGTGTTCTGGTGATCAAGAGAGTAAACAGAGACTGAGTGGAAGGCTGGTGAGTGTTCTGGGGAAGTGGTGAGCGTGAGGGGAGACTTGGAACTGTGAGGAAAACCAAAGAACCCAAAACCGAGAACCACCGTGCACGGTTGTGCACTTCCCGTGACCAAACCATCAATTAGACCCGTGGTGGCGTTAAGAGGACTGAGGAGAGTTGAGTAGGCACGGCAGAGCTCACGGTGGCGGCCTGAGCGTAGGTAATTTCCTTAATTTCTTTTGGTTGCTCTGTTTTGCTGTCTGGTTTCAAACTGAAAGTCGTGAAGTTAGGGACTGAGTCGAGCTGTTTGGTAAGTCCTGGTCGACTCATTAGGTCCCTAGGAAGCTGTTAGTTGTGCAGCCGTGAAGGGGGGATGCACGGGTGGCCGGATTGAGAAACAGAGTTTTGGACGGGTTGTAATTCGAGTTTGTGACGGTGAGATGTAGGCCTTGTTGTCGTAGTTGGAGTAGGGGCATCGAATACTAGGAAGGGGACGAAGCTACTGGTGGAAAAAGGAAGGAAAACGGACGACGGACGGCAGAGAACTGGGAACGTCGATTCAGACCGGTCGACTCATCGAAGAAGACGATGAACAGTGTTCTGTGTGCAGGCGCGTGAGGCCCACAAGCAGCCACTTTGGACGGCGCGTGGGGAGGATTTCGGCGAACCTTCCAACATAGTTTTTGGTCTAATCGTTGTAACGAGTCTTTTGGGATAGGTTTCGGGACAATCAGACATTGTTTCGGGTTAGTTTTACGAGGTTGAAGGTTTAGGGTCCCGGTTAGTTACGTTCGAAGTTCGGGAAATTTTGGGGAAAATTAGGAGGACCTTCGTTAATGTGTTAGTGACGTACGTTGGTGACTTGTGACAGGATCGGGAATCCTCGAGGAGGTCGAGGAACGTATAAGACGTTCGGGACGCGGGTGACGTGCCCCGTTACTGTGAGTGGACTTCTTCCTTTTAACTGAGCATGCATAACTGCTTTTAATTACTTGATTTATGGTTTTATATATGATTTCATGATTATTTGAATATGTTATAACAGTTTTACATTATTGCACGTTTTTCAAGAAATTACGGTTTTCAGCACTTTCTACGAGAAATGTGATGATTGTGATTTTGAGACCATGATTTGGGATTTTAATTGATAATTGCTTTTCAATGATTATAAATGGATTTGAGTCATGATTTGGTGATCAAGGTTTTCGGTTGTAGAAATCGGATTTCAGAAAGCGGAATTTGGTTTTAAAGTTGAACAGTGGATTTCCGGATTTGGGTTCGGAATGACGGTTCTGGACGTCGGAAGGGCTTCAGGATGGTGATTTCGGATTCGGGTTTGGATATGGAGTTTGAAATGGTTTTCAAATAGTTTTGGATTGGATTTGCTGGATCTGGTTATTGGGTTTAAAGACCCGGATTATATTTGACGGGGACGGGCCCAGATTGGGTTTAAAGACCCGGATTGAGTTTAAAGACTCGGGAGTTTAAAGACTCGGATATTGATATTTCCCCCGTAGGCTTGTTGAGTTTAAAGACTAGGGAGTTTAAGGACTCGGATTATATTGAGGCCTGGATTGAGTTTAAAGACTCGGATAGATCCAGCAGGTTTGATCGGATGATTATATTGATATTTTATGTTTTACTGTTAATGTTTTATAACGTTATTATACTGTGTTTATGTTGTTGCGGTTTCCACGAGGAAATAATGTGATTTATAAATGTTTTCAGAAATTGGGTTATGCATGCATGTTTTTAAACGGAGGGCCAAACCCTGGTTTGTTTATGAAATGGTTTTTGAACTTTTATTCTTTTTGGTCCACTCACACTTTCTGGTTTTTAACTGCCCTTCAGGTCGTGGAGCTAGCGCGGGGGTTGACGTTGAGGCAGCATCAGAGGCATAGAGTACTCATGCGTTTTCCCGGAGTAGTTTCAGTGTTCCGTTGTGCATGTACTCTGTGTGTGGTTTTACTTTACTTTGTTTGGTACTATGCTCTATATAACGGTTGACTTGTGGATGTGTTAAAAATTCTCCTTCGTCTGACAGTGTAATTTGTGGTTTTCGTGAGGTTGTTGCGGTCTTTTGTGTTGGGTTGTCAGACGGGAGCAGGGTTCACCTCGGTTATTGGGGTGATAATCGGGGCGGGTCCTGTCAAACCTAGTGGGGTTTCCAAAACCATAGACAAAGCCTTGTGTGAATAAAAAAATAAGTAAACCTTTTGAAACCACAAAAAGCTAGAAAACAATAATATCCACCCTCTAGTTCAAAATATGCATGCATATAAGAAAACAATAAAAAACACATGGTTCAATGTAAAACTATAAATACTATACCAGGGCCCATACTTCTCTGAACATCCCCCGAGAAAACCATCGGGATAACAACCTAGACACCCCAACTAGTAACCATGATACACCATCCTCCATAACTGACCATGCCAGCCAACCCCTCTATTACATGTAGACAGCCCCCACAAACTAATAGAGACATACTACAGATGCTAGTCAAGGAAAATATAAGCCCCCAAGTCCTGGTAGAGGCACACTCCAAATGCCAGTCCGAGAAAAGGTAATCACGATAGGTATCCGTCTCAGAATTTGTGGACCCGCGCTCTGGACGTCTGAGACCTGGCCAAAACCCAAGGATGGTAAACCGTGGAAACAATCATAGTTGACACGACCCATCCCAATCCCCCCGGGATTACCATGGAATGTGACGTGCTCCCGTCTGACAAGAGGCGTCAGACAAGGGATAACCGATTGCCATTGCCCAAACGGGCTTCCAGAGTGCGTAAGGATCGATGGAAGAGGTGTGTGATGCTCAAGTCTCTGCTGCAGTCGTATCCGGAATCAACCTGAAGGGCATTGAAAACAAAAGCTGTGAGTGGACGAAAATAAACAAGTCTGTTTAAAACATTTATAAGACATTTATGCCCCTCAGTAAAATCATATGCATGCACCAAAACCAACAATCCCATATTTATTTAGAAATAACCATTAAGGCCTTAGCCCGGAAACCAAAGCATAGTTTCAATTTCCAAAAGTAAATCCAAGAGTTATTTCATAAATCCAGTAATATGAACCATAAGGCATATAATATAAACCATAACCATTATTTTAGCCACTGCACTATACACTCCAATCCGACATCCCTGATGTCTGACGTCCCTGACGTCAATAAGGTCACAATCACAAGGCTACGCGTGCCACTCGGGTCTCAATTTTCCAAGTTAAATCCCTGAACCCCGTTCGGGTACAGCATCACCTGATGCTTAGCGTCATAGACGCTGGACGTACTAGACGCCCGTGACCTCTCCGGGGTACCTCGCCGGAGGAGACAATATAATATGGAAGGATCTATACAGTGCAGTACTAAATACATTTTATTGATATCCAAATGCAAAACATATAGGTATACATAGGTAAAATCCGAACTGATCGTTACGTTTCATCAAACGGGTCTCATGCCCAAAACCGTGAAACGTGCCATGACCGAAACATCATCAAAACCATTAATAGATTCCAGCATGTGAACATATATAAAATGTAAACCAGGAAACATTTATTCAATTCCATTTAGGGTCCCCGACCCGCAATCACAGGTAGAAATCAACTGGGCCCCTGGCCCGATTTCACAAGTTAACTGGGCCCCTAGCCCGATCCACATGTTAACTGGGCCCCTGGCCCGATTTCATAGTTCAACTGGGCCCCTGGCCCGATTTTACATTATTTAAGTTCGTAACCGTTTCATGAAATCATATCCAACCATATTTATGGAAATCGATGCAAATCCAGAAAACCTCGGTTTACGTGCAAATACGTAATTCACCTCGAAATACGTGAAATTATTTTAAATTCACCGATACCCGAAGTAAATCATTTAATCATAATTATAACAATCACAAAACAGTTATGCATGCATCGAATTTATGAAACCAATGTCCACTCACAGACCGTTTAACCGAGCGCCTCGATACGCGTGCCATAGGCCTTCCAGGGCCACATCACTATCACCGGGACTCCCAATCCTGTTCAAATCAATTTAGAGGATCACTAACCTCATCATTAACATCCTATTCAAGTCCCGTAATTTTTCCGAATTTTTAAGTATTTTTAAACTGGATTTAAAACCTTCGGACATCCCGAACAATAACGAAACGGGATCCGATCGACACGAAACCAATCCCAAAATGTTCGTTACATTGTATAGGACAAAAGTCATGTTGATCATACCTCGGGATTCGCACTCACGCGCCCCCACGCGCCACCGCAAGCGGCTGCGCGTGGAAGCCACGCGCCAGCTACAGTACCCGCACAGTCATCCCTCTCACCCGTTTGTCTGTAAAACGGGTTGAAAAACCCGCGAACAGACCCGGTCCAATTACACCCAATTTGACATCAAATCCATCCGTTCTTTCAACTGATCCCTTGTAATCAATCACCAATTAAGTTCTGTAGATTGAATTACACAATTTAGGGTCCAAATCCTCACGACTCTCGATCGATTCTTGACGGGTTTCCAATTCGGGTTCACCGATTCCGTCCCTGATTTCCAAATTAATTCATATAGTAAGCATCGTGAGAGTGTAAGGGATGTTTCTGCACAATCAATTTGATGAATTCATACCTCTAACCTGTTGAACTCAAGCTCGAAATGAAGCTGCCATGGAAGCTCCGTTCTCCTTCAATCCGACACGGTTTCCTGTCGTTCTTGCTGCAAGACAGTTCGTTTTGATCCCAGAAGACTCCAGCTAAACCCCATTTTGATCGACACGGCCCAATTACTCCAATTCGAAATTCCCTCCAATTCCCCGAAACTTTGATTCCCGAATTACACCACCCCACTCAGTCCCCCGTGCTCTCCCTCAGCCAGAACCTTCCCCAAATCACCAATTAACCATTTGTGCAATCAATTGTGGAAGAGAGATTGGCAATGGCCAGAACCCAACTCTCATTTTTGCTTGTTCACGGTGAGGGAGGAATGATCAGAAATAGAAGGGGGGAAAATGAGATGGACGGCTGTGATGCAATCTGGGGGTGGAATGGATGGCTCAGATCAAAAGCAGGGATTAAATCCTAGATTATTATGTAGTGGAACTTTTAGTATATAGTTTATGATTAGTGGATCAAGATCCAATCTAGCCGTCGGATGAGTGACACTTGTCACTCATCCAAGTGTCCTCCAACCACCATTTCAGAATAAAATAATCCACACAGTTACCGAGACGTAACTTCCCCGATTTCACGTTCCAGACCATAACTTCCTCGTACGAAGTCCGATTTCGACGTGCCGCCTGTCGTTGGATTCGCATCGACGAAACCTCCGTAACGGTCCTTGGCCCTCGGCCATCGGACATCCTGGTCAAAAAGTCAACATTTCCCCTTCTTTCGTCCAAATTACGAAAATGCCCCTGGACTTCCGTACATCATAACTTTCACCACGAACGTCGGAATCGAACGTGCCACCTGTCTATGAACTCGTGACGTCCCGAACTACGTCACGGTCATCGGTCAAAGTCCATTTGACCATCCGAATTAAATGTCAACGTTTTGCCCACGCCCAGGGGCAAAACGGTCATTTTGCACAATTCGTCCGAAATCACACAACTAATCCCAGATTAGTAAATCACCATTAAATATTATTAAATCCCGATATTCGGGACGGGTCGTTACAACCTTCCCTCCTTAAAGAATTTCGTCCTCGAAATTACCAATAACCTTATTCCACAACCACCTTGTGGAAAACAATTCGACCTCACATCTGTGTACACTTGTACACCCACATACTGGGACAACACCGGCCTCGTTTGTACCCAGACATCCCATCACAGTCATACGTCATAATAGCAACAACACTCGACCACCTCGAGTGGAAATGATCACCTGATCCGCGATAAAATCGCCTAACCATTTAGCTAACTCCTTCAGCTAGATGGTTCCTTTCCATTATCAATAAATCCTTACATTTGCTCCCGTTGCGAGTCACCAAATCTCATTTGTCAGTCCCTGCTGACCCCATCAGTCAAACTGTCACCACTAAGCTTTACCACCCTAGTAAAGCCCCAACCATCTGTCCGTCGGTGATAACACCATGTACTACATCACTCTCGATGTAGCGCAAGATCAACCACATGATCACCATTCGCAGGGCAAGCCCAATCCTGCGACACAAAATACTCTCAATGTCCATAATTGCCGACTCCGTCAGCGAACCAAAACGCTGGGAAAATCACGGTGTGATCAAGTCACACAAGGCTACTCGTGGTCACTCTGACCACCAATTCACTCATCCTGAGTGTACGTATACCGTCAACTTACTCCATCAAGTGGTGTAACTGGAACACATTGAATACCAGCCCAGCAGTGATCACACATATCAATACCGGGGTTCCACTAGCCAACCATGGCTAAGAGCACCTGCTCATAAAATCACTGAACCCGACAAGATCAATCTGCCCAGCGCACAGTATCCAATGTCCAGTCCACAATATAGCCAAACAAATGATATCAGAACCAAGCCGATTACCAACACATTAGTTACACACCACTGGTACATTCCATGTACTGCCATTAGGCACCACTCAGCCTAACCAGTATCAATCCTCGTACAACGTACCCTGTACGTACCTCAATCCATCAATCTGACTATAGCCACCCAGGTCATAGCCAAACGCGTTCTAGTAATGGAGTACATTTGCCCAAACCAACATGAGACAAAACGAACTCCACCCGTCATCTAGTTCCAATTCCGAATCCGAATCCGCAATTTCGTAAGAAATCCCGAATCCGAACCCAACATCATATTTTTAATCCATTTCCAAATCCGAATCCGAAATCATTATTCCGTAAGCTAGTATTGGAATAATCATTCCGCACCCAAATCCAGTGATCCATTTTCGAGCTTCGCAATCGAATCCTGAATCGTCACCCAGAAATTCGATGCCAAAACCCAAAATCTTGTTTACGTCCATCAAGACGTAACGTAACCGAATCTATCGGTTGCCTCTCCAAAACACTCGATTGACTTCATAGGGAAGCCAATCCCAATATCCACACGTCAAAGGTTGACAAAATCCGACCACATCGGAAACCTACTCAACCAAGTCACAACCCATATGGACTCACTCCGAAAAGAAGTTCAGTCCCGTCATTTACGACTCGCATATCAAGGTAAGAGTGATAAACTCTCCACCCATCTGGATCATCAAGATCACAATCCTTATCCATCGCTACGTCACCCATCACGATCCTAGATCGTCACATTGACCAAAGTCGACAACATCACAAATCAGATCCACCTAGGATCCACACTCACATAGCTAACAATCCATCTGAAAGCTGATCGTAGGGTCCTTCACCCTCAATGAATCATTCGCCAAATTTCCCTTGGTGGAAAGATGACCTCGCATTTCACCACCAAATCCAAAATCATACACAACTGCTTGTGTCCAATGACCCCAAGCCAAACATGGGTCCACCAACCAATACACGCTCAACGTACTGGTAGCAACAATCATCATCTGTCACGGCAGAAAATATGAAGTCAACCCCAATGACTTCGGAACACCAATCACCGATGCGGAAACGAGCACTCCTCTCGTCTCCCAATCACAACTCTCCCCGGATCGAGAGTTCCAACCATGTTGGGAACAGACATGCTCCCAATGAGATGTCAAGTCCAACCACTGGACTGCCCACGTCCATACCTCACTTGGACCACCACGTGTCCAAAATCAATTCATTACTCGGACCTCACGTCCGCCAATAATCATGTATGCACACACCCCGATTCCGAACGGAAATTTCCTCAACTCTGCCTGGATGTGCATACCATACTGCTTTCGTCTCACATCTCAACCTTAACAGGTTCAATCCTCAGGTTCCAAGTGATTCACAATCACAAAATCCCACATCAATACCACGAATGGTTTTCCCCGACTTTTTCCAATTTCAATAATTTCCTTGTACTCTCTGGGGATATAAGAAATAAACAATCTTACCAATCTCGGAGTTGACAAAACTCCCCAAGTCCACCAATACACATGACATATGGAACAGCATCCCAAGATTCCCCAAATTTTCAATCATACCTTTTGATCCATTCATCACTTGTCATCATAAATCTGTTGGGACTTATCCCAACACATCACAACCTCCACTGGATTCCATCCAGTCCAAGACTCAACCACCACTGAGTCGCAGATACCGATCATATGTTCATCATGACAGAGTCACACCCCAAATGGTGGCTCATCGTCATCACAATTACTGACACTTGCACCGGTGCTAGTACCAATACCAGCGCACCATCATCAACACTAGTATCAGCACACAGGCATCCATACTAGTATTGGCATAAAGGTATCACCATACCAACATCCATACGTAGCACACGAACATCCACACTAGCACACGAACACCCATGCCAGCACACTGTGTGCTAAGTTGTTACCCTGGATCTCCGTTCATTACGAACGACGATCCCGTAACAGCACTCGTACCCCACGACTATGGGTACCTCCAATTTTCACCATCGGCACCTCAGGGTAATGGATGTTCCCTGAACATCCCCTGATCCTCAAGTGTGAAAGCCACATTAAATACCCTCGATAGCCAATTATCTCGACACAACTGTCGACCAACAGTCATCGTTGTCAAGATCCGTATCCACGCATCACACTAATATTTGATCCGACACGGGATTCCATATTTTATCTCATAACCGCATCTATGGATCGAAACCCATAAGACTCACTAGAGTCATCCACATGGTCATCCACGACCTCAGCCGCACGTCGCAGCACAAGTCCTTAAATAAAGTTCACTTTTCCTGCCCATCAATTATAAATTAGGGTTCCAAAATCACACCCTAGGGTTCCACCGAACCCAACTGCCTTTTGCAGTAAAATCCACAACCTGACCGACCCCGCGGTCCTGACATCATATAGACGTCCAATCCAATCCAATCGTCAACGCAATGTGGGTTCCATCGTGGGTTCCACCACGAAGGTCATTGGCTAACTCCGATGCACCAACACCCCATACACTAGCCAACACTATTAGGGTCCAAAACTTAGACCAATACTCAACTGAGTTTCGCATTTCCATAATAGTATTCCAATGGGGTTCCCTGAACCTAGCTGTGCCCAGTGCGATCAACTTATGGTATCTCGACTTGAAGACAAGACGGCTCTGGTCACTAGAGTTTCAAGAGAGCTTCATGCTTGGGATAGGACGACCTATCTGTTTCTCTAGTGTTAGAGTTTTACGGACGGGAGTGGTGACCCACAACAATCCATCATCACATGACCGAACCGACGGTCCCACATTACCAGTTAATCGTATACAACCCCACCTGGGTTGAATCGCATCAATGCACGGCGTATCGGGCCAAACACACCCAATTCACCATACAAACCCAAAACTATCTATCAGGTTGACAACGGAACTGCAGCCCAACGAGACATCACACCCTCGTCCTTCGCGCACAAAAGAGCAAAACCTGGCTCTGATACCACTTGACACGACCCATCCCAATCCCCCCGGGATTACCATGGAATGTGACGTGCTCCCGTCTGACAAGAGGCGTCAGACAAGGGATAACCGATTGCCATTGCCCAAACGGGCTTCCAGAGTGCGTAAGGATCGATGGAGGAGGTGTGCGATGCTCAAGTCTCTGCTGCAGTCGTATCCGGAATCAACCTGAAGGGCATTGAAAACAAAAGCTGTGAGTGGACGAAAATAAACAAGTCTGTTTAAAACATTTATAAGACATTTATGCCCCTCAGTAAAATCATATGCATGCACCAAAACCAACAATCCCATATTTATTTAGAAATAACCATTAGGGCCTTAGCCCGGAAACCAAAGCATAGTTTCAATTTCCAAAAGTAAATCCAAGAGTTATTTCATAAATCCAGTAATATGAACCATAAGGCATATAATATAAACCATAACCATTATTTTAGCCACTGCACTATACACTCCAATCCGACATCCCTGATGTCTGACGTCCCTGACGTCAATAAGGTCACAATCACAAGGCTACGCATGCCACTCGGGTCTCAATTTTCCGAGTTAAATCCCTGAACCCCGTTCGGGTACAGCATCACCTGATGCTTAGCGTCATAGACGCTGGACGTACTAGACGCCCGTGACTTCTCCGGGGTACCTCGCCGGAGGAGACAATATAATATGGAAGGATCTATACAGTGCAGTACTAAATACATTTTATTGATATCCAAATGCAAAACATATAGGTATACATAGGTAAAATCCGAACTGATCGTTACGTTTCATCAAACGGGTCTCATGCCCAAAACCGTGAAACGTGCCATGACCGAAACATCATCAAAACCATTTATAGATTCCAGCATGTGAACATATATAAAATGTAAACCAGGAAACATTTATTCAATACCATTTAGGGTCCCCGACCCGCAATCACAGGTAGAAATCAACTGGGCCCCTGGCCCGATTTCACAAGTTAACTGGGCCCCTGGCCCGATCCACATGTTAACTGGGCCCCTGGCCCGATTTCATAGTTCAACTGGGCCCCTGGCCCGATTTTACATTATTTAAGTTCGTAACCGTTTCATGAAATCATATCCAACCATATTTATGGAAATCGGTGCAAATCCAGAAAACCTCGGTTTACGTGCAAATACGTAATTCACCTCGAAATACGTGAAATTATTTTAAATTCACCGATACCCAAAGTAAATCATTTAATCATAATTATAACAATCATAAAACAGTTATGCATGCATCGAATTTATGAAACCAATGTCCACTCACAGACCGTTTAACCGAGCGCCTCGATACGCGTGCCATAGGCCTTCCTGGGCCACATCACTATCACCGGGACTCCCAATCCTGTTCAAATCAATTTAGAGGATCACTAACCTCATCATTAACATCCTATTCAAGTCCCGTAATTTTCCCGAATTTTTAAGTATTTTTAAACTGGATTTAAAACCTTCGGACATCCCGAACAATAACGAAACGGGATCCGATCGACACGAAACCAATCCCAAAATGTTCGTTACATTGTATAGGAAAAAATTCATATTGATCATACCTCGGGATTCGCACTCACGCGCCCCCACGCGCCACCGCAAGCGGCTGCGCGTGGAAGCCACGCGCCAGCTACAGTACCCGCACAGTCATCCCTCTCACCCGTTTGTCTGTAAAACGGGTTGAAAAACCCGCGAACAGACCCGGTCCAATTACACCCAATTCGACATCAAATCCATCCGTTCTTTCAACTGATCCCTTGTAATCAATCACCAATTAAGTTCTGTAGATTGAATTACACAATTTAGGGTCCAAATCCTCACGACTCTCGATCGATTCTTGACGGGTTTCCAATTCGGGTTCACCGATTCCGTCCCTGATTTCCAAATTAATTCATATAGTAAGCATCGTGAGAGTGTAAGGGATGTTTCTGCACAATCAATTTGATGAATTCAAACCTCTAACCTGTTGAACTCAAGCTCGAAATGAAGCTGCCATGGAAGCTCCGTTCTCCTTCAATCCGACACGGTTTCCTGTCGTTCTTGCTGCAAGACAGTTCGTTTTGATCCCAGAAGACTCCAGCTAAACCCCATTTTGATCGACACGGCCCAATTACTCCAATTCGAAATTCCCTCCAATTCCCCGAAACTTTGATTCCCGAATTACACCACCCCACTCAGTCCCCCGTGCTCTCCCTCAGCCAGAACCTTCCCCAAATCACCAATTAACCATTTGTGCAATCAATTGTGGAAGAGAGATTGGCAATGGCCAGAACCCAATTCTCATTTTTACTTGTTCACGGTGAGGGAGGAATGATCAGAAATAGAAGGGGGGAAAATGAGATGGACGGCTGTGATGCAATCTGGGGGTGGAATGGATGGCTCAGATCAAAAGCAGGGATTAAATCCTAGATTATTATGTAGTGGAACTTTTAGTATATAGTTTATGATTAGTGGATCAAGATCCAATCTAGCCGTCGGATGAGTGACACTTGTCACTCATCCAAGTGTCCTCCAACCACCATTTCAGAATAAAATAATCCACACAGTTACTGAGACGTAACTTCCCCGATTTCACGTTCCAGACCATAACTTCCTCGTACGAAGTCCGATTTCGGCGTGCCGCCTGTCGTTGGATTCGCATCGACGAAACCTCCGTAACGGTCCTTGGCCCTCGGCCATCGGACATCCCGGTCAAAAAGTCAACATTTCCCCTTCTTTCGTCCAAATTACGAAAATGCCCCTGGACTTCCGTACATCATAACTTTCACCACGAACGTCGGAATCGAACGTGCCACCTGTCTATGAACTCATGACGTCCCGAACTACGTCACGGTCATCGGTCAAAGTCCATTTGACCATCCGAATTAAAAGTCAACGTTTTGCCCACGCCTAGGGGCAAAACGGTCATTTTGCACAATTCGTCCGAAATCACACAACTAATCCCAGATTAGTAAATCACCATTAAATATTATTAAATCCCGATATTCGGGACGGGTCGTTACAATAGTCATCTAATCCAAAACATCATTTAAAGTATATATCATAGACTTGGATCTCATGTCAAAATAATAATCTCGGGCCTGAGCCCAAAACACTGTTTCCACATGTAAATCTATAAAACTGATATCTAAACAACCTCAAATGAATAACCAAAACCATATATCCACATACCAATGCAATCGTAATGAGAATATGTAACGACCCATCCCGGGAGTCTGGATTATCGAAGTGATTAGTGACAGATTAGTTAGCTTACTCGGTGGTTACTGGCATACTTTAGACGTGCGGCGTAGAATAACGATTTTGCCCCTGATTTGGGTAAAATGTTAATTTTTAGGTCGGACGGTCAATTGGGCATTGACCGATCACCGTGACGTAGTTCGGGACGTCACGAGTCCGTAGACAGGTGGTACACCCGATTCCGATATCCGAGGAGGAAGTTATGATGTTTGGAAGGTTGGGGGCACTTTCGTAATTTGGTTAAAAGAAGGGCATTTGTTGACTTTTGAACGACAAGGTTTCTTCACGCAAACCAAGGATCGTTAGATAGTTCTCGACGTCCTGAGTACAACGATAGGCGGCACATGTCGATTGGAGTTCGGACGATAAAGTTATGGATCTAGGAACGTGAAGGGCAGAATGGTAATTTGTGCAACAAGGGTAAAATGGTCATTGTGATTCCTTGGGATCTATGCCCAGTTAGTGGTTGACAAGTGGCTGTTCTGGGGAGTTCTCGCCACAGAGAAATGGACATCTGTCCTTCTCTGGATGGTGGTAGAACTTTACACCAATCAGTTTAAATGGGCATGGTGTGTGTGCACGGGTTAAGCAAACTAGAGAAAACAGGGACAGGGAGGAACTTGGAACCTTAACCCCATGAAACTTTGATCAGATGAAGAGGAAGTGTGAAGGAAAGTTGGAGGAGAGGGTGTGTGGAAGTGACTGGTGGCCACAGTGAGGCCACGGCGGAGCCCACGGCGGCGAAAAGAGAAGCAAAACTGTAAATCCCCTATTTTTCCTTTAATTGGGAAAACCATGTTTTTCTTGAGTATTGCCCAATTCAATCACTGAGATGTGTTGTTGGAGGTCTTGTGAATCGATCGAGGTTGGTCACGAAGCCTGCCGTGGTCGGGGGACGTAAAACCATGAGAGGTAACGTTCAAATTCAAAAATGGTAAGTTGTTGTTTATTGATTGTCGATCGAGTTGGTTACTTGAGTGTTAATTTGGAAGTTCAGGTGAACTCCTAGGACGTGAACCCATAGCTAATGGTGGCTGGAGAAGCTAGAACAGAGAAGGGAAGGATCGTTCGTGTTTTACGATTTGGTGAGTAACAAATAAACCCCAAGTCTTTGTCTTGTTTGTGTAATTGTGTAGGGAAGACATAGACGAACCTAATAGGATGAAAAATGGTAGAAAATGGGACAAAATAAGATAGAGAAACTGGTGAACCGTCCACGTCGGTTTGGTTTCGCCAACCCGGTTCAGACCGGGCTGGACAGAGGAAGAAGACAATGAATAGTGTCGCGCGTGAGGCCCACGTGCAGCCCCTTTGGGCGGCGCATGTGGGCACGTGGCACACATTTCGAGGAAGGTTCCAACATGACTTTTAAAGTATTTGATGTAACGAACATTTTGGCGTTGGTTTAGAGTCGATCGGACATCGTCTCGATATGTTTCGGGGTGTCCGAAGGTTTTACGGCCCGGTTAAAAATAGTTAAAAATACGGGATAAGTATGAGGCTTTAGTATGACCTTTGTGAAGTAGTTAGTGACCTTAGTTTCGGATTTGAACAGGTTCCAGAAAGCCGAGGCTAGCGGAATAGCTGGAAACGGCGTAAGTGCACGCGTATCTAGGCGACGTCGGAATGGTCTGTGAGTGGACTTTGCTTTCTAACTCCTGATGCATGCATATATGTTTTAATATGTTTTCATACGTGATTCTATGATTTGCTTGATGATCTTGATGGTTTACAGTTTTGTACGATTTTCGAGGAAATTATGGAATTTCACGTTTTACGAGATTTCGAATGATCTTGTGATTTGATCTTGGTTTTAATGATTTGATTTCGAGATTTTCAATATGATTTGATTTCAATGATTTGAAAGGGCTTTCGGAAAAGTGATTTCGGGATTGGAGCCCTGTTCATGAGCTTTCGGTTTTGAAATTGGATTTCGGTTTTGGTTTTCGAGGTTTGGAAAGGAAGTCTGGATTTGGGTTCGGGACAATGGTTCCGGATGCCGGCTTACGGAATCATTGTTGCGGA
This sequence comes from Prinsepia uniflora, assembly GCA_032719365.1. NCBI lineage: Eukaryota > Viridiplantae > Streptophyta > Magnoliopsida > Rosales > Rosaceae > Prinsepia > Prinsepia uniflora. The sequence continues at coordinate 31,526,926 of CM064876.1, read as the reverse complement.
TTCGGAGATGGATTTTCAATGGTTTTCATTGTTCATTGAAAAATGGTTTTGGGTTTAAAGACCCGGAAGAAAAGAAAAACCACTGGATCTGGTTTTGAGTTTAAAGACTCGGATTGATTAACGGGGGAAGGGCCCTGGATTGATATGTTTTGAGTTTAAAGACTCGGTAAATGTTTTGAGTTTAAAGACTCGGATATGATACCCCCCGAGGCCTGTGATTGTGTTTTGAGTTTAAAGACTCGGATATCCTGGGAAGGCCTGGCTATTTGCGCATTGTGTTTTGAGTTTAAAGACTCGGGCGCACTTGAGATCCAGTAAACTTGTATGATTGATATTTTCACTGGTTTTTCTGATGTTTTGGGCAGTGGCCCGGATGAAGTGGATTTGATGAGTTTTGGGACTAAGTTCCCGGATTTGAGATTGATTTGAGATTTGAGGCTGAGGCCTGGATTTGCATAACGGTTTTGATACGGGTTTCCAAATGGTTTTTCTTGGATGGTTTTTGATATGAGTGGTTTCATGACTTGAATTGATATGCATGCATTGGCATTTAAACGGAGGGTATAATGTCTTTGAGTTTTCTGATCACTGTTTTGAACTTATACTTTATTTTTGTCCACTCACAGTCTTTTCGTGTTTTCGATACCCTCCAGGTTGTTGCGGCACAGGCTGTTGATCGAGAGAGACGGAGACTTCACACCCGTGATCCACAGTAGTTCGGTACACTCTGGGAAGCCCGGTTACTTTTTGGATGGTTGGTTCGAGAATCCCTTGTCCGACCTACGTGTCACATGCAGGTTGGACGTCAGTTTAGCCTTCGTGTCATGCGTAAGTTAGACGAGATCAGGATTTTGCCCTTAATCCCGGGGGATTAGGGGTGGGTCCTGTCAGAATATGTACTCAAAATAATTAAAACAGTTATATATGCATGCACAATAGTTTAGAAAGCAAAGGTCCACTCACAGACTATCCGATCGAAACTCCATCCTGGACTGCACGCTCCCCAAGGTCCCTTGAGCAATAATTCCTATTACAAACAATACCTGAACATCACCAACACTACCAATAGCCTTCCACTGAAACCCTGTAACTCTCAGAATAGGATACGCATCCCGAACACACAGCCTGAGGAGAAAAATACCCTAAACAACCCTCAAACGACTTCTGATCGGCCTGAAACCACCACCATTTGATTTAGGACGTCGACACCTTTCAAAAAAGATTGGTTTCACCTTAAGATTCGAGCCCACGTGCCCTCATGTGCGGAGAGAAGATCGGTGGCCTCCCCCCCCCCCCCCCCCCCACCCCACCACACGCGTGACGTTAGTTGCTGACGACAACCGCTAATTTGAGCCCTAACTACTTGGTACTGCCATATGTCACTAACATTAACACCTCATGCAATGTGGCACCCGTTGACATAAGCCACGTGGACCCGTTGACATAAGCCAGGTGGACCCGTTGACATAAGCCACGTGGCACCCGTTGACATAAGCCACGTGGCACCATCTGCCACCTGCCACGTTGCACCATCTTCCACTTGTCATTTTCCATATGGCACTACCGCCACGTGATACCTCTGACAACCTGACACAACTACCTCATGGTATAAACCAGTCCCTACCACATGGATGACACGTGGCTACCAAGTGGCATCCACTTGGCCGCCGCATTAGCCTGCCTTTTCACCGTTTTGTCAGACCACCCCTACCACATGGCTACCACATCAGTGCCATGTGGTTGCCACATGGAATCATCTCCGTCCTCTCACGATTGACCCGTGAGCCTGAAACTAGGTTGTTCAACTTGAATTCAAAACCCACCTCTGAAGCTGCCAATTTATGTCCAAATTTCGATCTAAAGCCAACATTCTAGTCTAAATTAACGCATAAGCACATCAAGAACTTCCAAAGGAAGAAACCTCACCTCAAATCCCTCAATCCACGCTCGATGCATCTAACCTTCGAACTCATCCCCCACGTTAGTCCTGAGTCCATTTTCCTCTATTTTTGGCCCTGGGGTTTTCCTCGTTTATAACTTAGTGCCCTGCCTCCACACTCTCTTCCTCAGTCTCTCACTCTCACTCTCTCACACTCCTCACTGATTAGAGCAACAAAACTAAAAAATAATGGTGATGGAGGTTAGGATGTATGTGTTTGTATGAACAAAGAAGAGTGAAGAAATGTCTAGATGATGTGTGGATAAGGGCCAAGGGGGGAATGACACTTGTCACTCATCCCAAGAACTTAGACAAGATATTTGTCCTCACTAACAAACAAAATTCCAATTTCCTCATGAAACGCGCAACCAAAAATATGTCTAAAATCGTTCCTGACCCATAAAACAATCATACGGATACCAAATTCAACGAGCCACCTGTCCACGCAACCTGCATCTCGAGACCTACGCAACGAGCCTAGTTTAATCGTGCAACCAACTCCTTAACTCAAAATTCAACATTATACACAAATCCCTATGTAGGGGAAAATTGTCAATTTTCCTCAATTTGTTTCTAAATTTTGGTCTGGGTCGTTACATGAAAGATGTGAATGCTGCCTTGCTATAGATCTCAGTGCATTGAAAGTACCCATGGCTAAATATGGCTACATACTTCTGCAACAATTCATTTTCCTCCTACTTCAACAGGAAGATGTCTTCTATAGAGAACAAACAGTTGGTTTAAATCATGAATTGGTTGACGAATGTCATCTGTAGTTTCTTGAAAGAGCCTATGGTTTCAACCTTAACTCTGTAGAACCAATTGACTATTGCCTTGGTTAATGTAGATTTGAAAATTAAGCATCGCACCTCGTTTGAGAATTTCTTGAAGGCTACGACCATCTCATAGTTGTTCCCATGATTGATGAGGTCTTTGTGCCCCTGTGTACAATGGGATCTTCATGGGCTTGATCTCATGATTATTTCTGAATTGATTTATTCTCTCGATGAAATGTTCATAGCCTGTTTTCCTGTAGGTTGGAATGGTTAAGTCCATAGCCTATTCTCAGCCTCCAGCGTTCTTACTCATTCCATCAGGTGTTGGATGAGCGAGTTAACCTAATATGATTTTTGGTCTCTCGATCTCTAGGTCTAGACCGCTTGATGTGTTTCTTAGGGAATGACCTTTGGGGTACCTCCTAATGGTCTTCACAAGGATGGGTTGGCTTCAAAGGACCTCGGTCGCTAGCCCGAATGTGCTCAACATATCTTTAAGAAGACGATCCAAGGAGCACCTACTAGTGGCTTTCGTGAGAGTAGGCTGGCTCTTTTGTCTCTCGATTTTTTATTCTAGCCACTCGACCTATGATGTGCTCTAGGCTTTCTAGGAGGAAAACGCCCTCCAATTTCGTAATAGAAAATGATGGAATGGAAAGGGTAATGGGAACCTTTTCCTAGTTGGTATCTAGGATACACGGTCGATTGGTCCATGTTCCTAGTGGCCGATCAACCATTGTCCCGGTTAGTAGAGAAATAAGGCCTTTGTCTCGAGGGTAAGGCAGCTGTACTGGGACGAGTGGAGATTAGTCTCTCCAAGATTCTGTGCTTAGGGCCGGTCAGTCATCTTGGTAGACCCTGATCTCAGCCTGACCTTTTCCATGTATGATGAGTAGCTGATGTCGGTCGGTCCAGCAGGTGACCTGAGTTATTTTTTTCTTGTAGCTCTGCGGGTGCGTTTGTCACATTTCCCACACTCGGCTACAACCTGACCGACCTCTTCCAACATGATTACTGCATCGGCTACCTTCAGCTGAGTAGCTACCTCTTTGTATTCCCAATTTAGCGTCTGGCATCTAAACCCGACCTGCACACCTTTAGATTTCATCTCAGCCATGTCACTTTATATTTTTCCATTATTTGTAGAAAGTTGGGAGAGTTGTGTCTCTGTATCTTGGATCTTTGTACATGCATTATCTCGCCACCCCCTGGGTCACCTAGCATGTTTACTATGTTGGTCGGGGGGGTGTTCCCGGCTTGGTAGAGTAGTTGGCAGACTTGGTCAGTTTCCCACAAACGGTGTCAAACTGTCGAAGCACAAAATGCTCCAACTTAGGAGCACATCTTGTCCAATCAGCGAGTGTTTTTGAACCTGTCAACTTGAAAGAATAGTAGACTGTCCGTTAGGGATAAGCATAGGTGTCGTGCCAAAGAAGGTACTCCAACAATCAAGTTTGTAAATGTGTTCTAAAAAATTACAGTTAGTGGTAATTTTGGCAGGATAGTTAATAGTGAATAGTGAATATTAGCTATCTTATTAGGAAATTTGCACCTCTTTTGTGTGAGTACTTGAGGTGGTCTTAACGAATAGTTTCAATGTAGGAGAAATACACTTTTGTTTTGGTGCTGATATGTGGCATGCAGATCGATGGTGAGAATGTATCTACGTGTCATCCCATGTTTGATTCATTGCTAAGTTTATTAGGCTATGTGGGATTGGCCCAATTCACCTTTTCAATTGTGTGGTTGTTTCGGGTCTTTGGCTTATCTTTGGTATTTAGGCTTTAGGTATATGCATGGCCCAGTGAGCCTGGTACAATAAGGCGTTAGTAGTATGTATGAAAAGTTATGATAACCTACAAATCACCAACAAAGGTTTTCGTGTTTACGTAGTTGATCTTATTTTCTTAATTATAATTTAAGTGGAAAACAAGATTTGATTTAAGTAACACAATCATTCTATTAATTGCTAACCAATTTCAAATGTAGATATTGATAATCTTATCGTAGACGAAAGAAAAGTGTAAAATTTTAGACATAATCCTTAGTACTTTGAAATACTTTCATTTTTAATTTAGCATAAATTTTTGATATTTTGAATTTTTAGATTCAAATTTACTATATACTTAAATGGTTGGAATGCATCGTTGTTTACAATAGTGTTTTTACACTTTTGCCCTTATTTTTCATCTCCTTTTGATTAATACAGTTAAATTACCAATTTACCATCTTTTAACAGTTGTGACGTTTTGTGGACACCTCTCCATTGTGTCATTTCTTTTCACAAGCCGATACCTTTCGGCTAAATCACCGATCGCAGTGGGCCTTAGCCATCGCGACCTGCTTTCAAGACCTTCCAAAAAAACCACCAGTTCCAATTAACTACGGCCATTGCGACCCAGCATTAGTATCTATCATATCAATTATCATATACCACAACTCCTCCACCTACACCTTCTACGCCTTCGATATATTCACTTTGTTTCTTTTTCACCGATTCATTGGAGGTTAGTCTTCCATGTTGTTTTGTTGTTTTTTCCATTTTCTTCTGGCGTGGCCATAGGTTTGATTTTTGAAGTCTTTGAAAGTTTTGCATGTTGTTGTTTTGCAAGGTTGAAGAAGATATCGTTGGATTTTGAGGGATTGTATACATGTGTTAGTGAATGTGTCCTGGCCGATTGTATCTCGCATTCTACTACAATGTTTAAATTTTATATACCAGAGGAGATTCAGTATGCCTGCATGCACACTTTAACATATGAATTGAAGAATCTAAAAGAAACGGTAAGTGTGTCCATTTTATGTGATATCAATTACTAGATGCAGAAATCAGTTGAATTATTCTTCAATTGTATTGGCAATTTGTTTTCTACTTCTTAAGCATATAATGTGCATAAAAGATTTGGAGGTTGGTGGATCTAGATCTAGATATGATTCCATAAGGAAACAAAATGAAGGTTTATTCAGTTTTAATGATGAACTTGGAATTTGGATGGCTTTCAAGATATTTATTCAATTTTGAATTGTTATCAGTGAAATGGTTGTAAAATCAAAGATATTTAAACCAACTTTTGGAAAGTGAAAAATCGATCAGTAGATTGTAGCCTTTTAGGTTTTGGTTATTAATTAAGTTTAGTACGTTTTCATGAGCAACTTTCGAATGGAATTTTCATGATGCATAATTTGATAATGTGTAGATTAGAAACTGTTAAACTCTTCATTCTTCTTGATGGTTAATTTTTGTTTCTTTCAATAGAAAGCATTACTGCTTGATCTAAGCAATTAAGGTGATATATTTTGGTATGCAAGCAAGGTTATACACAATTTTTGATATGATGATGCAGAATGAGTCAAGGTAATGTGAATACATAATGAAAAGTATTACCGGTATGTTGAACTGCTTCTAATTTCCTTGATGCTTCTCTGATCATCCATTCAATAGGGGGCTATGCACATTATTTTCAGTTTTCTTTAATTTTGTGAATATTTGGAAGTGAAATGAAGCACTTACCATTGCAAAAATATAATTTTGCACCCAATGCATCTACCAGTTGTAAGTCTATACATGTTTACTAGCAAACCATGGTTCACTTTTAACAAAGCTTATGAATGTGGTTGATGTAGGTATCTACATCATCATTTGGTAATTTACTAATATTTTTCGTTTTTGTTCATTCTTTTTTCTTTATTTATCTATTAACTTTATAAATATACATTTTTTGTTTTAGGAGGTCTATGGGTTTTCCTGATTGCTGTAGGGTTTTGTTGCTGCGAATTCAACCCTCAATATGTGGCAGCTACACTGACTGACAGAAATATAGGTTGTCAATTCTTTACTTTTTTCTTTTGCATTTGGTTTTATGATAACCTATACGAGAATAATTTCATTTCTTATTATTGTATTTTTCATGAGTCTATAGTTTCATTTATTTTACTAATTTTTTTTATAGGTTTTGTGAATTCAATTCTGGGTACTTGAATTTCCTATGATTTTTGTAGATTGAGCTAGGGGTTCATAAGTTGACCTTCATGCTTGTGTTTTAAGAATAAAATTTCTATTTTATTTTCACATACAGTGAAGAAATAGACTAGAGGCATAAGGCTGACCTTGAAAAGGGGCAATAGGGGCACAAGCCCTGGCCCAAAATAATAGAGGGCCCAAAATTAACTCCAATTTTTTTTATATTAAAAAAATCGAATGATAATTGAGACCGTGAGACAGTGGATACGAGGAAGCTACCTCCAAGCAGAAGGTCATAAATCAAGCAGGCGCTGACAGGACCGCCCCCGAAAGGACATTGAAAATCGTGCCCGGTTCTGTTCCCGTCTGGCAAGTCGACTGAAATTCCCATCTTACCCTCAGTACTTGCCAAACCAGGGATAGCCACACGTACATACTCATGCCTCCGCCTCACGATCAACCTCGATCAACGCGTCACGACCTGGAGGGTCAATAAAAACCAAAAGGTGTGAGTGGACAATAATAAATCAGCTTATAAAACAGTTACAGAAAGACGGTTTTACCCTCCACGTAAAACCAATGCATGCATCCAAAAATAGTTTCGCAATCCGTTACATTTTCAACATAAGAAAACCGTGCATGAAAAATCAGAAGCATTTTCCTATTTCTTTACCTTAGGGTCTTAGCCCGCAAATATAAACACAGGGCTTCGGCCCAAAACCACGAATCAAAACCAAGTACACAACATAATCCAAAACCATCAACCATATAACCAGGCCACTGCCTAACACATCCGAACATCATAAATTAACAATGAAACACACTAAATCAGTTTGCTAGATATCAAGTGCGTCCGAGTCTTTAAACTCAAAACCATGCGCATCAACAGGCCTTCCCGAGATTCCGACAAGTCTTTAAACTCAGAACATAATAAATAGGCCTCGGGGGTATCACAATAACCGAGTCTTTAAACTCACGAGTCTTTAAACTCATTAAGGGCCCTCCCCCGTCATCAGTTAACCGAGTCTTTAAACTCAAAACGTGCTCCAGCAATAGCATCGGGTCTTTAAACCCAAAACAGTTTTCAACGGATCATTAAACCTAAAACATTTGTCATTCACAATAACTCGGGATCCATCCCGAAATCACATTTTGTCATAACAGGACTCATGGTCCGAATTTCCACATTCAAATCCCCACATCGTACTTCACAAAACATATTCAAATCATCATTAAACACGGGGCATGTATAATCATACCAAATCACTTTATTAAATCCTCTTCCATTCCCGAATTCGAATTCGCAATGATGATTCCGTAAGCCGGCATCCGGAAGCATCATCCTGAACCCAAACCAAGAATCCGTTTTCAAACTTCCGAAAACCGAAATCTCGTTCATCAAAATTACTTTTATGCCCCGAGCACCAAGCCCGAAATCACCTTTTTCAAAATCCATTTTAAATCCTTGAAATCACGTCATTTTTCCAATCCCAAGGTCAAAACATCAAAACCACAATCATAAACACCAAAATCACGGTTAAATCACAACATACTCGAAACCTCGTAAAACGTGCAAATCCGTGAAAAACCTCGAAATCTGTGCTAACACCGTAAATCATACTCACAACATAAATGAACATCCTTAAAACATGATACGTGCACAAATCATATAAAATCATTCATTAACCCATCATTGAAACGTAGGAGAAACCATAGTCTCGAAATACGTGCAATTCGCATGTATAACAAAAACACGTATAAATACGGAAATCGAAATCAATCACAATTCATAATCATAATCAACGAAATCATAGAAATATTTATGCATGCATTAAATTTTGAAAGCAACATCCACTCACACACCGTTTAACCATGCGCCTCAATACGCGTGCCATCGGCCTTCCTGGGCCTCATCACTAACACCGGGACTCCCAAACCTGTCCATATCACATTAGAGGGTTACTAACCTCATCATTAACCTCCTATTCAAGTCCCATAATTTTCCCGAATTTTTAACTATTTTTAAACTCGACTTAAAACCTTCGGACATCCCGAACAATGTCGCAACGGGGTCCGATTGACACGAAACCAACGCTAAAATGTTCATTACATTGTATAGGATAAAAGTCATGTTGACCTTACCTTGGAATTCGTGCCCACGCACCGTCACGCGCCGCCGTGAGTGGCTGCGCGTGACACCCACGCGCCTACTACAGTGCCCATCACTGTTCATCTTCTTGCTCGCCCGTTTCCCTGGTAAACGGGTATGTAACCCGTGACTTGACCCGATTCAATCCCTGCGATAAAGCACTTAATTCCTTCAATTGATCACTCAGATAGACTCGCAACACACTGAATTAGATGTCTGTGTCATTCATTCAAGTTGACACGGCCTACAACCACCTTAATTGAACACAAGTCTCAATCGGGTTCAAAGTTCCAATTCATCTCACATACACCGTTTCCTTTCAATTGATTAGTTAAGAAGCTTCGTATACTCAGCCTAAAGATGATTTCGCAATTAATTTCACAAGAACTCACCTCAAACACCACGACTCCAAGCTCCATTTTTCCGGCCATCCACCACGTCCGTCCATGGCCCCAGGTGCTTCGAAGCTTACCACATTTGATCTGGATCGACTAACTAAGGTCCCAGAAAGCTTATTCGAACCTCAATTAGGCATGGGCTGGCCTAAAACCGAATTTGGAATTTGAATTAATCAAAAACCAGTTTCGGGTTTTCTGAACTCTCCCTTACCATTTTCACTCATTTTCTTCCTTTCCCAATCTCAGAACCCTTCTCTCAGCACCTTAATCACCTTCCCGTTCACAAATCCACTCACTTGGGCCTTGGAAAGGCTGATCATGCGTGGGAAACAATTCTGTTTTCTTCCCATTTCAGAAACACAACGGCAGGGAATGCACTGCCCACACTCTCCTGCATCCCACTCAACACATAAACAATTCCATTCTCAATTAAACAACTCCTCAGCCCATCAATTACATAAACAATTCACCCCCGTGCACTGATCATGAAGTATTCCCATACACGGCTGTCCCTGTTCAAAACAGTACCCCTGTGAAATTACTATTTTGCCCTTGTGCAGAAAATTACCAAAATGTCCCTCACGCATCCAGACCCGTAACTTGGTCATTCGGACTCCGATCGACGCGTGCCGCCTGTCTATGGACTCAGGGCATCGAGACCTTCCTAACGGTCCTTGGCCCTCGGCCCTCAGACCTTCCGGTCATAAAGTCAACATTTTCCCTCCTTTTCGTCCAAATTACGAAAATGCCCTTTGACTTCCGAACGTCATAACTTTCACCGTGAACGTTGGAATCGAACGTGCCACCTGTCTATAGACTCGTGACATCCCAAATTACGTCACAGTCATTGGTCAAAGTCCATTTGACCGTCCGAATAAAAAGTCAACGTTTTACCCAACGACTAGGGGCAAAACAGTCATTTTTCCTCGTTCGTCCGATTTCGCCCAACGAATCACCGATTAACCCCGCCAATCATGATTAGTTATTAATCTAATCCTGAATTCCGGGATGGGTCGTTACAGGTGCACTGTGCCATAGCCTTATGGCTCCTTCAATAATGGTTTTACAGTTTCAATGTTTAAATTCAATGTTCCATGGTTAGTATTAATACAATTTCAATCTCATTTAATCCCAAATTCTCAATTGTTCTAAACTTCTAATTTCTTGTAATCTAATTCAAACTCCCAAATCTCAATCTCAACAATTGTTCTAATTTTTAATTTCTACACTTTTTTGCTGATTTTATTCTTCATTTTTCTATTTTTCTTCACCCGTGATATTTTCATTTTTGTGTTAATGCAAATTATGAAGTGGCTTTTCTACTGTTTTCCTCCCATTTCCCTAGGACTCTACAGTTGAGTGGCCTAAGGCTTAGCCAATTATTTTAGTTTTATTAAGAAAACAAGTAAAATTCATGAATCTATATCTCTAATATCTACGTTGTGAGCTCCATGTTTCTTTTGTTTCAAACGGGTTTTACCCATTTTTTGTCTCCTTTTTATTTTTCTGTCTAGAAAATTTGACTACTAATTTCAAATACCCAATTTGTTTTTGAACGGGCCCTCTGCTTTTCATGCATGTATCTTTTATAATTATAAGTATCAGCACTTGGTTGGTTGTGACTATCGAACTGGTACTCCAATAAGAGTCAGGATATCCAGTTATAGTTTGGGGGTGAGATGTGTTGGTAGAACATAATTAAGAAGAGTCGGAAGGCAAATGTGTCGTATGTAAGTGACAAAGATGTAGTCGTTGTTGGACTGTATAAGATGCAGTTTCATAAGAATTTTGGGTAGGGAATAAGTGGTAGTACGAATGCATACTCCCCTGCCTTTGAAAAGTATATTTCTAAGTAGCTACAAGAGGCTAGACCTTTTCAGATAATCGAATTATAATGCGTAAGAGGAATAAGGAAGAATGAGATCCCCAAAATAGTTTTGCATATGAGACAGGGACGATTGAGATCTACTTAGAAAACGTTGTGATGGGTTCTATGGTCTAGTGATCTATGGTTGAAACTGTGGATTGGTTTGGTGTTGTTGCTACAAGAATTCGAATTCTCATTATTTATACTAACAGGTGTGTTTAAAGAATGTATACGGAAAAGATAATACTTTGAGTAAAAAAATGGGTAATTTTTATGCTCCAGCTATGTGGTATTGTTTGATGGTACAAAGGGGTACCAAATTTCTACGATGTATGTCATTGATAAGGTGTTTAAAGGTAATAGGTAAATAAGTTAGGATAGACATTTTGTTACCCAGTGAGTAAGGGATGGCGTACTGAAAGCTGTATGAGTCTAGTAAGGATTGAGGATTTGATACGTATGTCCAGATGTTTCTTTCATGATTTGGTTGATAAATATGGATTTCAGGAAACTGTGGGCCACGAGAATTCGGGAACGTGATATGATTTTACTGGTCCACTGTATATAATTGCTTGGTTTTCAAACTATTTTTAGGAGTTATGGTAGGTATATGATTTGAGTGAAGTGATTTGAGTAATGATTGATTTGACGAATTCTGGATTTACAAAAGTATTTCTGGACACTATTTTACAATGGTTTGGTGGAAACTGTTTCTGGGAAATCCATGTTTGACTACAGGCCATGTTAAGGTGTTTTGACTCGATTTGGGACATAGATATTTATGAGAATGAGCTTTCCAGATTTGGTGACGATTTTCCGCATGTACCATCCTCTAGTATGTTTTTTTTTCTATCCGGACATTTAGTGATCCCAGAAAGGTCATAAGTATGTTGTCTGGAGATGAGTAGCTCCATGTGAGACACTGTCTCAAGAGTGATAGATTATGACATCACCGGATGCCGTTGATTCCAGGGACATACTCGGATGTGATAATCCCAAATTTTTACGCATAACACCGATATTGTGACTGATGTTTGCTATTGAGAGCTGTAGATCAATTGATAAGTAACTACATGAAGTAGTACATTGGGTTTGTTTAGTTGGAATTTAAGGAAGGATATGATTGGTCTAACATGACTCTTTAGTTCTTGGAAAAACATAAGGGTGATATTATACGGAGTCCTCATTTGTCTAGGACCTATATAGAATCACTAACAGAATAAGGCATTGAACACAGTTGATTTATTCCTCAGAGCCCTCCTGGAATGTGTGGTGATATAGAAATTGTAGATGTACCCCGGTGTTAAGTAGCAATTGGGTGGTTATCAAAAGATCCTGAGACTTGAGGTATTATTCGTATTGGTTTTGCCCGATAGAATAGTGGAAAAAGAAACAAAGAAAGAAAATAAGAGAAAAAAGTAGATCTAGGAAAAAAGGAAGAAATGAGGGTGTTTCTTAACTCACCTAACGTTAAAAGGGAAAGGGTAAATATCGAATGGGACTTGGTGAAGCTGTATACTTTTACTTCTGAGGTTTGGCTAGGAGTTGAAGAAATAAGCATTCTATTAATATTTTAGAATACTTGTTTTTTTTTTGTGGAACAAACAATGGCGACATCACTTTTGTTGGGAAAAAGTTCGGATTAGGATTTGGAATCTAGAGATAAGATAAGACCGTGGAATTGAGTACTTTGGCCGGGAATCGAAAATAAACTTGTTGGTTATGAATTGATATAACGAATGGAAGTTTAGAAGGAATTCAAATTAGTGCCGCAAGTCTGGGTTTTGATTAAGTCTGATTTTGGTGTTAAGCCCAATCCCAATGTTATTTGGATTTTTCCTGGTTAGGCATCATTGTTTTGTGGAATTAGTGGAAGTGTTGAGGTAATAAAGTACAGTACAATAATGTTTGGACTTAAAAAGTGAATTGAGGTTTGAGTGGGATCGAGTTCGGCCTAACCATAGGGCTGTATAAAATTACTATATTGGTAGGACAAAATTTGTGATGGTGGTGTTAAATTAGTATTATTTCTTTTTTGTATGACGTAACATGTGGGTTATCATTATCATTGTGATGCGTGCTTGAATGTGACGCGAATAATGATGATTGTGTTTGAGTAAGCTGGGATAACCTGATGCACAGGGATTTGGAAGTGAGGGAGCAGTGGGGCCTAGTTTAGTCGAAGTTTTGACTTATGGAGTTGAATTGTGTTGTTGAGGTAAGATATGAGTATGTGAGTTCTCGGTATTCGTGATATGAAATAAGTTGAAGATTGTTAAGGTTGACATGGTTCCACGTATCATGGTTTGTGGTTATAAGATTTAAAATGTAAGTGGTTGCTGATCTTCACCTTGAGTGATGACAGAGTAGTCATTCATTTTGTTTGGCTGGAACAGAGCAAGCTATAATGGGGTAATTGAATTTCAGAATTACTAAAGGTACTGAGTAATTGTTGGCATAGCTAAGCGATGCAGAGTTCAATTCCTGGACAGTTATACATAAAGACTGGTGATACTTTGTGATATTTTGGACGAGATTTGTTCACATTAGTGGATACTATATATGGTTGAAATGATGATTTCGTCTTGTGATAGATGATTGTGTGTCCAGATGTTGCGTGAGTGTAGGTTCCCAGATGATTGTGTGTCCGGATGTTGCGTGAGTGTAGGTTCCCAAGCTGGCCTACGTGTAGTATTGATATTGTGATACTGTGATTGATATTTGTGTACTAATGAATAGTACTGCTTGATCATCCATGATTAATGTTGGGTATTGATGATTGATTATTATTGACACTAATGATTACGACTTTGATGCGGATCCGCGTAGTTCTCAGGGTCAGTTGGTTTAAGATGAATGATTTACGAACCTTGGTGAAGAACATGACAGGGTGGCGCTTATATTGACTAGCGTCTACGGAACTTCCTACTAGAGAATTTACAGTTCTACCCAAACTAGTGTCCTGAAATTTCTAGGGTAGATTGTAATGACTAGGACCTTTGAGGAAATTAAATTTGAGAAAAATTGGATAAAAAGACAAATTTTCCCTTATAAAAGTCAAAATATTGACTTTTTGCTACGGACCTCGGTTGTGAATTCCGAGAAGGCCTTTACGAAGGTCTCAGTATCCTGAGTTCATAGATGGGCGGCATGCCAAAATCAAAGATCGGATGGAATCGTTATGGGTCTAAAAGTGTCAAGGGCATTACGGTAATTTTGTATCAAGGGCCAGGGGCATTTTCGTCATTTCATTTGGGGAGATAAATTTGGATTGTGATAGGTGTCCAGAATTCTCTGCTATCTTCCCCTCTAATTCTCCACCAACCTTGCATGTTTTATATATGTGTTTGAAGGGGGTTTTCGGTGAAGAGAAATCGAAATGAGCAAGTTACCCCAAAAACCATAAATCTGTGTGGGAACCAGGGAACTGAGGTTAGAGAGAATCAGACTGGAGAAAAAGGAAAAAAATGAGAAAGGAGAAAGGAAATGAAAAAGAAAGGAAGAGGAGTCGTGGTGGATGATCTCTAGGACGAACCATAATTGAGCCTATGAGAGTGAGAATCAAGTTTTGAGTTCTAGGGTATGAACAACTGAAACGAGTGGCCTCCTTCCTCGAGTTTCTGGGATTGTTCTGAGTGCAAGAAAATAAAGGCTTGGTCGTTGGATGGTCATAGGTAGAGGACTGGTAGCCATGGCCAAAACTTGAGGAGGTGACATTCTCAAATTTTACGGGGAAACGTGCAATGCAGTTCGACCACACATAAGGTACATGTGAGTGGACTTTTGTTTCCTTAAATTCTATGCATGCAATTTTTATGTGGTTTTCCATGATTTAAAATGTGATTAGCTTGATGGTATTTTGAATGTGGGTTTACATGATTTTATATGAGTTTTGGTGATTTTCCACTAATTACTTATTGCCCATTTCACGAGGAATTTTCTCTATTGGATTTTGGCTTAATGTTGAATTGTGAAAATTGGTTTTATCCCCAAAATGACTTTCTCATGTGATTTTGGTGATATTGGATTAATTGGAATTTATACGGATTTTATGGATTTTGATGATAATATGGGAATTGCAACTTGGCATGTTTTGTGAAAAAATTGGGTATTTTGTGTTCTGGATTATTATTGAGTTTTGGGAAATTATTTTATACTCATTAGGTCATGCTATTTTATTTTACGATGATTGACAACTTGGGATTTTGATATGATTTCACGGATTATCTTGATGGCTTATTTTACGTGGTGTTTTATGTATTTTGTGAAATGGGCTTAAGCTTGGGTTTTGAGGATGGTCTTAATTTCTAAACTTGGTTTGGGTATGCTTATGTAATTGTTGGATACTTGAGGTATGGCTGGTTGTGAATACTGGATATGTGTGATATGGTGTGATGTGGAACCATCCTCGAGATGCCAGATTGGTTGGACGATCTCAGATGTCGAGGTAATGTACCGTAGTATCTGAGATTGGGACTGTGACTCAGACATCGAGTCTGGGACTCCGTAGTTCCTGAGCCAGTCCATACTCGGATGTTGAGCCTATGGCTCCATTAGTTTCTAAGTGATATTAGCCTACCGGTATGATTGGTTGATTAATATGCTGGTGGGTGCAATGTGATTGTTATGGTTATGCATTGGTATGATCATGTTTGTATTGATATTTGATCTGGTTTTTATAGTTTCTTTGGTTTATGTTATTATTGGATTTCTTACTGTTGCACGTACTTTGACGTTCCCTTGTTTTATTTTCTTATTATCTAGAATTAAGAATTTCTCTTTATGCATGTATAATTTTCTAAAACAAACAGTGAATGGTATGTTTTCGAAGATAATGTTTTAAAAAATTATATTTTTATCCACTCACACATTTTGATTGGTTTTGAAACCCTCTAGGGTCATTGCACGAGAATCGATGCTACTTTTAGAACAGATGCATAATCTCACTAGTATTCAAGTATCCCTTGTCTGATAGGGTTTCGAGGGTACTTTTGGTATCTTAGGTTATTGGTCAGCCGAGAGCTGGACCCGGGTATATTATACATAGTGTTTTTAGGGCTGGGTCCTAAAACAAAGTCAGAGATGGCCATTACTAACACATCGCAAGGGACAGCTTACTTTGTCAGCTCCGTGACAGGCATTCGTTCCGCAAGCTCTGACAACTGGCGGTGCGAAGCAAGCGTAGATTAGCCAATGCTAGAAGCATCTTAGGAGCATGTTACCCACGCACTCTTTCATTGGTTGTTTATTGGAGCTAGTGTTACCCGACATCAGTTGGGCTTTAGTCAACGGGGCATATGGACGGTACTGATTGGAGGGATGGTGTGTGACATACACGAGGGGACCATTGCCTGTCAGCAGCGGCAACTGTGTAATCCATCCCTGCCACATGGTGGATTTCGATTAGTCAGTCAAGCGCACTAGTGACCGCGCGATAACGTCGGAAAATGGTCCGTCATATTTTGTTGGCTGGCCAATTCCTCTTTGCCACATGTGGGGCCCTCAATTTGTCCTAGATTTTTCAGAAGGTGGGCCCCTTCATGTGAAAACTGGGCTTCCTTTCTGCTGAAAGTTGGATTATATATATATACATTTATATAAATTTATAATTAAATCAT
Source organism: Prinsepia uniflora (assembly GCA_032719365.1). Classification (NCBI taxonomy): domain Eukaryota; kingdom Viridiplantae; phylum Streptophyta; class Magnoliopsida; order Rosales; family Rosaceae; genus Prinsepia; species Prinsepia uniflora. Next base: position 31,510,218 of record CM064876.1, on the reverse strand, counting down.
ATACAAAAAAATTATTTAATTAAATAATTCCTTCATTACAGCTTTACGACTTTGCTCATTGCGGGAGTTCGCGACATCCACTGACATTGGTTCAAGTGGTGAACTCTCTATTTTCCCAAGGAGAATTTGAGAAGCCTTGAATTAAATTCATACTTTATTCTAAATTCCATGTGTTTCAATATCTTAGTTTTTGTTATACTTGTATGTTGTGCTTAATGGTTTATTAGATATAAGACAGTTCCCGAGTCTAGATCATTGAAAGTGTATATGGCAGTTCTCGAGCACGTACTTGAGATAATATGCTTATATTTCGTAGAACTAAGGTTTTGGAATTGGCATAATTTATGAATGAGTTAGATTAAAGATGAGTTAACCATGTAAATAATAGATTAGGTTAGTTTATATTAGTCAATCACGTAGGATAATAAAAACCAATTTACCCCCCTAATTAAATAATTAAACGATAATCATACTTAGGTACCCTTAATCCTCGATCCATAACGATCTCTATTTACCAATGCTACATCTACAAAAAAAGCGTTTTTGAATTGCATGCGTTTCAATTAGTGTTAATTTAATACTTAGTTTTTGCATATCAGAACTCTCTGTTTTCCTAAGGTTAACATTTTAAAATGTGAGAAGCACTTTTGGAGCAGTCTGGCAAACTTGCATTATGGGAGCGTGCGTGGTGGTTCACGTAGTCATAGTTTATTATGAGGAAATGATTTGGAGTTTGAGGGGTCTGATGACGTTAAGGCATGGAAAATTCGCAATCAAAGTGCTTTTTTGGATGGCGTCTTTGGGGAGTTTGGCGAAAGGTGTTTTTCCATGAAGGCTCTTAGACATTGATGGGGCAAAAATTTAGTCGGTGTCGGTGGACTAAATTCCACCCTCTGATCATCGGGTGGGGTTTTAAGTTCTCATTCTCAAAGTTTTTTTCGAGAATTATTGGCCAAATGGGATGCAACCCCACTAAACTTGATGTCGATGCTTATCAACACATCATGTGCTTTGATAAGTGGAAAAAATTCTTTGTCTTTTAGCTTTTGAAGATGAATTTTGGCATTGCTATTTTGTGTCACATAATGGAATCACTGGTGGTAGGCTCTCTTGAGTCGTTTGCAAGGTGGAATTATTTTTTAGGATGACATTTGATGATTACTCGTATAGATATAATTACATTGAAGTGGGAGGTTTGTGGGACTCAAATTTCTTACTGGATCTAAGGATCTCCTCATACTTTCGTATGTTTGATGAGCTACACGGTGGTTTTGAAGCTCATCTTGATCTTAAGAAGATTGACAAGGCTTTGAAAATCCCTCCAGAGTTTCATGATATCAGCCAGGTACTTTCTCCTCTTAGAGATATGGATGGTGGGAGGCCTTTTGATAGCTCCGTTAAAGAGTGGTTGAGTGCTCCTCTACACCTTAAAAAAGTTGTTACCATGAAGAAGAACAACAAGCAGGGTCTTACAACTTCTTTGGAGAAAAAGTCAGATCATAATGTTCATTCCAAGCTTGATCTAACTAGCCCAATAGGGTCATCTAACACGCGTAGAGCTTCAGACGATCCTTGTGAGCATGTAGCCAAACACCCTAAGAGACTAAAGGCTATCCCCACTTCGCCTGAAACGATTGAGGCTTTAAGGGATGAGGGCTCGGATTGATTAGTGGAGACGAGGTGACCACCATCTAAGACTTTGGATGTGATAGTTGCCCCCACCATGGTGGAAGAAATTGCAAAAAAAGTGGCACATGAAGCTTAAGATAAGGTTGCTATAGACCTTCGGATTACAAAAGCGGGGCCAACAAGCTGGTTGAGATGCTTCGCGGGAGTGCTGATCTTGAAGAGGAAAAAATGTAGAGCGAATGCATATGCATTTGAGAAGGCCAAGACCACTCCAGATGAAACAACAACATCTTGGTTAGAAGAATTTGTACATTGAAGAAAAAAGTAAGCCAGCTAGAGATAAGCCATGCAAAAAGGATGCTAATAAAGAATGAACAAGACATTTCCCTCAACGAGTCTGTTTTGTTGTGTGGACTCTTGCATGATTCAGATGAGCAAGTCAAACATTTGGAGGTGGAAATCTAAAATTTGAGGACTGAAACACTTTTGAGAAATGACCATTCATTGCCACCATATGCCTTTGCAACCAAAAAGAATATGAGGCGCAAAAGTTGGACATGGCAAGCTGCAGCAGTATGACCACCAAAGATCTAGAACCGGAGCCAGAGAAAGAGCATGAGCCTGAACTTGAACCTATACCTAAATCTAAGCCTGGGCTTGAGCTTGAGGTTAGAAATGATGGCATTCTTGAGATTGATGAATCATTGTTTGACGATGCTTCCCTACTTTCAGTAGAAGAATGGGTAGAGTTAAAAAAAAATGGCTTCGAGGACTTGCATCCGTAGTGACTTTTTGTTATTTGTTTGTGCTTGTACTTCCATTCAAGTATTGAATAATTGGTTCGAGCAATTGATATGTGATTTTTCAACCACTTTTCAAATGAATGAATGGAAACATTGCTTATGCAGAATTTGTAGATTTGAGTGTTAAGTCTATCTTACTAACTCTATAAATTGCTTGAACTAAAACTTTCGAACCAAATGGCTCGTCATATGCCCCCATTACAGCTATGGGCATACAACTGTGGGTTCTAACTAACTTGGATTTTTAGAATAAAAGTAATCCTTTTTTTTCCCTTCAAAGAAGGCCTTTTGCTCCTTAATAGAATGCTTGAGTGTTCTAGTAAAGAGGCTTTGGAATGCTTCTAGGAAGAAGACTTAGGTGCTTCCTAGTGGAAGACTTTAAGTGCTTTCTAATGGAAGGATTTGGGTTCTTCCCAAAGGAAGGCTTTAAGTGCTTCCTAAAGGAAGGCTATAGGTGCTTATTGGTGGAAGGTTTTGTATGCTTCCTAACAAGAGGCTTTAAGTACTTCCTGGCGGAAGGCTTTGGATGCTTCCTAGTATAAAGCTTTTCCAATCTTGCAAAACATGTAATAACATATGAATAAATTGGGAATGTCTTGATAACTTTATTAATAAGTTAAATGCAACATTCTTGAAAATTAAAGGCAATTTTTAGAACAAAACAAAGACTAGTCTATTTTGTGCTTCGGTTTGCACTAAACATAGTATTTTTTGAGGTGATGAGCGTTCATGGAACCACTCACCAAGTTCCTGTCCATAGTTTCCAAAGTGTAACTTCCTTTTCATCTTAAATGGCAGATTCGGTAAGATCCTTCCCATGTGAATTTATGTTTTTGCGGTCCTTGCTTTTTTGTTGTAAAAACTTCTGACTTGCTGTTGGTAATTAGAGATACGCTTAACCACTTGTTCCATTAACACCTCGCTGAGATCAAGTGAAGTCCTTCGGGCTATAGAGTTGACAACATGACCATCAAGCATAGTAAAAGGAGCTGGAACAACAACTTGTGGTGGGTTTAAGGCATTGGTGCCGTATGTAAGAGCAGATGAAGACTTGCCTATCTCACGATCCCACAATCCTTATTTATCTCCAAGTTTCTTCTTGATATAATCCAACAGGGAAGTACTTTATCTTTCATGACTCAAAGAACTCGTTGCCAATTGTACCAATGAACTAAGTCCCATTATCTATTAGAACAACTTTTGGAAGTCCAAATTGGCAAATAATCTGGCTCCAAATGAATTTTTGAACCCCATTGTCAGGACCCACCCCTAATCCCCCGGGATTAAGCGCTAAATCATGATCCCGTCTAACTTAGGCATGACACGACGGCTAAACAGACGTCCAACCTTCATATGACCCGTAAGTCGGACAAGGGATTCTCGATCCAACTATCCCAAAAGTAACCGGACTTCCCAGAGTGTACCGAACTACTGTGGATCGTGGGTGTGATGTCTCCGTCTCTCTCGTCCAACACCCCGTACTGCAACAACCTAAAGGGTATCGAAAACACGAAAAGACTAAGAGTGGACAGAAAAAAAGTGCAATTGAAAAAACAGTTCAATTAAAAAAATTACATTTATACCCTCCATTTAAAAGAAAACCAATGCATGCATATCAATCTCGAGTTATGAAACCATTCGATCGTACGCAATCTCGTAAAACGTGAAATCCCGTAAATATCTCAAAAAACGTGCAAAACCATAAAGCAGCAAGATCATAAATCAAATCATAGATTCATGTATACAAAACATTAGAATGCATGCATCATAAGTTAGAAAGTAAAGTCCACTCACAGACTATTTTGTCGTTGCCTCGATACGCGCGCACTTACACCGTTTCCGGCCATTCCGCTATCCTCGGCTTTCTCAAACCTTTCCAAATCTCATACTAAGGTCGCTAACTACTTCACAATACCCATACTAAGGCCCCATAATTTTCTCGTATTTTTAACTATTTTTAAACGAGCCCTAAAACCTTCGGACATCCCGAAACATATCGAGAAGATGTCCGATTGACTTGAAACTAGCGCCAAAATGTTAGTTACATCAAATACTTTAAAAGTCATGTTGGAACCATTCTCAAACACTATGCCACGCGCCCACACGCACCGCCCAAAGGGGCTGCGCGTGAGCTTCACGCGCCAGCACAATGTCACCTTCAACCTTGCTTCAACCAGTCCGACCGATTCACAATTCAGTCCGAACCAGCGTGGCCGGTTCACAGCTCTATCCAATCCAGTTTTGTCCGATTTCAACCCTATTTTATCCTAACCATCTCTTTAAGCCTTTCCAATCAATCCATAAGTTCTAAAATAAAAGAAAAACAAGCTAAAACCATATACCTTAATCGGTTGTAGAACCGGCCGTCCCTCCCTTCGACGGTTCTCTCACGTCTGGTCACCGTTGGCCATGTTTTCTGGTCGTACGAACTCTCCTGGACTTCCAGATCATCACCCTACTGACCAAAACGATCGACAATCACTAATTCAAACTTTACCATTTTAGCTTAAAAATAAAACTTCAAAGAAAACTCACCTTCTAATCGTTTTCGAACTCACACTTAGTTTCCCTCCTTCCTTACCACCGTAGTCTCGTTACTGGTGAGCCAAATGGATCACGAATCCTTTAAACAAGCACCACCATTCTGAATGAAAACAGAGCCCTTTACTGTTTTTCTTTGCTCCAATCTCCACCGCCTCTCACCGCCATGAACTGCCTAGCTATCGCCATCTCTAACCACTATTCTCTTCATTAATCTACACGGGTTGACAGTTAGGTGGAGGCAATTTAGGCTCAATCACACACAATAGCACGTACTCTGTTTCCTACCCGTGAAAAAACTCATAATCGATTTAAAACGATTGAAGGCGGTGGGGAACGTTCTAGAACCATCCAAGACAGGCCAATTGTCCACCATCGTGTGGGCACACTACCCAGACTGCCACATGTCCCAATCTGCCCAATCTATCTCAATTGACCAAAATGCCCTTTCTCATACAAATTACCATTTTGCCCCTCAGCTATCTAGACCCAAAACTTCACCGTCTGGCGTCCGATGACGGCTTGCTACCTGTCGTTGTACTCAGGACATCGAGACCTATCTAATGGTCCTCGATTTGCGTGAAGAAAACTTATCGTGCAAAAAGTCAAAAATTTTCCCCTTTATAATCAATTTACGAAAATACCCTCGACTTTCCGAACATCATAACTTCCTCTTCGGATGTCGGAATTGGACGTGCCGCCTATCTATGGACTCGTGACGTCCCGAACTACGTCACGGTCATCGGTCAAAGTCCATTTGACCGCTCGAACTAAAAGTCAACAATTTTGCCCATTCTAGGGTCAAAATCGTCATTCTACACCGTCCATCCAAAAGTATCCAACTAAACACCAATTATCTTAGTTAATCTGTCATTAACTACTAATCTAATCCCGACTTCCGGGACGGGTCGTTACAATCTACCCTCCTTAAAAGAAATTTCTTCTCCGAAATTCCACCTCTCGTGCCTCTGTAACTAGTGGGGAGAAATCCAACTGATCTTACACCTGATTCTCCTACCCGGTGTCTATCCCTGCCAAACCAACTTACCCTGACGTTCCCGACCTGTTACCTCAACTAACTCAAAAGAACCAAATCACCTGATCCGATCCACATGTCTTGTCCAACAACATCCAACATATGGAACCTACACCAATCGTTCGTTTACCCTGGCACTAAGCCGATCACCAACACTTCTACCAGAACTACACATCCGACTACATCGGCCTGGTTCCGACCACTGTAGAACTAGTACGTAGCTTCCGCGTACCTCAAACACAAGGACAACCCTACGAACTTAAAAGAAACAAAGGTATTTTAAAATACCTCAAACACAGTTCATAGAGTATGTCCTCACGTACTTCTACCTACACATCTTTCGGGAAAGTCCAACTCAAGTCCTTCCCAGTTTCCCGGTCTCCTGGGTTTCCCCATTCACAAACTCAACCACGTACATAGGGCAGACCCAGTACTAGATCCAAGTCCGATCTCCAACCTCTGTCTTGTCATCTTATCCCCTGATCCACCCTATTCAATCCTGTGTCACCAACACTCCAATCCCGATCCACTCACTCATAAGTGGATCCTCCTGCCTAAGTTTCAGACCACTGTATCAAATTCAATCGATCCTCCATACCACACATCTATAAGGTGGGTTCTCTTCAATAACCTCATATCGATAAGTTATAGTCACTCATTTTCCCTTTCCTTCCGTCATCCTTCAACGGAACTCTCAAGGGTCCTCAACTAAGTCATCACAACGACTACTATTTATCTTAACACCATCTCTTAACACTCGCTACCCTCGGCATCACCAAATACTTTTCTACTTCTGAACACAACACAAGTGTCCACACTTAATACCACCTTTTCCCAACCATACAACTCGAATACCACCATTGGACAATCCGTCCAAACGTCAACTCCACTGTCCTTAGGCGATCCTCAACTTCTACGGATCATGACTACGTGTCCGTACCCAAACCAACTCACCAACCAACGGCATCCTGACCGTTTGTTCGAGTACATGACTTATCAATGGTCATCAACTCTTCCGGCTCGATTCATGATCCTAGTACATCAGTCCCGAACCTCTGCTCTTACCGAGCGGAACCCTTAACCTTCGCTCGGGTCGGGGAAACTAACCTCCCTCAGAGTCCAATTCTCTGAGTACCTAACACGGGGCTCGTCTAGAGTCGTCCATCAACCAATCCCAACCTTGGCTGCACCTAGCAGCAGCATTCCAATCCGGCCGTAAGTCGGCTCAAGCCATAACCACCAACTCAGGTGTCCGATACTATGCACTTCCTTTGGGTTCCTCTCCAAGGAACTCACAATCCAACCCTAGTCCTCCCAACAACTTCACAACTTAGGTTGTCACAACCGTCAACCGGGAACCCTCACTAGGGGGAAATCTCATAGTAGTTCCTAATCCCTGCCACTCAAGGCATCCGGCTGCTTGTAGTCGTACAAGTCCATACTATCATCTAATCGCCATCCGGCCCAACAGGCCACCGTCAACCGGCCGCCTTGGCCCACGTATACCACTAACTCAATCGGCTACTATCGGCCCCACAGACCGGCCATCCTACTCATCTGTAGCTCACCAGCTACCATCCAAGTTAAACCAGCTGGCGTATCTCCGACCCTATGGTCCAACCATCAAGCGTGACCAGCATCAACGCACTAACCGTCCTGGCCCTAAACCGACGTACATCAAATCCCGCACCGCGTATCGAGCGACTATCACCCTGACATTAACAATCGCTGCTAACTAATCACAACGAACGTACTATCACTATCGTATCCAAGTTGCTGATGGGCTATTCCGCGTCGAGACATCACATCCACAGTAGCATCATTCCACCCAAGTCGACGAACCAACGACTCTGGGAACCAAACCTTGCGCAGAACACACGAAACCTCGCTCTGATACCAATTGTCAGGACCCATACCTAATCCCCCAGGATTAAGGGCTAAATCCCTATCCCATCTAACTTACGCATGACATAATGGCTAAACTGACGTCCAACCTTCATGTGACACGTAAGTCGGACAAGGGATTCTCGATCCAACCATCCCAAAAGTAACCGGACTTCTCAGAGTGTACCGAACTACTGTGGATCGCGGGTGTGATGTCTCCGTCTCTCTCGTCCAACAGCCCATATCACAACAACCTGGATGGTATCGAAAACACGAAAAGACTGTGAGTGGACAGAAATAAAGTACAATTGCAAAAACAGTTCAATTAAAAGAATTACATTTATACCCTCCATTTAAAAGAAAACCAATGCATGCATATCAATCTCGAGTTATGAAACCATTCCACATCAAAACCATCAACGAAAAACTTTATCGAAAAACTGAATTATATTCGTCACTCAAAAATCCAGACCTCAGCCACAAGTCATAAATTAATCTCAAGGTCCGGGAATTCAGTCCCAAAACTCATCAAATCCATATCAACCAGGCCATTGCCCAAAAAATTCTGAAAACCAGTGAAAAACATCAAGCATACAAGTTTACTGGATCCCAAGTGCGCCCGAGTCTTTAAACTCAAAACCATGCGCAAATAACCAGGCATTCCCGAGATATCAACAAGTCTTTAAACTCAAAACACAATCACAAGCCTCGAGGGGTATCATAATCACCGAGTCTTTAAACTCAAAATATCAATCTAGAGCCCTCCCTCCATTCCCCCCCCCCCCTGGTCAATCAATCCGAGTCTTTAAACTCAAAACCAGATCCAGTGGTTTTCTTTTCTTTTTCCAGATCTTTAAACCCAAAACCATTTTTTTCCCAAGCAACAGTGAAAACCACAGAAAATCCTTCTCCGAATTCGCAACAATGATTCTGTAAGCTAGCATCCTGAACCTGTCTAAATCTCATACTAAGCTCACTAACTACTTCACAATACTCATACTAAGGCCCCATAATTTTCCCGTATTTTTAACTATTTTTAAAAGAGCCCTAAAACCTTCGGACATCCCGAAACATATCGAGACGATGTCCGATTGAGCCCTAAAAGTCATGTTGGAACCATTCTCAAACACTGTGCCACGCACCCACACGCACCGTCCAAAAGGGTTGTGCGTGGGCCTCACGCGCCAGCATAGTGTCATCTTCAACCTTGCTTCGACCGGTCCGCCGGTTCACGGTTCAGGCCGAACTGGCGTGGCCGGATCACAGCTCTATCGAATCCAGTTTTGTCCGATTTCAACCCTATGTTAGCCTAACCGTCTCTTTAAGCCTTTCCAATCAATCCATAAGTTCTAAAATAAAAGAAAAACAAGCTAAAACCATATACCTTAATCGGTTATTGAACCGGCCGTCCATCCCTTCGACGGTTCTCTCACGTCCGGCCACCGTTGGCCATGTTTTCTGGTCCTACGAACTCCACTGGACTTTCAGATCGTCACCCTACTGACCAAAATGATCGACAATCACTAATTCAAACTTTACCATTTTTAGCTTAAAAACAAAACTTCAAAGAAAACTCACCTTCTAATCGTTTTCGGACTCACACATAGTTTCCCTCCTTCCTTACCACCGCAGTCTCGTTACTGGTGAGCCAAATGGATCACGAATCCTTCAAACAAGCACCACCATTCTCAATGAAAACAGAGCCCTTTACTGTTTTTCTTTGCTCCAATCTCCACCGCCTCTCACCGCCGTGAACTGCCCAGCTACCATCGTCTCCAACCTCTCTTCTCTTCATTAATCTACACGGGTTGTCGGTTGGGTGGAGACAATTTAGGCTCAGTCACACACACACTAGCACATACTTTGTTTCCTATCCGGGCACAAACCCATAATCGATTAAAACGATTGAAGGCGGTGGGGAACTTTCTACCACCATCCAAGATAGGCCATGTGTCCACCATCGTGTGGGCATACTCCCCAGACTGCCACATGTCCCAATCTGCCCAATCTGTCTCAATTGACCAAACTGCCCATTCTCATACAAATTACCATTTTGCCCCTCACCTATCTAGACCCAAAACTTAACCGTTTGACTTCCGATGACGGCGTGCCGCCTGTCGTTGTACTCAGGACATCGAGACCTATCTAATGGTCCTCGATTTACGTGAAGAAAACTTATCGTGCAAAAAGTCAACAATTTCCCCCTTTTAAACCAATTTACGAAAATGCCCTCGACCTTCCGAACATCATAACTTCCTATTTGGATGTCGGAATCGGACGTACCGCCTATCTATCGACTCGTGACGTCCCGAACTACGTCACGGTCATCGATCAAAGTCCATTTGACCGCCCGAACTAAAAGTCAACAATTTTACCGATTCTAGGTGCAAAATCGCCATTCTGTACCGTCCATCCAAATGTATCCAACTTAACACCAATTATCTTTGTTAATCCGTCATTAACTACTAATCTAATCCCGACTTCTAGGACGGGTCGTTACAGCCATCCTGAGCAATGGTAGCTAAGGCTTTCGCTTCTACCCATTTGGTGAATTAGTCAGCGGTGACGAACAAGTACATCTTATTTGGGACTGGTGGGCTTGGTAGAAGTCCAAATATGTCAATCTTCTATTGTATGGAAGGTCAAGGGGTCATCTGTGCATGCAACTCCTCTGGTGGTGCCAAATGGTTAGGTTGAATCTTTGGTATTTGTCACATTTATGGATATATTGCAATGCTTCTTGGCACAAATTTGGCCAGTAAAAGTCTGCACTAAGCGTCTTTTATGTAAGCGACCTTCTTCCAGAATGATTTCCATATTCTGCCTTTGTCAACATACTATCTTGCAGCTTTCATCAGGATTTTACTAGCTTCTAGTTAATCATCAAGCAATGTGCCATGCTCCAAGTAGTTGACGAAAGGGTCTTGCTGTCAAGACCCGTCCCAAATCCCCCAGGATTAACATGGGACGCGGTTGATCCAGTCTAACACGAAGTGTCAGACCAAGGAAAATTCCGTCTTTAGCCCTCACTGGGCTTCCAGAGTACGCCAGGATCGTAGGAGGAGGAGTGTGATGTTTCGTCTCTGCTACAGCCCGCATCCGCGATCAACCTGAAGGGCATTCAAAACATCAAAAGTCGTGAGTGGACAAAATAAACATTTCATTGAAAACATTTTCACAAGAAGAAATTTATACCCTTCAATAAAAGCATATGCATGCATTCAAAAACCATTTATCAAACGTTCATAAAATCATTTGTCAAACATATTCAAAACCTTTCCAGGGTTCATGCCCGGTTCGCATAAACCGTCATGACCCCTAAAAACCTTTCAAGGGTTCATGCCGGTTCCCATAAACCGTCATGAACCATAAATCCATTTGGGTCCCCGACTCGAAATCACAACCGTAAAACATGGAATACGGAAATCAAATCATTAGGGACTCAGCCCAAATCACGTCACTTAGGTCTCAACCCAAAATCATTTTCTAAAACTTAAAACACGGAACACAGGGTCTCTACCCCCAAATCACTTTCCAAACCACATACGTATCGATGTACGCATAACCCATCCGAGGCACTTCCGAGAAAATTCCAACTCGGGGCACACAGCCCCTAGGGAACACATCCCCAATAAATGTCACAATATCATCTCTATACTAGTGTGCACACTACTCGAGGTCTCACTCCGAGTCATCTCCCAGGAATTCTCCAGAATCTGGTCCGGGACCACATCATACATCGTAACCCCCACTCCTAGAACGAGATCCCTATGGGGATACCCATTCTGGTCTGTGGATCATGACTCTTCAGGTCGACGTCTGGAGGAGACCATATAATCATATGGAGGGTTCATATACATTTTCAAAACTCTTTTTCTTTCTCAAAACATATTTCAACTAGGTCTCATACCCGATTCATCTCAACACGATTCCTCGAATCTGATTCAAATCAGTTTCACAGACCTCAGCCTAAATCCACAGTTCAATAGGGTCTCATGCCTGAATTCTCATTTAACAAACTGAACTGGGACTCAAGCCCGATGTTATAATCAATAGGGCCTCAAGCCCGATAGCACGACTAACTGGCCCTAAGCCCGAAACCATAAATCAACAGGGCCTCAAGCCCAATTTCACAACCAATAAGGCCTCAAGCCCGATACTATAGTCAAATGGGCCTCCAGCCTGATATTACAACCAAATGGGCCACAAGCCCAGATTATAAATCAACGGGACCCTCGGTCCGATCGTATAACTCAAATGGACCCTCGGTCCGATTCCTCGTCAAATCAAATGGACACCAAGTCCGAGAGTTCGTAAATGAAATGGGTCTCATGCCCGATTTCATACTTCCAAATCCAAAACCAATTTATGAAACCCTCATTGAAAATCTAGCACATATAAGCATCGTATAAAACTGGAAATCTAGAAATACGTAAAAATACGTAAATCCTAGGCTACCACAAAAAAATGCACTCATGGCATCACCAAACATATATTAAAACAATTATAAAATACGTATGCATGCATCGAGTTCAAAAGAAAGGTCCACTCATAGACCATCCGAAGATGCGCCTCGATACGCGTGCCATAAGCATCTCCAGGGCCAAACGTCGCCTCTGGGATTCTTGAACCCGTCCAAATTAATTTAGAGGGTTACTAACTACTTATATAACCCCTCACTAAAGTTCGGTAATTTTCCGAAATTTCTAACTATTTTTAAACGCGAACCTAAACCTTCGGACGTCCCGAACTATATCGAAACGATGTCTGATTGACACGAAACCAGTCCTAAAATGTTTGTTACATCGAATATATGAAATTACATGATGGAACCTTCCCCAAATTATGTCCCATACGCCGCTCAAAAGGGCTGCGCGTAGGGGTCACGCGCCCTGCACTGTTCAACTTCTTCAACCTCACTGGCGTGGCCGGTTCAGCCCCATAAACCCTTCATTTTCGGTCCAATTCTGACAGGACCTGTCCCAACTGGACTTTAAACGATTTGAAAACACATTAGTTACCCTCTAGTTTATCAAACCATGCATGCATAGGGAAAAACATATGAATCACAAGCTACGGCTTTCCAGCCAAATCACAAAACAAATCAAATCCCGGATCTCAGGCCAAAACACATATGAAAACATAAGTACCTGGCCACACAGACCATAAACCTGTACTCAATACCAGTACATAATCACAATCAACATCAGACAATACAACCAATCACTCAATCAATCCATCAATCCGCACTATTCACAAGTGCACAATCAAATCATATCAGCACTACGCGTAGGCCAACCTCGGGAACTACACTCAAGCACCATCTGAGTCATATCTATCATGTCTGGGAACTGCACACGCACCATCTAGACATACCACATACTCGGGAACTACACTCACGCAACATCTGAGTCCCGTCTAGGAACTGCACTCACACCGTCCAGCACATGATCCAGTATCCAGTATCCACAATCACAAACACAATCCATATCATAACACATATCAATCATATCCATGACCTCAAATCAAGTCATAAGCATTCCCAACAGGGTTTCAAGTTCAAATACCAATTATACGTAAATTCGTAAAATCACATGGAAAACATTAAAATAATCCAGAAATCACCATTGACTAACCACTTAAGTCAAAATATCCTTTTCAAAACCTTTTTGACTCCGGGCCTAGCCCAAAATACCATTTGCACATTTTTTTGAAAAGCGTGCCCCAAATACCGATTAAAATCATCATTAAATAACACATAATCATGCCACATCATCAAGACATCAATGCAAGTCAAATTATGCAATCAATAATGTAAAACATTTAACTATGCATGCATCCTGGTTTATAAAACAAACGTCCACTCACACACCGTCCAACCGCTCGTTTCCCGCGCTGCACGCGTTTCCGTAATTTTCGACACTTGCCAGGAATCTCGAATCCTGTCCAAAATCATTATGCAGGGTTACTAACAACTCAATTTACATCACATCAATTCCCCGGGAATTTAATATTAATTAAATATGTAACATAAACCTTCGGACCCTCGAAACATTATCGAGACGGTGTTCGATCGACTCGAAACCAAAGCCAAAATGTTCGTTACATTGAATAGGACAAGTTTCATGTTGACCTCACCTCGAAATTCCCCGCACACGCCCCCATGCGCCACCGTGAACAGTTGTCTTCTTCACCCGTTTACCTGGTAAACGGACCCTGCGACCCGCGAGATGACCTGGTTCCATTGCCATCAATTCGACATCATTTTGACCAATCCAAACGTCTGTTAGCATTGTTGTAGACTTAATTAGGGTTCTGTGAAGTCACTACCATTAAACCTTACCTGAATCCACACTATTCGAGTTTGAACATCGAAGCATAGCTGGTTACTGTTCATCATCCAATCTTCATCAATTGTCCATGTTTTCCTTTGATTGATGCATCAAGAAGCATCGTGGAGTTCTAATAAACATATTTCTACGATCAATTTCACCTGTCCATGTCCTCAATTCCACGACTCAATCCTCAAAGTTCTTTTTTATCACTAAGTCTATTCAGAGCCCAAACAGCGTCAATTTTCTTCCTTTTTAATCTGGTTCCACTCGCCTTGAGCCCAAGAACCTTAATCCAAGATCAATTTGATCAAATGGTGACTGATTTGAAAAACCGAAATCGGGAGGTGAGAAGGGTTATGAATTCGGGTTCCAAATGCTCAGTTTTCGTTCCTCTATGTTTTGTTTCTTAATCTCTCCTGCAATCTCTCTCAAAAACCCTCAATTAATCGAGCATGGAGAGCTGTTGCCTGCTTCAATTTTGAATGTTTCTCCCCTCTGTATATGATCAAGGTATACAGTTGTATATACACCAACACGTATTTACAGACATCCTCATCACTCTTTTGCCACTAATTCTCATCTAATGGTGACATATGTCACTTAGGCAGTACATCCTCATCCACTTAGAGATGAATAAGCCACTTAAACCATTTAATATCAGTTAATATCAGCTAATTGCACCGTTAAGGACTTTGACTGCCCAAATGACCATTTTACCCATCACGTCACAATTTACCATTTTGCCCCTGAACTATCCAGACCCACAACTTTCTCGTCCGAACTCCGATTGACGCATGCTGCCTGTCTACGGATTCAGCGTCCCGAGACCTATCCAACGGTATTTCCGAAAAGTCCAAATAATGTCCTGATCAAAAGTCAACTTTCGACCCTTCTCACTAGGGGAAAAATCGTCCTTTTCCTCAAATTTTCCAAATTTTTGTTTTTCGAATTTTAGGGGCGTTACAAATTCTTCCCTTTTCGATTCCATTCTTCCTAACTTCTTATTTCCTACCATTTTACATCAAGAAACCTTAAGAAAAATGTCCAAAACCTATCCATGAACATAGGGCCTTACGACTCTGTTTTCCTGGCCACCCTCCGGGCTTCCTCAGCTGTGAACCACCCTCAAAATCATCTTAATAACTTCCTAATAACCCCCTAAGCTCATCCTAATCATCCAAAACAATCCATAATGCATAAATCACAGAAAAATGGAAATTGGGTCTAACCGTGAAATCCTCTCGGGTTTGGGTCTCAGCCATCCACGACAGTGCCAACCTGGCCGGCTACCGTCATCACCTTGTCCTCTCTGCCTTCCCTGGGTCTCAGTCCTGGTCATAAGGGAGATGGGGTTTGGTTGTGGATGAATGGGAGATCGAGTTTTGTTGAACAAAGAAAATGACCGATGAAGAGGAATGGGAGATGCATGAATGAAGAGTGATGTCTAGTGGATGAGTGACACTTGTCACTCATCCATTGGGCAGCACAGAAACATCTGGGCCCCACTTAATTCCAAAAAGTATCTGTTTCGTAATTCGTGCAATAGTTCCCTCGAATTTCAGTGAACCGTAACTTCGACGTCGAACGTCCGAATTCGACGTGCCG
Source organism: Prinsepia uniflora (assembly GCA_032719365.1). NCBI lineage: Eukaryota > Viridiplantae > Streptophyta > Magnoliopsida > Rosales > Rosaceae > Prinsepia > Prinsepia uniflora. The sequence goes on along the minus strand of CM064876.1, from coordinate 31,494,385 downwards.
CTTGTCTACGAATTTGTATCGTCGCGACCTATGTAACGGTCCTCAGCCCTCGTACATTGGACCTCTCGGGTCAAAAGTCAACTCTTTGCCCCTTTTCAACTAAATTACCAAAATACCTCTGAACTTCCGAAAATCATAACTTCTTCCTCGAATGTTGGAATCGAGCGTGCCACCTGTCTATGAACTCGTGATGTCCCGAAATACATCACAGTCATTAGCCAAAGTCCATTTGACCGCCTAAACGAAAAGTCAACAATTCGCCCATTCCAAGGGCAAAATCGTCATTTCGCCCGAAGGTCCGCTAATCCTTGTCTAATCTTCGATTAGTCTCACTAATCCATCATTAATCCTTAATTAATCCTGTTAATTCGGGATGGGTCGTCACACTTGCCAACTTGGGCGAAGAATCAACTTGTCTTACTTCGATTTCCTTAATATCAATGCTCCGTCGTTAAAGGTAATCAATCAGGATTGAGCGTTTGAATCGATAATCAAGTGATGATGCTAGATTTTCTAGTGAATCACCTTGTGCGTTTTCAGCTCGTGGAAGTTGATGAAAAGTTAAAACCATGAAAGCCGCAAGCATTTCTTGGACCTTTTTGTTATATCTAAGTATCCTCGTATCTCATCAGCATATTCCCTAATTGACTGATTGGTGATTAGCTATGAATCAAAATGATAATGAATTTCTTGACTCCTAACTCCCTAGCAAGAGTGAGCCTTCAAATTAATGCATCATATTCCACTTCATTGTTAGAAGGTTTGAATCCGAATTGAACTGCTTGTTCCATTATTGAGCCATCATGGATGATGAGGATAATTGACGCTCCTACGCCCCTCTGGTTTGATGAGCAATCAATGAAGAGCTTCCATAAATGATTGGAAGTTGAGGGTTGCATCGAAAAAGAATTGACACCCTAGTTTGGTGACAAAGGAGGAGCTAGTTGCCATGCGGGTTTTGTCTATCCTCTTACCACCTTCTCTTTTCGATGATGCTAGTGTGAACTCCACGATAAAATCTGTTAAGGCCCGATGTTTGAATGCACTTCTTGGATGATAAAGTAAATCATGCTGACTAAGCTCTATGGCCCACTTCATTACTCGTGTTGCTGCATCGGGTGCACGGAACAGTGAACGAAGAAGATATTATGTCATGATGATTACCTGATGGGCATGAAAGTACGGTCTTAGCTTCTTTGTGATGATTAATAATGCTACGATTAACTTTTCAAACTTTGGTATCGTGTTTCTGCATCAAGGAGAGCTTTGATGTACAAATTATAGGAAGTTGGATCTCATTCTCTTCTCAAGCAAGTGTGGAGTTTACTATGACATCAGAAACACCTGGATAGAGGAACATGCCCTCACTATATTTGGGTTTTGATAACAATGGTAAAGACGTCAAGTAAGTCTTGAGATCTTAAAATGTCTTCTCACAACTTTCATCCCACTTCTCCCTGGACGCTTTCTTCAATGCTTAGAAAAGGTTCAACACCAATCTGTTGCTTTGGGCAAAAATCTATTTAGAGCTGCTGCTCGACCAGTGAGACTATGAATCTCTTTTAGAGTCAATGGTGACTTCATTTCTAGGATCGCCTTGATTTTGTTCGAGTTATCTTCACTTCCGCGCTGGGTGATAGGATCTGTCCCTTATTTCTGTGATCCCCATACTGACCCTTCACCCGTTTGACCATCCTTGTTAGGTAAGGGATTTCACCAATTCCCAACTATGTCACTCTTTTTTAAGATTAGTTAAATCAAATTCATCATTGCGGGATTAAAGCCCTCGTCCAACCCACTCACTCCCATCAAGGAGAAGTCTGTATCCATAAGTTGTCCCTTAACCCGGTTTATGACATTAATTTGTTTCACAAATAGCAATATACATATCATACGATTTTATCTATTTACCTAATCAAAATATTCTTATAGATTCATAGTTATCATGTTATCAATATATTTAGTATCGATTTCATAAGCTCACAAATGGTAAAATTTATGACTTCATGTGTAATCACAACAATATAGTCACACGTATCTTCCAACTTCCTTTCCAAATATTCATTCTTTAATTTCATAATTTTTCTAAAATTACATAGAAACCATAATATAAATTTATAAATCCTTTTAAAATAAATCCCATAAAAATCATAACTTCCTACAAAATGTCCACTAAATCACACAAGAATTCATTAATTCATTCTAATGTTCCTACTCAAAATATGTTCTAATTAACGTGAGTATATGTATCGTTATATATATATAATATGTATATCATAACTTCCTACAAAATGTCCACTAAATCACACAAGAATTCATTAATTCATTCTAAAGTTCCTACTCAAAAGATGTTCTAATTAACACGATTATATGTATGGTTACATATACTCCCTCATGAGCCCGTAGGTCATAGCACCAAGGTGTTTCTTATTCAAGTTCACCACAATTTTCCTTTCTAATACCTCATTAAAACCACACTAAGTTTTCTCAATTCAATGAGAGTAATTATAAATTTTTAAATAACTTAAAACTTTGAATGAGCATATTTTTCTCAATCCATGTCCAATTGACTTGAAACTTGCACCATTGAATTCATAAAATCAAACTCTAAAACTTTTGGGTTGACCGAACGGTCGAAGAAGGCCCCACACGCCACCATCAAGTCTCTGCGTGTGGAGGCCTCACGCTTTCTCAATCGTATCCTACCTCAGAACCGGGTCGATCCGGTTCCTTCAACACGGGTTGCCAACCCATAAACCCGACTTGCTTATTTCTCACTCATTTTATGACCAATTTCTACGTTCTATATACCGAATCGCATTGTTTTGAACCTAGAAATAACTCTATGTACTTAGAAAAAAGTAAAACACACTATAAAGTAGGTAAGAATACCTTCATGCTTCGGGCACGGTAGCCCTGCTCGATCCTGCAAGTTTCCAGCGTTCAATCCTTCACCTTTTTGTCTTATTATGATTACAGAAACTCCCATAACTTCATAATTCCTTCGTTCCGACCTTAAACCACCTTGAAGCACTTTGAACTTTTCGACACATACTTGAACTACACGGTTTTAGGTCGTAGGATCACCCAGAGCTTCGCTCTTTCCTCACTTCTTCCCCTTTCTTTGTCCTCTTATCTCTGGCTTCCTTTTTCTTTCTTTCCCTGCTTACTCTTCACAAATTTGGGTTTGGTGGTTGTTTTTGCATTCGGCCACCACCCAACGAGTTTCTCTCACAAGAAAATATACATATATATATATATGTATATGTCTGTGGAATGGGTGATGGAGGGGAAAATGGAGAAAGTTTAGGAAGGCTCTAGATTATTCTACATCCTTGCCAAAAGACCAAAATACCCTTCATGACATAATTACCAAAATGCCCTTGCCTTTTCCAAGCCCACAACGAACTTATCTGAATTTCATTTTTAACCTTCTGTCTGTTAATGTACTTAGAAATTCGAGACCTTCGTAATTGTCTTTTTGAAGTTTATCAAAGATGTCCCGGTCAAAAGTCAACACTATGACTTTTTAGTCAAAAGTCAATATTTTGACTTTCAATGGCAAAATGGTCATTTTTCATTTTCTCAAATATCCGGGGTGTTACACTAGGTCACACTTTTCCCCTTGATACTCCAATAGTGCACTTCAAGGGATTACACTTCATCTTATACAAATTCAGTAAACAAAATTCTCTCATAGGTTAGTAATATGGTCCTCTCGCTTTTCACCTTTGACCATGATGTCGTCTGACAGGACCCATCCCAATCCCCTCGGGATTAACGCGGGACGATCCTGCTCCCGTCTGACACGAAGTGTCAGACAAGGGAAATTTACGACCTTTACCCTCTCGGGCTATTAGAGTACGCCAGGATCCGGAGGAGGTATGTGATATCTTGGTCTCTGCTACAGTCCACATCCTCTGTCAACCTAAAGGGCAGTCAAAACATTAAAAGCTGTGAGTAGACAAAATAAGAGTTTATAAAAACAGTTTATCAAAAGACATTTGTACACTTCAATAAAAATCATGCATGCATTCGAAAACCATTTATCAAACCGTTCCTTAGGGCCTTAGCCCAAAACCATAAAAATACCAACCATACGGGCCACTGTCCAAATCCATACGGGACTCAGCCCAAATCATAAAGAACCAAGTACACGGGCCACTGCCCAAAACCTGTATCCATCACACATCATATATCATATATCATATATACATATAATTCACACAACTAATCCTGTCATGGTTTCCAAAGCTACGCGCAAGCTACTTGGGGTCTCAAACCCAAGTCTCTCAAAGTCTAAGCTCAATGTCCGTAGACCAATGACCCGCCCTGAGGTTACAATCCATGCCTTCCTGAGAGTAAGGAACCCAACTGAGGGGCGACTCCACTCAGTCGGTGCTCCGTGACTACTCTGGGGTCAACCCAGGCCAACGACCCTCCCAGGAGGAGATAATAGAAGCAAAGGAAGGTATATGAATACATATATATACATAACATAAACATTCATGCCTGGTCCCCCTGAACCGTCATGATTTATAACATCCATTTAAGGTTTCATGCCCGGTTCCCATAAACCGTCATGTACCACAATAACCTTTCCAGGGTTCATGCCAGTTCCCATAAACCGCCATGAACTTGGAAATCCATCTAGGGTCCCTGACCCGAAATCATCAATGTAAAACAACTGGGTCTCGTTCCTGAACATATGACATCAGCTGGGCATCGTGCCCGATATCTAAGGGTCAGTCACAACTCCGATCGTAGTGATGTGTGCAACCATCCATCCAGGACCGCCCTCAATCCTGGTATGTTGACGTGAACGTATCAACCGACGCGACCACCACAAAATCATGGTGCAATCATCACAGATCGCTATCCTGAACCGTCTGCACTCTAAAGTCGAGCCTCCATCGGCTACCCGACAACATATTGTGCATCGTGACCTCTCCGGAAGGAACACATCCCAATCCGTAGGGGAGCGTCGTATTGTCCGTCGACGTGCACATAGCACCCGTCGCTACCACGATTCAGACCCGTAGGTCATCAATAGGGTCATATGCCCGAGACAAAATCAAATGGGTCTCATACCCGAGTTTATCCTTTTAGAAATCCAAATTCATTTCATTTAAATCAATAAAGAAAGTACAACCTCGTATAGGCACCGTATGGGGCCGAAACCTTGAAATTCGTGCCTATACGTAACCACACATCCAAATGCATTCATGGCATCACCAAAAATGTATTAAAATATATAATAAACATTTATGCATGCACCAATTTAGAAAACGAGGTCTACTCACAGACCGTCCGAGCTGCCGCCTCAATTTGCGTGCCATAGGGCTCTCCCTAGCCAATCACCGTCCAGGACTCCCGAACCTATCCAAATCGTAATAGTAGAGGTCACTAACTACTCAATTAACGTCCCACTAAAGACCCGTAATTTTTCGGAATTTTTAACTATTTTTAAACTCTATCTGAAACCTTCCGATGCCCCGAACAATATCGAGACGGTGTCTGATTGACACGAAACCAGTCCCAAAATGTTCGTTACATCGAATAGAAGATTTCACATGTTGAAAAAATCCCCAAAAGACGAGGTACGCGCCCCCACGTGCCCTAGGAAGGTTACTGCATGTGAGATCACGCGTCACTATTCACTGTCCCTAACCTTCGACTGTACCGGGTTCGACTGGTGTGAACCGGACGAACCGGTCTGGACCGGTTCAAGGCCCAAACTCTCTCATTTTCGGTCCATTTTGTCCCATTTTAATTCTAATACCTTCCTAATCCTATTGCTTATCATTTTAATTATTAAAAACGGAAGAAAATAGTAAAACCCGTACCTTCCTGCGTCGACCATGGCGGTTGTGATTCCTTCCGCCGTTCACGATCCTTCCCGGCCATTCTATGCCTCAAAACCAACCCCATTCATCTCCTAGAGTCCCCAAAAACATAACCTAGATGTTAGGTTCGATTAAAACTCAATAAAACCCAAGGTTCGAATTTTGAATATTTTTACCTCACAGGTTCCCTCCGCCGTGGCGAACACCGTGAGCCACCGTCGGGTCACACACGGCTCAGATAATGGATGGTGGGGTGTGTTTTTGTTTTGAAGAAAAATGGAGAAAATGGTGTATATGGGTTTCGGGTTTGTAAGGAAGAACAAAGAAGATGGTGAGATCAGATGAGAGAAGAGAGATAGATGAGATGAATGGTGAGGATTGAGAGATTAAGTTGAAATGGGTGGCTAGGATTGAATGTTGAAAGATTAGATTATAAAATAATTAATTTAATATTATTTAATTAGTGAGATCCACAATTTAGGGGATTGGCCAATGGGATGAGTGACACGTGTCACTCATCCATGGGTCCCACCCAAATATCTGAACAATCAGATATTGCCAAATCATCATCATCTCGAAGTACGTGCATAGTGAAATCAAACTTCTGTGACCTTTAACTTCCCCGTTCGAAGTCCGATTTCAGTGTGCCACCTGTCTATGGATTCGTATCATCCCGATCTACGTAACGGTCCAAAAGTCAACATTTTACCCATTCTAGGGGCAAAATGGTCATTTTGCATCGTTCATCCGATTTAGCTCAATTAATCACCGATTAACCTCACTAATCGTAATTAGTCACTAATCTAATCCTGGAATTCGGGACGGGTTGTTACAAGCTTGCCTCTTTAATTAATTTCATCCTCGAAATTCCAACCGACCTAATTCCAACCGTTCTTCCCTCCTTAATTAGTTTCGTTCTTGAAATTCCAACTATCTTGATTCCACATCCACCTCGTGGAAATAATTCGATCTCACGAAACGTGTACACTCGTACACCAACTAACCAGAACAAAACGCATCTGCACCCAGACGTACCCTAACACTCTCATCGTATCGGCTACATTCGACCACGTCGAATGACAGTAGCCATACGTTCCGAATTGACACCACTTGTCAAATCTACCATTTCCCTGACACAACCATCTCGAAGGTTTCCTTGCTCAATCACCAATCTATCCTGACCTCTGCTCCCACTGGGAGTCACCAACTCTCACTCATCGATCCACGTTGATACATCCGACAAACTGGCACTACTTGACAGTGGCTAGTCAAAAACTAACAGTATACTCCCTTGTGGTTACACTAAACACCAACTCACTCAACCTGAGTATAAAATCACCAACATCTAACTCGACATGTGTGTAACTAGACCCATCAGAAATACCATGATCACAACTAATCCAATGGTATCGAGATTACGCCGACTACCAACACGCTCACCAACATACCACTGGTATATCCCATATACCGCCACTAGGCACCACAAGTCTGCCCGATATCGTACCTCGAACTAGGTACAAAGTACATACATCCATTATCAACCAGACTACAACAATAACGACAACACGACCACCTAGGTCGTAGCTAAACACGTTTCAATAATGGAGTCCATCTGTCCAATCTAGTACTAGACAGGACAAAACTCCAACCTATTATTCATTTCCAAATCCGAATCCGAAATCATCATTCTGTAGACTAGTATTAAGAATAATCATTCCGCACCCAAATCCAGAAATCTACTTTCAAGTTCTAAAATCGAATCCGGAATCGTCATCCTGAAATTCGATTCTAAAACCTGAAATCTCGTTCACGTCTATCGAGATGCACCAATACCGAACCTATCAGTTACCTGCTCAAACGATTACAACTATACGTTCGATTGACTTCATAGAGAAGCCAATGCCATCATACACGCATCTAGGCTGATCAAATCCGACCTCGTCAGACACTTACTCGCTCAAGTAATATATCGTACGGGATTTACCTCAAAAAGAAGTCCAGTCCCATCATCCTCAACTCAAACGTCCAAGTAAGACTAATAAACTCTCCACCTATCTGGATCACCAAGATCACGATCCCGATCCATCAATAAGTCACCCGACCATAAACATCACGATCGAGATCCACTTAGGATCCACACAGTCAACTACTAGATTCCAAGTCATAGGGTCTTACACCCTCAACGAATCTGCATACTGACACATCGTTCGTCAACCAATTCCCACATCTAAACAGATCAGTCAAAGACGAGACACACCGAGACTGTGGGTTCTCACTGATTACCTCGTATCGATCCTTGTCATTCAACCAAGGGAAATCAAGGATGATCTAACACAATGACACCAATACTCATCCTACGTGAATGCGAACAACACTCGCTGCACTCACCACGACATATAATACAACCTCGTCAGCCACCAAGCAGAAAATGAGAAATCTCATTCACCTAACTTCGATATACTCAACTCCTCATGATGACCCAAGATAAATCCTGAGTCCACTAACCAATACACGACCAATGTACTAGTGATAACAACCACCATCTACCATCATCTGCCATCATCTACCATGGCAGAACTTGAGAAGTCACCCAAAATGACTTCGAAATATCTATTACCAATGCGGAAATCCCTCATTCCTCTCGTCACCTCAATCACAAACTCTCGCGATTCCGAAATTTCAACCATATTGGAACCAGCACACTTGGACATCAACCACGTGTCCCTAACCAATCAAACTCACTACCAAGTCCGACTGTCGGTTTACACCGTTTATGCAGATCCAAAAGGATATTAATTCATCCTAATCTGATGCACTGCTCGACTGACGAGTCACCAAAGACTCATACTGTGATCTGCAGTCAAATCTCTGCATACCGTAGTATCTGACCAATTCTAACCAACACTGACCAACTGGTCGCTAAACCCCGCGATAGATCGATCCTTACGTCTCAACTACCGTTGGATCCTATACAGTCCATCACTATCTGTGATCCACTCCCGAACCACAGATACTGAACATAAGCCTATCTCGACGAAGTCACATCCCGACTCGTAACTCATCGTCATCACAATCACCGGTATCAGCACCAACACTAGTACTAGTACACCACCAGCACCAGCACCAGCACACTAACACCAACATTAGTATCAACACCAGCCCACACAGTGTGCGAAATAGAAAACCCTGGTTTTCCACTCATACCGAGCGACAATCCCATACCTCAACTCATATTGGAGAAACTCTGCCTCCTTCGTGCCCAACAACTATGGGTACCGTCACCCTGACATCTCATACGAGAAAAGGAAACGCTCCTCGAACGTCCCCGATTCCCAACAACCATAACTACAACCACTCTCGGTAGTGGTGCCTACCACAGACTCATGCAGACCTAACCACCAGGCATCAAAATTGAGACTCTGTATCCAAAGGAATCAACCGCTCGTACCAACTACTCTGTATCCCCATTCTGGGATTCCATCGACAAGTACCAACCCTGGTAACTTGTCCAACCAATCTCTAACCTGTCGTAACTCGACTCAACTAATGTCATCTACCAGGTCGCCCATGACCTTAGCTACACCAACAATCCATCACAGCTAGTGTAGTACGACAACCAATCTAGGTCTAACCGATAAGTACAACCTCGACTGCAAAGTACAGTCCCATCACTAAAGCTGAAATGACTAGAGCGACCAACGACCTCAAACCTGAATAGTCATCAAAGCCAAACCACTCACCAACTTACCTTTCCGAACCATACACCTAAGGTAGGGTTCCACAATCACACTCTAGGGTCTCCCTGAACCCAACTGCGGAAAGCAGTAAAATCCACAATCTAACCGACTCTGCGGTCTTGACATCGTAAGGACGTCAATCCAATCCTACCGTAAGTTGAATTAGGATTCCTCGAATCCGGCTGCTAACTGCCATGAGCAGTAAATCCGTTTAACTCAACCAAATCAGATCATCAGATGATCACAATTCTGAACTATAGTCAAAACGATCCTACAACATAGTGAAAAACGACCACAATTAACCGTCTCACGATCGCAACTCTAAAGTAATATTACGTTCATCCCTTCCGTAGGGTCCCACACTGCCATCCACGATAGAACTATGGCAACCTCGGCATCAAATGCCGAACCAAAACGATCTGCGATTCAATCCTACTAACTACCATACCGATATCCCAACTATCAGGTTGATAACGAACTGTAGCCCATTGAGACATCACATCCTTGACCTGCGTACGGAGAATCGCGCAAAATACGCTCTGGAATTCAGAGTAACATGAGCAACCCTGCTTTGATAAGCAATCCTATGCTCTGATACCACGCTGAGAGTATCAAAGCATCCTGAGGATCCAATGAGCTATCCGAACTTTGATACCACGCTGATAGGACCCATCCCAATCCCCCCGGGATGAACGCGAGAAGACCCTGCTCCCGTCTGACACGAATTGTCAGATAAGGGATATTTCCGACCTTTGCCCTCTCGGGCTATCAAAGTAAGCTAGGATCTGGATGAGGTATGTGATATCTCGGTCTCTGCTAGAGTCCACATCCGCTGTCAACCTGAAGGGCAGTCAAAACATTAAAAGCTATGAGTGGACAAAATAAGAGTTTATAAAAATAGTTTATCAAAAGATATTTGTACCCTTCACTAAAAAGCATGTATGCATTCGAAAACCATTTATCAAACCGTTACATAGGGCCTTAGCCCAAAACCATAAAAAAATCAACCATACGGGCCACTGTCCAAATCCATACGGGACTCAGCCGAAATCATAAAGAACCAAGTACACGGGCCACTGCCCAAAACCTGTATCCATCACACATCATATATCATATATCATATAACATATATACATATAATTCACACAACCAATCCTGTCACGGTTTCCAAAGCTACGCGCGTGCTACCCGGGGTCTCAAACCTAAGTCTCTCAGAGTCCAAGGTCAATGTCCGTAGACCAATGACCCGCCCTGATGTTACGAACCATGCCTTCCTGAGAGTAAGGAACCCAACTGGGGGCCACTCCACTCAGTCGGTGCTCCGTGACTACTCTGGGGTACACCCAGGCCAACGGCCCTCCCAGGAGGAGATAATAGAAGTAAAGGAAGGTATATGAATACATATATATACATATCAAAAACATTCATGCACGGTCCCTCTGAACCGTCATGATTTATAACATCCATTTAAGGGTTCATGCCCGGTTCCCATAAACTGTCATGTACCACAATAACCTTTCCAGGGTTCATACCGGTTCGCATAAACCGCCATGAACTTGGAAATCCATCTAGGGTCCCTAACCCGAAATCATCAATGTAAAACAACTAGGTCTCGTGCCCAAACATATGACATCAGTTGGGCATCGTGCCTGATATCTAAGGGTCAATCTCGACTCCGATCGTAGTGATGTGTGCAACCATCCATCCAGGACCGCCTTCAATCCTGGTATGTCGCCGTGAACGTATCAACCGATGCGACCACCACAAGATCATAGTGCACTCATCACCGATCGCTATCCTGAAGCGTCTGTACTCTGAATTCGATCCTCCATCGGCTACCCGACAACATATCGAGCGTCGTATCGTCCGTCGTCGTGCACATAGCACCTGTCGCAACCACGATTCAGACCCGTAGGTCATCAATAGGGTCATATGCCCGAGACAAAACCAAATGGGTCTCATACCCGAGTTTATCCTTTCAGAAATCCAAATCCATTTCATTTAAATCAATAAAGAAAGTACAACCCCGTATAGGCACCGTATAGGGCCGAAACCTTGGAATAAGTGCTTATACGTAACCACACATCCAAATGCACTCATTGTAACGACCCATCCCGAATTTCAGGATTATATTAGTGACTAATCGTGATTAGTGAGGTTAATCGGTGATTAGTTGAGCGAAATCGGACGAGCGATGCAAAATGACTGTTTGCCCCTAGTTTTGGGTAAAACGTTGACGTTTCACTCGGGCGGTCAAATGGACGTTGACCGATGAGCGTGACGTTGTTAAGGAAGTCACGAGTTCATAGACAGGTGGCACGTTCGATTCCGAAATTCGAGGAAAAAGTTATGACGTTCGGAAGTTCAAGGGTAATTTGGTAGATATGGTTAAAAAGAGGAAAATGTTGAATTTTTTACTAGGAGGTCTGGTGGCCGAGGGCCAAAGACCGATACATAGATCAGGGCGATACGAATCCATAGACGGGAGGCACGCTGAAATCGAACTTCGAACGGGAAAGTTATGGGTCACGGAAGTTCGATTTCACTATACGCGGATTATGAGGCGAGGACATTTGGCTTATTCTATTTGGGTCAGATATTTTAAGTGGGACCTATGGATGAGTGACAAGTGTCACTCATCCCATTGGCCAATAACCCTAAAATGTGGATCTATGTCTTGATTGGTGAGATTGGATTAAAATATTAATATTTTACTTATTTTATAATTTCCACTTAATTCATCCTTTAATCTTGACCCTTCATCTCATCATCCCTCTCAATCTCCATCGTCCATTCATTTCCCTTCTTCATCAAACTCCATCGGCCCTCCTCTGTTATCTCACAACCCGATCATCCATTTTCATTTCAACCCACACACATACGACCCACACACACCTCACCACCATAATCATCAATGAGTGTTAGTGTGTGACCGTGAGAGGCTAGTGGAATGGAGGACTGGATGGTGGTGACGGCCAGCCACAGCGGCGGCTCACGGTGGTGGACACGACGGGAGGAACCCGCAAGGTAAGCTTCGAATTTGTACTTGGATATGGGTTTTTACTGTTGATCGATCGATTCCATTAATTAAGTAGGGTTCCTGATGGTCTTAGGGACATTTTGAGATTGGAAACATGGCTGGGAACAGCCTGAGACGTTTGGACCGTGGGGAGGATTTTGGCTGTGAGTTTGCTTGATTGGAGAGGTAAGTTCTTGACGTTTTTCTCAGTTTTGTTCATTCAAATTTTTTGCTAAGGACTAGATAAGAGTATAGGAATTAAAATGGAAGGAAAAGGACCAAAAATGGACGTCTTAGGGCCTTGAACCGGTCTAGACCGGTTCGGCCGGTCCAAGAACCAGAGAACCCGATTCAGTCTCTAGGGAAGACGATGAATAGTGCATGCGCGTGGGCTTCACGCGCATGCACTTCATTGGGCGCGTGGGGGCACGTGAACAGTGATTTGTGAATGTCTTGAACATGTGAAATCTTCTATTCGATGTAACGAACATTTTGGGACTGGTTTCGTGTCGATCGGACACCGTCTCGATAATGTTCGGGGCATCGGAAGGTCTAGGTTCGAGATTTAAAATAGTTAAAAATTCAGAAAAAATATGGGGCTTCAATGATAGGTTAATAAGGTAGTTAGTAACCCTCTAGATTGATTTGGACAGGTTTGGGAGTCCCGGTGACGACGATTTGCCTGGTGAGGCTTACGGCACGCAAACCGAGGTGGTAGCTTAGGATGGTCTGTGAGTGGACTTTGGTTTAATAAATCTTATGCATGCATAAATGTTTTATATGAATTATGATTGTGATTATATGATGTTGATTTTAATATCGGTGAATTATATGGTTTCACGCATTTCGAGGCTATCTACGTGCTTGCACGTAAATCGAGGTTTCAATTTTACTCTGATTTTTCGTACTTATGGTTTGGAAATAGTTGAATGAAATGGTTTTGAAATTGGAAAGATGAACTCAGGCATGAGGCCCAATTATTTTGGAAACCTCGGACTTGGAGTCCATTTTAGTTACCTAATCGGGTCGGGGGCCCAATTGCTTTACATAATCGGGCTAGGGGCCCAGTTGATTTACGAAATCGGGTCGTGGGCCCAATTGATTTAAGAAATCGGGCGTGAGGCCCAGTTGGTTATAAATGTGATTTAGGGTTGGGGATCCTAAATGGATTTGAATAAATGGTTTTGATTTGAAAAATCAGATGTTTGGACTTGTGATGGTCTTATGGAAAATTCTGGGCAGGGCCCTTGAAATGTTTTGAAATGATTGATAAACAGTTTTCCATAAACCATCTTGATGAGAAGATATATGGATGGTCTTCTCCAGGTGTCTAGGACACTAGGGAAGTCACGGTGCATTGCCTGCGAGGGGTCATTATACGGAACTACCGGATCGTATGATGACTCAGGAGCAGGAATGCTATGATTGGACATCCGGAACGTTAGACATCTGGGATGTCAGAGATATTGACCCAGTGTTGCTTGATACCATGAGATATGGTGTCTGGGACGTTAGGCATCTGGGATGCCCAGGATGGTTTAAGCAGGATTTTCTTGAATGGTATTTATGATTATGGTTTTGGGGGATGGCCCACTTGGAATTGGAATTCGGTTTTACGGTTTTTGGCTGAGTTCCCACATTTGGTTTTGAGTTATGATTTCTTGGCTAAGGCCTCAATGGCTTGTTTGAGTTCGATGCATGCATACGTTTTTTTGAAGGGCATAAATATCTTTGTGAAATGTGTGTTATGAACTTATTTATTTTCGTCCACTCACAGCCTTTGATGTTTTTAATGCCCTTCAGGTTGATCATGGATGCGACTGCGACATAGACTGGGACATCGCATACCTCCTCCATCGATCCTTATGCACTCTGGAAGCCCCGATGGTGTAGTGGCTTTAGGTTATATCTTGTGTGACACTTCGTGTCAGACGGGAGCATGGCACATCCCACGGTAATCCCGGGGGGATTGGGATAGGTTATGTCACTCATGGCATCACCAAACATGTATTAAAACATATAATAAACATTTATGCATGCACCAATTTAGAAAACAAGGTCCACTCACAAACCATCCGAGCTACCGCCTCGATTTGCATGCCATACAGCTCTCCCAAGCCAATCACCGTCACCGGAAATTCCTAACCTGTCCAAATCGTAATATAAGGTTACTAACTACTTAATTAACCTCCCACTAAAGCCCCGTAATTTTCAAGAATTTTTAACTATTTGTAAACTCGATCCGAAACCTTCCGATGCCCCGAACATTATCAAGACGGTGTCCGATTGACACGAAACTAGTCCCAAAATGTTCGTTACATCGAATAGAAGATTTCACATGTTGAAAACATCCCCAAAAGATAAGGAAGCCCCCACGTGCCCTAGGAAGGTTACTGCACGTGAGATCACGCGCCACTATTCACTGTCCCTAACCTTCGACTGGACCGGGTTCGACTGGTATGAACTGGCCGAACCGGTCTAGACCGGTTCAAGGCCCAAACTCTCTCATTTTTGGTCCATTTTGTCCCATTTTAATTCTAATACCTTCCTAATCCTATTTCTTATCATTTTAATTATTAAAACCAGAAGAAAACCGTAAAACCCGTACCTTCCTACGTCGACCATGGCGATTGTGATTCCTTCCGCCGTTCAAGGTCCTTCCCGGCCATTCTATGCCTCGAAACCAACCCCATTCATCTCCTAGAGTCCTCAGAAACATAACCTAGATGTTAGGTTCAATTAAAACTCAATAAAACCCAAGGTTTGAATTTTGAATATTTTTACCTCATGTGTTCCCTCCGCCGTGGCCAACACCGTGAGCCACCGTCGTGTCCTTGTCATTACCCTTTTCCTCACACTCTCTCACGGTCACACACGGCTCAGATAATGGATGGTGAGGTGTGTTTGTGTTTTGAAGAAAAATGGAGAAAATGGTGTATATGGGTTTCGGATTTGTAAGGAAGAACAAAGAAGATGGTGAGATCAGATGAGAGAAGAGAGACAGATGAGATGAGTGGTGAGGATTGAGAGATTAAGTTGAAATGGATGTCTAGGATTGAATGTTAAAAGATTAGATTATAAAATAATTAATTTAATATTATTTAATTAGTGAGATCCACAATTTAAGGGATTGGCCAATGGGATGAGTGACACTTGTCACTCATCCATGGGTCCCACCAAAATATCTGAACAATTAGAAATTGCCAAATCATCATCGTCTCGAAGTACGTGCATAGTGAAATCAAACTTCCGTGACCTATAACTTCCCCGTTCGAAGTCCGATTTCAGTGTGCCACCTGTTTATGGATTCGTATCATCCCGATCTACGTAACGGTCCTCGGCCCTGGGCCATCGGACCTCCCGGTCCAAAAGTCAACATTTTGTCCATTCTAGGGGTAAAACGGTCATTTTGCCTTATTCGTCCGATTTCGCTCAACTAATCACGGATTAACCTCACTAATCGTGATTAGTCACTAATCTAATCTTGGAATTCGGGACGGGTCGTTACATCGTCAATATAGACTTCCATGGACTTGCCAATGAAGTCCTTGAACATTCAATTGACAAGCCTTTGATATATTGTTCTTGCATTCTTGAGGCCAAATAAAATGACCTTATATTAGTATGCACCTCGGTTAAAGATGAAGGTCGTCTTATATTTTTTTTTCTCGTGCATAAAGATCTAGTTATAGCCCGAATATGCATCTATAATGCTAAGAAGCTTATTTCTTGCAGTGGAATCCAATAAGTGGTCAATTCTCGGCAAGGGATAATTCTCTTTTGTACATGCGAGATTAAGATCAATTTAATCGACACAAACTTGCCATCAGCTTGCAGCTTGTGGTTTGGATTGACGTGCAGCTTGTGGCGGATGGTGACGAGTAGAGAACTTCTTTTTTCTCATGCTTGAATGCAGTGAGTTCTTCTTTTTCTTTGGCATCCAAGCGTGCGCCAATATGTGCTTGCCTCATAAACATCTGGATCTTGACCCACAATTGATTGCTATTTAGAAGACGAAGAAGAATTTTTGCCTCCAGTGGATGCTCCAATCCGGGGAATAATGTTAGCCTCTTTGATCTCCTTCAATCCTTTGGTGAGGCACCGTCGAGCCATAGCCTAATCGCCTTTTATCTCATTGAGAATCTAATTTTCCGGTAAAGGCTCGCCATGCTGGCTAGGATTTTGTGAAACCATGGTTTGTTAAGTATTCCATTGTATGGAAAACGCTCATCCAGGATGTAGAAATCAAAGGATGTGACGATGGAATTAGAGTG
The DNA here is from genome assembly GCA_032719365.1 of Prinsepia uniflora. Classification (NCBI taxonomy): domain Eukaryota; kingdom Viridiplantae; phylum Streptophyta; class Magnoliopsida; order Rosales; family Rosaceae; genus Prinsepia; species Prinsepia uniflora. The sequence goes on along the minus strand of CM064876.1, from coordinate 31,477,509 downwards.
CACATCTAGCTGGAAGGTGTCAATGGTCATAATTTTTTACCCTTAAAGCCTCAAAGCAGGACGACAATTTTTGTAGTGAGGTTTTCTAAGCCTATTTTGGGCACAGCATCAAGTCTTAGAATATTTGTTGTGCTTCCTTCATCAATGTGGATCAGATCAATTTGAGCATGTGTAATTTGGATTGACATAACTAAAGCATTAGCTTGCCTTGTTGCGCTTCCTTCATCGACATGGATCCGATCATTTTGAGCATCCGTAATCTAGATTGACACAGTCATTGTGATGCTAATCAAAGCCTACCTTATCTTTCAAAGAGAAACCAATGACAAGGTTGTTGGCCACCCTATGGTGGTGACATTGGAGACTTGAGAGACAGCTAAAGTATCACAAATCTTCCTTTTTTTCAGCTTGGAAATAGTACCTAGCAATTTTGACTCTACAATGATCATGTTGATGCGAAACATTTTTTATGTAGGCTCCTTGGGTCCCTTGCTACTAGGTCAATCTGTGGCCTTCCCCTTGACATAATCAGTGCAATGTCCTTATCTGATAAGATTTTGGAGAAATCTCTCAAAAGATATGCATTTTTCGATGCTATGCCTGTAGCACGTGGTAGGCACATCATTTTGTCTTATCATCTTTCTCTTGATCGCCCTTGACCGGTTTTGAATTCTTGAACCAAGGCTTGTCCTTTATTTCATTGAGAATCTAATGGAGGGGCATAGACAATTGCAAGTTAGATTTTCGTATGGCCCGGGTTTGGGAAGTCAGACCCACCTTGCGTTTATTTGACTTTCGGCGCACAAATTTGCTATGGGATTATTACTTGTTGAAGTGTGATGACCTGGACCTTAGAAAAACGTACATTAGGGAATATTTAAAAGAAATGACCATTTTGCCCCTAAAAGGATTAATGGTTAACCTTTTTACCTGGATAGTTTTGGATATTCCGTAAAGGTCGTTGTGAATGTTTCGAGTTTCTGAGTACATTAACAGACGAAAGGACAAAAATGGAGTTTAGATGAGTTTTTTATGGGCTTAGGAAGTGCAAGGGCATGTTGGTAATTATGTCATGAAGGGTATTTTGGTAATTTTATAAGAGCCTAGGATATTTTAGAACTTTCCTCAAGTTTCTCCATTTTTCCCTCCATAACCCCTTCCACTAACTTTTACAAATATGTGTGTGTGTGTGTGTGTGTGTGTGTGTGTGTGTGTGCGCGCGCTTGTGTGGGAGTTCGACCGGTGGTGGTCGAAAAAGGAAGAAAAACACCCACCCATCAAACTGTGAAAAGAAAACACATAAAGACAGTAAGGAAAAGGGAGAGAAAGAAAAAGAGATGAGTGAAGAGACCATAGTGAACTGAGGGGGGTACCCTAGCCCGTGGCATGATCAACTTGTGAGGTTACAAACATGAGCATGGGTTGCAGAATGAGTTTGGGTTTGTTTAGTACAAGTATGAGGAGTGTGACGTTTTGGGTAAGTCCTTGTGACCGTTTTGGAGTTGAACGGGGATGTTTTGAGTACATGAAGGTCTAGGAAACTTAGTTTAAAGGATGGCCATGTAAGTTGGGTTGCTCCATGGCTTTTAAGGTATGTGTTCTTAGTTGAAAAGCTATAGATCTTTTCCTAAGACCAGTTAGAATAATCTTGACATTTGAACAAGAGAAAAAAAGCATGAAAAATGGGTGAGTTTGAACCAGATTGAGTTCACGGGTCAGGGACCCGTGTTGCAGGAATTGGGTCGACATGGTTACACAAAATAGATGATTTGTGACGTGTTTCAAGCCCACGTGCAAGGGGTTTCAGGTGGCACATGAAACCGCACCCGAACTAATTTGTGGGTATGTCCAACATGAGTTTTGTAGTAATCTTCGATAAGAATCTAATGGTATAAGCTTAAAGGTAATTGGATATCATTTGGGTACTGTTTTGGCTATTGGAAGGTATATGCTTATGTTTGAATTTAAGTTATTACTACTAGAATTGGGAATTAAAACCTTAGATTAGTATTGATCCTTTAGTGATGATTTATTGTAAATATTTTAGAACTTAATTCCTTGTCTGAATTATGGTGGTTTACTTGAATTATGGTATTTGAAATTTTAAGTTTATTAAAGAGATAAGAATAAGGGTTGATTATGGATATTGTTTATGTGATTTATATTGAAGAAATAATTGTGGCAATTTTATGGGGATGTTGTTGATAAGATGAATTGAAAGATATTGTTAGTATTTTTTTTTTGTTAATATTGATATTACTAAACCTTTATGATAGCTTATGTTAAATAGTTTGTGGGATAATAAAAAGGTGTTACCTAAAGACTTACAACCTAAACTAATACAAGATTATGATATATGTTGTTCAAATATAAAGATGAAAACCCAAGCTGATTATCAACGATTCTATATTTTTTTAGCTACCAGAAATTTCACTACTTGTCGGGTTAAATGGGTTGGATGTCCGCGGTACCCCGCAGGAGGTGGATTCTATTGGTAAATTAATATGTGAATTGAAATAAAATGCATCCCTTGTTTGACAAGAATTTTCAAACGGGAGAACGATCAGTGCAACTATCAGTATAATTAGGTGTGGGTCCTATCATAAAGGTCTTCTCCATTGCTCCAACATGATCCTATGAATGAGTGGTGTTCTTCTCATCCTCCCAACATGCATGCCGCTCTGCCAGAGAGAGCACTTTGGTGAGACTTTGTGCATTTCCCACGACTATATATGTCGCCATAGAACTGGTTACCTTAGGGAAGCCCATTCTTGAATGTCATTGCAGCAACAAGATCGTTGCATCCAACAATTCGAGACTTTTTCTTGAAGTATCTCTGAATGTATTGTTGGAGGATCTCTTTTGATCTTTTTCTGATGGTGAAGAGATGAACATCTTTAACTTCGACTATGTGAAGTTGCGAGTATTCTTACACAAATGCCAAAACCAGCTCTTCAAAAGAAGTAATCGATCTTTGGGGGGTGATGATTGAATCACGTCATGGCTTGACCTTGCAAAGAAGCCTGGAACACTTTGCCCATAAGTGCATCATTGTGTCTACTTGGAACACTATATATGTCATCATAGAATTGGTTATCTTAGGGAAGCCCCTTCTTGAATGTCATTGCAGCAACAAGATCGTTGCATCCAACAATTCAAGACTTTTTCTCGCAGTATCTCTGAATGTATTGTTGCAGGATCTCTTTTGATCTTTTTATGATGGTGAAGAGATGATCATCATTTATTTCGACTATGTGAAGTTGCGAGTATTCTTACACAAATTCCAAAGCCAGCCCTTCAAAAGAAATGATCGATCTTTGGGGGTGATGATTGAATCACGTCATGGCTTGACCTTGCAAAGAAGCCTAGAAAACTTTGCCCATTAGTGCATCATTGTGTCTATAGGGAACCATGACCCTTTGATGATAATCAATAAGCTTTACTGGGTCAAAAGTTCTTTTGAACTGATTAAAGTTTAGAGTTGCGAATCTTTGAAGGAATGTTTCCTCCCCAATGTCTCTCACAAAGGGTGATTTTCACTGAATTTGTTGACGTAGAACATCTTCTGGATTGCCATCGCGTTGGACACAGAGATAAAAAATATAAATTGAAAATATTGTTGAAGTAGAAATTGTATCCACTCGGAAAAGTCTGCACAATCCCTACAACAGTAAATAAGAGACAATCAAAGATAAGGTTGAAGTCTCAGAGGGTTGTTTAATAAAAAACGCTCTGATACTTAAGTTAGTTCTAAGAGAGGAATAGAAAATATTTCAAAGAGAAGAAACGAATAACTTTAAAAGTGAAATGAGCTCATCTATTTATAGGGAAGCCTTTGGAGTCTGAAAGCATTCTGATTGATCGGTTGATTTTTTAATTAATAAAAATATATTTTTAATAAAAGATATTATTTAATAATTATAATAGTTGTTCATTATGATGATAATCTTAGAAATTTAATATTAATAATAATGATCCATTATTAGGAATAATGACCCATTATCAGGAATAATGACAATTAATTCTCATGGAGAATATTAATATTATTGAGGTTTTAACTCGATTAAATAACACATTCAACAGGTAAATATATTATTTAATGTGCTGATGTGTGTGAGCAGTTAATGTCATTATCAAGAGCGATTTGGATATTTTGGAATTTATGGGCCACGTGACAGGTTCATAATTTTCGGGTAATTTTGGATTCCACGCTTCTCTACTTTCCGGATGGATTAGTGAATTTCTAAACCATATCAACTATTCTAAATCATTCATGCCTATTGCTGGTGCTGTTGTTATGTATTTTTAACATTTTGTTCTGTTAATTTTTGTCATTGAATTGCTCTTGAAATTTTGAAGATCTCAGGAAATTGATATATCACATGTAAACTTTCAAACATCATTTATATGAAGATTAATTGAAGCTTTCAGTAGAGATTATTAATTGAAGTTTTCAGAAAAAACTACTTTTATCACTTAAAGCTTTCAGTAGTTTCAGTTTGTTGTTTTGGTTTTTTTGCGTACAAATAGAAACTTTTTTTTTATGGTAATCTTCAAACTAAGACTTCTTATTGCACATAGCACCTTATTAATCTTTCTCTTTTTGGTTGTAAGGGGTTCTACCGTTCTAATCTAACTCATTTCAATCCCTTTGCAATTAAGTTTCCCCCCTTATATATATTAAAAACAAAACCTCTTAAGCATCCTCCATTAAGTTTCAACCACTCAGATCGAAAAATGAAAAATAAAACATTCCACCATTTGCTACGTGTATAACTACAACTAATTAACTACTGAATTTGCTACTATTTTTCTTCAAATGTATGGAACCATATATCACCAGAAAATTATGGAGCTGTCATGTGTCCCATAACCCTCATAATGTCGATATTACCCTTGGTATAGTCGATGACGGCATCATACGGTCTCCGCATTAATTTAATATATTTATCATTTAAATATATTAATTATTCAGATCAATGCCAATAATAAACAATCTCATAGCGAGTTATTAATTATTATTTATATAGTTAATTATATGTGATTTCTCCCGGTAGAATAACATATTTAATTATATCTCCTTCAACCAATCAAACACTACGGTGACTCTCAAGGTTTCACTATAAATACAGGACCTCATTCACCTCTAAAGGTAACTCAAAAAACTCAGACTGAAACTCTGCCGGTTTATTTCTCTAGATTAAAATGACTTAGGCATCAGAGTGTTTTTTGTTGAACCCCCCCCCCCCCCCCCCCCTCTTGGGGATTCAACCTTATCCCCGATTATTTTTCGTTATTGTGTGTAGGGACCAAGAAGGAATTTTACAAGTTTGAACGATTTCTGCATAAAAAACTGGTGCTTTCATTGAGAGCTGAATTGAGAAATACTCAATGCATGCTCTCCAATTTTCTCAAAAAACTTCATCATCGTTCATCGTTCATCGTTCTTCATCCATGGTAAGAACATAAAGGACAAAACAATCTAACAGGCTCAACGCCTTCATCACGACAACTCGCGATAAGAGCGGCATGTTCAATAGGATTCCAGAGGTTCAACTGCAACACTTTGAATGGGAACTGTCACCTGTTTTGCAGTCGGAATTTTCCATGATGCAAGAAAGGGTGCCAGTCCGTGGATACAACGTCCATGTCATGTCACAGACACTCGGTACCGGCGTATTCCCCGACATCAATCCACTTCCCGCATTCCGTGTGATGACAACCTTCCCACTTGTTGATGACCGACTAGCTAGAAAGGCATCACAACGAACCCATGAAGAACATGACATGATATCGTGCCACAAAAGCTCGATGCATAACTCCTAACATTCTGCAAACCACGCATGAGGATGCACACGACCCCACGTAGACCGCACCATAACAGCAGACCACTAAAGCTTGAGGCATAATCCCTAACGTTCCGCATGACATGCACGAGGATGCGCTCAGGCCATGAAGAACGCGACATGACACCGTGCCACTAGAGCTCATGGCATAAGTCCCAATGCTTCACCCAACACGCAAGAGGACACACTCAAGCCCGTGAAGAACGTGATGTGACACCTTGCCAATAGAGCACGAGCAAGTCAAACAGCTAAGGACCTAGACCGAGGCTAATTGGATCTCCTACGATGATGTCCGGGAGACCTCGGAACCTCCGGTGCTACTAGGAGACGCAACACACCTCACGTATGATAGGGGAACATCCCAAGGTGCACCAGCAAAGAGCATGCCCATCACCAAACTATTTCTCGAGACACATCACCAAGCGATTCTGGAGAAAACGCTGCACTCACAGAATAAGAAGACAGCACCACCCAAGGCCATAAGCTCATGAATGACTTGGGAGGCGCTTCAGAGCACTGTCACACGTTGAGTACCACGTAAGAGCCAACGACATCATGCAGCCCCTCAAATTGCACATGCATGCTCAAATCAGGTGGACAAGTCGACGAAGGCTTAAGATGTTATTGCTGCTACAGTGAGGATGACGGGACATACTCACCAACATGCTCACACAATTCGACAATGGTGATCCCAGGAAGTCAACACCACCGGACTTGATGCTACTCTTCCCCTCATCAAGGCATACTCCATACAAAAGTCTAAAAGACGCTGGATCGATGCCTCTAAGCAATCCGATGCGAAGACGGTCTGGGAGCGACCTTCAGCACTAGATTCAACCATGCATCATCAATTTCAAGTGTTGGACCATGTCCCATGACACATCTCCAAGTGACTTCGAAAAAGAAAGTTCTACACCTGGAGAACAAGTGCAGCTTAGACACGAAGTGTAACACCCTGAAAAACCAAATAATGTAAAATTATAAAATAATATATAAAATGACGTTTTTACCCTTTGAGGGGTGTGGTTAAATGTTGACTTTTTGTTTGGAATACTTTTTGTACATTTTTCGAGGACCATTGTGTAGGTCTCGAGACGCTGAATCCGTAGACAGGTGGCAGATTGAAAACGGAGCTAGGATGAAAAAGTTACGGGTCTGTGAAGTTAGGGGGCAAAATGGTAATTTGTCACGTGAGGGGCAAAATGGTCAAACGACGAAATTTAGCTGAGTCACAAGGGAGATGTCTCTTGCCACCCACCAGTGAGACATGTCACCTTAAATGAAGGCTTAGTGGCTGAAGTGCCACGGGTGAGATTGCATTCATTATCATTTCGAATGATAGTTCAAAGGGAAAAAAAAAAGATAAAACATAGGACATGATCCCCTTTAATCCAACCAGAAACCATTTGATCCATCTGAGAAATTTGGAGCAATTGAGAGAGTGAGAGAAAGAAAATAGAAGGATAAAAACGAGGGACTGAAAGGAGACTTGAAAACCCGGATTCGAGAAATTGAAAAACAAAGTGAAAAATTCGAATTGAAAGTTGTAAGCCTCAAGGATCAAATTTGAGATTGGATTCATCCTTCTGAGACCATTTCGAACCAGTACACAACCAAAACGAAGGAAATCGACGTTGTTTTGAGCAAGAACAGAGGCTCCAATTTCTGCTCAAAATCGAGCTTGGGTTCGTATAGCTTGAGGTAAGAACTTGTGAAATTGATTATGTAAAAATGTTTATTTCACTCTCACGATGCTCTTTGTGTAAATCAATTTGGAAAATTGGGACAAATTGAGTGAGCCCGATAATGAAACCCGTTTGAAGGTTCTTCGTGGGAGGTAAGGATTCAAGGTGTAATTGAAGCAATTGAGTTTACAGAACCTAAATTAAGTTGGTTTAGATGGAATCAGATGAAAGAATGGAAGAAATCGAGGTCGAATTGAGGACGATTGTACCAGGTCTGATCGCGGGTTCACGACCCGTTTAACAGAGAATCGGGCTGAAGGGATGACACTATAGCATCACTGTTCACGCGCGTGGCTTTCACGCGCAGCCGCTTCCGGCGGCGCGTGAGGGCCCATGGCTGGGTTTCTGAGGATGGGTCCAACATACTTTTTAATGTTCTCGATGATACGAACCTATTGGCATTGGTATCGGGTCAATCGAATATAGATTCGGAGTAGTTTCGAGTACCCGAAGCGTATAGTTTATGTTTAAATAATATTATTAAATTCCGATGATTAGGGAATTCATATGTGGGGTTATGTGATAACCTAGTAACCTTAAATTACTTTGTTTGACAGGTCGGAATATTCCCGAGACGTCGGAAGAGAACGAACAGCTCGAGATTGAACAATCTGGATGGTGTGTGAGTGGCCTTTTGTTTTCTACCATGAATGCATGCATATATATTTTAAATGATTTATTATATGATTTGAAATGATTTGGCATGATTGATGTTCCAATATGATGATTTCCGGATTTTGGGAATATTATATTGTTTTATATCGTTTTGGGCACGATTTTTGAGAAAACCATGAAATTGCAGTTTTGTGCGAAGGCCTCGGATTTGAGATTGGTTTTGACTCGGGTTATGAGTCGGGAAATTGATTTGATGGATTTGAAATTCTTTGTGGATATATTTTGTGGATTTATGTGAAAATGGCAACTGAGGTTGTGGTTGCACGGATTTTCTTGAAATTGATATTTTGGGCGTGAGACCCAATGGAAATGTGATTTTGATTGGATTGGTATTTCCATGTGATTACATGATGATATTGATGGTTTTCGGATTTATGAAATAATCGAGACTCTAGTTTTATGGATTTTGAGGAAACTATGTTTTGGGCTGAGACCCTGTGTTGAAAATGGTTTTGATTTCAAATGCAACTGTTTTCACTGGTTTTCATGATAATGATATGTTGTGGATATATATGGGGCTTTCGGGGTGGAATATGTTTCCCCCGAAGTGCACCCTGGATATTAGGGCTTTCGATTGGGAATGTGTTTCCCCGGAATGAATCCTGGAGATAACACTCGCCTCCGGGATGGATGTGTTTACCCCGGAGAGGTCACGTAGCACGGTCTATTGTCGTGCAGCTGAGGGAGGCTCAACTCAGATCAGATGTGCTGGATTATATGGAGATCGGTCGGTGATGTGTTCACAATGATCTGGATTGACGACTGGTGATGTGTTCACAGCGACGGATGCTCGAATTTTGAGCGGTCCTTGAGCCTATTGATTTGCACGCGTTGCAGGGATAACGTGACTATATGAGATTTGATATGGAAATGAGTCCCGTGGTTTTATTGATGTTTGAGATTTATGTTTGTGCCTTGATTTTTTACTCATGATTTATGATATGCATGCATGTTTATGAAACTGGAGGGTAAGAATGTATTTTGATAAATGCATTGCTAAAAGTTTATTTTTGTCCACTCACACCTTTGATGTTTTACTTACCCTCCAGGCCAGTGCACAGGTACATGGGCTAGTGACGAGGCAGAGGAATAAGTAAATCGTTGCGCACTCAGACACCTTACAGAGTAGGATTTTAATCCCTACTTGTAATATTACTCTGTGAACCTATTGACTAGTCAAACTTGTAATGTCAACGGTCCTGTAAAACTTAACTATCCCTTGTCTGACAATGTCTGTTGTTTGTCGTGTTGTATATGTATATATGTAAGGTTACTTTTGGTACTTTAGCTTTATTGTCAGATGGGAGCAGGATCCTTCACGACTATCGAGCGATAATCGGGATGGGTCTTGTCAAGAAGCCTTCGCCACGCGAAGCAATTGAAGCCTTCGCCGTGCGAAGCACTCGAACCCTTCATCACGCGAAGCACTCAATGCCTTCGCCACATGAAGCACTCTAAGCCTTCACCACGTGAAGCACTCGAAGCCTTCGCCACGCGAAGCACTCAAAGCCTTCATTGTGCAAAGTACTCCAAACCTTTGTCGTGCGAAGCACTCGAAGCCTTCGCGATGCGAAGCACTCGAAGCCTTTGTCGTACGAAGGACTTGATGCCTTCGTCCTTCGAAGCACTCGAAGACTTCGCCGTGCGAAGCACTCGAAACCTTCGCCACATGAAGTACTCAAAGCCTTCGCCACGCAAAACACTTTATGCCTTAGCCACGTGAAGTACTTTAAGCCTTCGTCATGCAAAGCACTTTAAGCCTTTGCCACGGGAAGGACTTTAAGCTTTCGCCACGCGAAGCACTTTAAGCTTTCGCCACGCGAAGTACTTTAAGCTTTCGCCACGCGAAGCACTCTAAGCCTTCGCAATGCGAAACAGTCCAAGTTTTTGCCACGCAAAGCACTCCAAGCCTTCGTCATGTGAAGCACTCTAAGCCTTCGCCATGCGAAGCACCTCAAGCCTTCCCCATACGAAGCACTCCAAGCCTTCGCAACGCGAAGCACTCTAAGCTTTCGCCCTGCGAAGCACTCCAAGCCTTCAACATGCAAAGCACTCCAAACATTTTCCCTGCAAAGCACATGAAGCCTTCGCCCCGCAAAGCCCTTGAAGCCTCCGTAAAGCCCTTGAAGCCTTCGCCACGCGAAGCACTCGAATCCTTCGCCATGCGAAGCACTTGAAGCCTTGGCTTTGAAAAGAACACAAATTTGCCACGCGAAGCACTCTAAGCCTTCACCTCGCGAAACACTCCAAGCCTTCGCCACACGAAGCACTCTAAGCCTTCGCCCCTTGAAGCACAACAAGTCTTCGGCAAGCAAAGCATTATCAGCCTTCCCCACATGAAACATTCCAAGCCTTCACCATGCCAAGCACCCAATCCTTTGCCCTGGAACGCACACACATCTTTTTCCATGCAAAGCACTCGAAGCCTTCCCCACGCGAAGCACTCGAAGCCTTCGCTTGTGAAGCATCGAAGTCTTCGGATAAAAATGTCAACGCCTCCCCCCAAGAGACAATCCATGCACTCGCTCCGCGAAGCATCAACGTATTCATTTAATGAGTGTCAACGCCTTTGCTCGAAACATCAAGTCACTTGTTCATAAAGCATCAATGCCTTCGGCCCGTGAAGTACCCAAGCCTTCACACACGAAGCAAAGCATCGCTTGCAAAGCATCAAGGCAATCGCCCGCGTCGTATCAAGGCAATCGCCCCGTGACGCATCAAGGCGATCGTCTCACGACGCGTCAAGGCAATCGCTATGTGACGCATCAACATCCTTGTTCGTCAAAGCCATAATGCCTTCAGCTCGCAACCTATCAGTACTTGCGCCTTGTGAAGGACTCGATGCTCCTCTCCAAAGGGAAAAGTACAACGTTCACCTCAAAGAGCTAAGTTACCACCTCAAGAAACTTGACAACTAATTTGCCAGGACCCGACTCATCTAGCACCATATTATCCGTTTTGGGCCTCGCCCTCACAGTTTTGTTTTCGGGAGCTCATGGTACAACTTCCCAGGGGGTCACCCATCATGGAATTGCACCAGCCTCAACTCGCTTAACTTTGGGGTTCCAATCCCCCACAAATGCACTTGAGCTCCTAAAAGGCCTAGTGCTAGATAGGTGTGTGCCTACAGCTTTAAGGCACACCACCATCCTCTCCCAGACCATTCCCCCTCGCAGAAGTGTGAGATTGTTCACCGTTCCCTCTAAGACACGGGTCTTATAATCCACCCCCCTTAGGGCCCAACATCCTCGTTGGCACACTTCCTGGTCGGGGTCTAGTTTTGATACTAAATTGTCAGGATCCGACCCTCCTCGGTCAGGACCCGACTCATCTAGCACCATATTATCCTCTTTGGGCCTCGCCCTCACGGTTTTGTTTTCAGGAGCTCATGGTGCAACTTCCCAGGGGATCACCCATCATGGAATTGCACCAGCCTCAACTCGCTTAACTTTGGGGTTCCAATCCCCCCCAAAGCCACTTGAGCTCCCAAAAGGCCTAGTGCCAGATAGGTGTATGCCTACACCTTTAAGGCACACCACCATCCTCTCCAGACCATTCCCCCTCGCAGGAATGTGGGATTGTTCACCGTTCCCTTCAGGACACGGGTCTTACATAAGTTCAATGCGATTGACCAACAATGAGGTACATACTACTCAAGCACATTCCCAAGCATCTGTCTCTCATACCCAACAAATAGGCTTTCCGGAAATGGAAAAGCTACTAAATATTGCTTCCCAACCTCACCAAAGGGAGCAACAGCCGGGTCAGGTCATGAAAAATCTTGGGCAAATGTCTTAGTGTGTGCGACTACAAATTCCAGCACACAACTTTGAAATTGATTCGAACATACCAAGCTCAAATTTTACATTCTTGAAGAGAGCTTGATGGCGCCAAAAAGGTACGGAAGCCAGCTTTCCAACTCCACCAACGAAACTCAATTCGGAGCTAAACCAATGTTAGAAGACCAAATTTACTATACAAAGGTCAAATCTACCGAAAATCACAAAACACTCAAAAAAGTGCTTCTACTAATGAAAATTAAAGAAGTTGGCAATTCACAAGTTGAATGCTCAAACATATATTTAATGCAAAGATCAAGCTACGAGCCAAGAAGAATCATGAAGCTCATCATCAGGAGCACACGACCTCAGAGTCTCTCCGTTAACCTATGAGAAAGCCTTGGAGGTCTTCGATCATCCCATCGTGGACTTCCAGTGACGCATCGTCCATGGCCTTCATCAAGAAATGGTGGCAACCACCTCAGCATCACATACTTGGCATAGTTGGCTTCACAAAAGCGACTTCACCACTGCTTGACTCAACGAAGGCTACAAAGCAGCTTGACTTTCAACTCCTAGACGAAACGATGGTTTGGTGTCATGTGTCTTCACTCTGCTTAGCTTCAACGTCTAGAGGATGGCATCTCCAATGTGACGACCCGTCCCGAATTAACGGGAATAATTAAGGATTAGTGACGGATTAGCAAGGCTAATCGGGGATTAGACGAGGATTATCGGACGTTCAGTGCAAAATGACGATTTTACCCTTGGAATGGGTAAAATATTGACTTTTCGTTCGGACGGTCAAATGGAATTTGACCGATGACTGTAACGTAGTTTGGGACGTCACAAGTTCATAGACAAGTGGCATGCTCGATTTCGACATCCGAGGAAGAAGTAGTGACGATTGGAAGTCCAAGGGAATTTTGGTAATTTGGGCGAAAGGGGGGTCATAGTTGACTTTTGGCCCGAGAGGTCAAACGGCTGAGGGCCGAGGACCGTTACGTAGATAAGGACGATACGAATCCATAGGCAGGCGGCACGTTGAACTCGGACGTTCAACGGAGAAGTTATGGTTCATGGAAGTTCGAACGTACTATTGCACGTTTTTCGAGACGGGAACTATTTGGTAGCAAGTGGGGCCCATATATTTTGGACAGGCCAATGGATGAGTGACAAGTGTCACACATCCATTGCCCAACCCAACAACTCATGCATATCTCTCCCCGTCATCGATCATTCATTTTCTTCCTTTCAAACCAAAACCGATCCACCATTTTTTCAATCAAACCCAAACCCTTGACCGGTGAACATTTGTGAGAAGCCAGAGAGATGAGGGGGACCGGCTGGACGTGGTGGCTGGCCAGGCAGAGTCGCCGTGCACGGCGGAGAAAAAAAACCCGAGCAAGGTATTGGTTTAATCCATTTTCGATTTCGTTTGTTATGGGTCGATTTGGATGATTGTTGTGAATTAATTAGATTGGTAGGAGATCAATAGGAAGGTTTTGGGAGGTGTTGGACATCGAGGAATCCCTGGGGGAGTTTTGGATATTTGAACTGTGAGAACCAAAATCGAACCAGTCGGATTTAGGGTGTTTTAAGGATTATAGGTTATTGTTTTAGGTTCCTAGGACAAAAATAGTAAGGATAGGATTGATTAGGGAAGAAAACGGTGAAGATTGGACTGTGTAGGGACCTGGACCGGTCACGCCGGTCCAAGTTGCAAGAAAAACTGGGTTGGACCGGTCGGACTAGTCGGCTGGAGGTTAGGGATGACACTGTAGCTAGGCGCGTGAGGCCCACGCGCAGCCACTTCAGGAAGAGCATGCGGGTGTGTGGGGGAGAATTTGAGGATGGTTCCAACATGTCAAATCATCTATTTGATGTAACGAACATTTTGGGACTGGTTTCGAGTCGATCGGACATCGTCTCGATATAGTGCGGGTTGTCCGAATGTTTCGGTGCACGTTTAAAAATAGTTAAAAATCCCGAAAAATTAGGGGGCTTTAGTGAGGGGTTAATTAACTAGTTAGTAACCCTATAAAGTGATTTGGACATATTTGGGTACCCGAAAGGCGACGGTTGACCCGGGAAGGCATACGGCGAGCATATCGAGGCAGCAGCGCAGACTGTCGGTGAGTGGACTTTAATTCTGAAATCGATGCATGCATAAATGTTTTATATATGTTTTAATATATGTTTTGGGATGCTTTCATGAAATGGTTTTGAAAAGTAAAATGACCCACTTGGTATTGATTTTAATGCGGGCATGAGACCCATTTGGTTTCGATGGCATGAGACCCTATTTGACGACCCGTAGGTCTGAGTCGTGGTCGCGACGGGTGCTGTGTGCAATGTGACGAACGACGTGACGCTCGCCTCTGGATTGGTGACGGTATCAGAGATCGATCGACATCGTGTGCACCATGGTCTCGAGGTGGTCGGGGAAGTGATGTGTTCACGGCGATATACCAGGTTTGAGAGCGGTCCTGGATTGATGGTTGTACACATCGCTAAGATCAGGATCGTGACTGACCCTGAGATATCAGGCTCGATGCCCAATTGATTTACGAGTTCGGGCTCGATGCCCAGTAATTGTGAAATCGAGCTGGAGACCCTGTTGAGTCCTGTGTTCGGGCTGGACGTCCGAGTCCCATTTTTATGGCTTTGTATACGAGTATGTATATACCCGCCCTACGCGATTATTGATTGGTCTCCTCCAGCATTGACCTGGAGAGTCACCATCCACAAACCAGAGTGGGTATCCCCATAGGGATCCTGTTCCAGGAGTGGGCGTTATGATGTGGTACCGGACCAGATTCCGGAGAGATATGTGGACTAGATCCAGAGGGAGAGCTCGGACTAGATCCAGAGATTGAGCCTCCCAGATGGAGATTCCTGGGAGAAGACTCGGAGTGAGAACCCGAGTAGTGTGCACACTAGTACAGAGATGACATCGTGACTACATCGGGGATGTGTTCCCTAGGGGTTGTGTGCCCCGAGATGGAATCTTCTCCGGAAGTTCCTAGGATGGGTTATATATGCATATATGTATATGTGTGTGATTTCACAAAGATGGCGTTGGGCTGTGACCCACGCATACTGGTTTTGGGCTGAGATCCTTTTGAGGTGGTTTTGGGATGAGTTCCCATGTGTTTTGGTTTGGGCAGAGGTCCCAGGTATTTGATTGACGGATTTCGGGCTAAGGCCCAAATGGTTTGATGGTTCATGTCAGTTTATGTGAACCGGGCATGAACCCTAGAAATGATTTTCAAATGCATACATATGTTTTTAATGAAGGGCATAAAGGTCTTTTATGAAATGTTTTAATAAAATATTTGTTTTGTCCACTCAAAACTTTTATGTTTTGAATGCCCTTCAAGTTGATCGCGGATGTGGTTATAGCAGAGATGAGACATCGCATTCCTTCTTCGGATCATGGCGTACTCTGATAGTTCCGGTTGGGCAAAAGACGGAAATATCCCTGGTCTGACACTTCGTGTCAGACGGGAGCAGGTACGTCCCGCACTAATCCCGAGGGATTTGGGGCGGGTCCTGTCATCCAAGCTATCTTCCTTCAATTAGGTGATGATGTAAGACGTCTTGAGATTTGCAGGGGGTATGATCGATCCTCCATTCTATGTTCCGCCTTGCCACACCTCATTTTGAGCTCAACAAGGCCTTGAAGATCAAGTCTCTAGAAGGTCATCCGTCATCCAAAGCAACTCGTTGGAAAGCTTTAGTTACTTCACGGCACCACATGAACTTCGCCTCGCGTCATGGGAAGCCCTGCTTTGAAGATGAAGCACATCTCGCCCTTGTAGCTGCAATGCACATTGCCTCGAACTTGCAGCATGCCTCGCCTTCAGTTGCACCATGCCTCGCCTTGAACTCTGTGGCACCTCGCCTTACACTCTGCTTCAATCTACCTTGCATTATGCTGCACCTCGCCTCACACTCTGCTACACCATGCCTTGCATTCTGTTGCACCTCGCCTCGCACTTGCAGGATGCCTCGCCTTGAAGTTACACCATGCTTCTCCTTGCACTATGTTGTACCTCGCATGTCACTCTGTTGTACCTCGCCTTGCACTTTGTTGCACTCCGCCTTGCACACTGATGCACCTTGCCTTGCATTCTACTACGCCTCGCCTTACTCTCCATGTGCTAAGCTCTTCAATCCACCAAGCACCACTTGCGTGGTCATGGAAAGAACACCTCAGTCATTTGATGCATCACTTCGATCCTCAACCATGCCTCGCCTTGATTTGTGATTCGTCTTACTTCAAGTCATGGAACTTGGTACTTTCCCTATTGAAGACCTTGATGTTGGCTCCACCCGCACCTAAAGACGACACGTCTATCAATGCGCCTAGCACTGTAGTCCATCAAGTGAGGTCTTCAAGACTACACCAGGAGTATGCCTTCGTAAATCTTGAAATGATAGTCTCGGAGAATAGAGCGCATCATCACTTGAATCGTTACAATCGGACATGCACAACTCTCAGAATCTACAAAAGATCGAAGTTAAACAAAAGAAAAATAATATATTAAAATAATATATATTAAAATAATATATAATATATATGTGTATATATATATATATTACATCAAAAGCAAAAGCGTGAATGCTTTTGTTGAAAGGACCGTAATGCGTAACAGCAAAAAAAAAAGTTACAAGCTGCTTCTTGCAGCGGAAAAAAAACAAAAAAAAAGTAAAAAGAATCAGCAGAAAGAAAAAAAAAAGAAAAAAAACTGTTGTAATAAAAAAAGAGGGCAGAGGGGTTGAAAAATAGCGGCAAGTTGAATAAGAGCCATGTGACCTTGGACATGAAGGAAAGGTCCAGCTGCCAGTCCATCACTCGTTGTCGCTAGTCCATCTGCGTGCGCGTGGCGCGACGGGCCTGCAAGTCCAGCCAGCTTCATTGATCACCTGCACAGGAATCTTCCACCAGTAGCCTACCACCTGTTTTTCCCAGCCGAAATTTTCCTCCACCAAATTTGGTAATGGCGTGACCTACACCAACAGTCAACCTCGATTAGGGTTTGCTCATCTTTATGAAAAATAAGGGCTATATTTCATCGTTTAAATAAAGAAAGAATAAACAAAACCTAGCTATTAATCAGGCTTCAAGAGTCAACTCAAGCCCAATGCTTCCTATTGGGAAACCAAAGCAATGTTCAAGGTCAAACGAACTTCAACTGCTCGAAGTAAAACAGAGTCCTACTCCCATAAAAGATGGTTTATCAGGATCACAATAAAAATTACATCTCTTACAATTCCTTGAATTTCTAAGCGGTGTGGGGGCATTTGTGGAATCATAAATCACCAGAAAATTATGGAGCGGCCAGGTGGCCCATAACCCTCATAATGTTGATATTACCTTTGGTATAGTCGATGATGGCATCATACGGTCTCCGCATTAATTTAATATATTTATCAATTAAATATATTAATTAATCATATCAATGCCAATAATAAACGATCTCTCAGTGAGTCATTTATTATTATTTATATAGTTAATTATATGTGATTTCTCCCTGTAGAATCACATATTTAATTATATCTTCTTCAACCAATTAGACACTCCGGTGACTCTCATGGTTTCACTATAAATACAGGGCTTCATTTACCTCTAAATGTAACTCAAAAACTCATACCGAAATTTTGCCGATTTATTTCTATTGATTAAACTGACTTAGGAATCAGAGTGTTATTGGTTGAAGCACCCTCCCAGACTTCAACTTTAACCCCAATTATTTCTCGTTATTATGTGTAGCGATCAAGAAACAAATTCTACAAGTCCGGACGATTTCTGCATTAACAAAATGCACTATAAAAAAATGGAGGCAAATTAGATTACATAGTCGACTTTTTTCTTTAAATAAAAAGGAAAATGATATTCATTAGAGTGGAGTAACATAGTCAATTTTAATTAGATTATAATATAAAAACCTTGGATTCTATTATATTTAGTGGAATAAAATAGACAAAACCATATCTTTGGTGAATTCATTCTTCAATTTTCATCGGTATAAACTTTTTCATAAAAGGTTTGACGATAATGCGAAATGAAAACTATGGTGGCATTTAAATAAAAGATTATAAAAATATTATTATACATGACGCACATTTCATAATTTTGAGAAATTTCAGCTGTTTTTTTTTTTTAAAGAGATGCTTTAGGCAATGACCCCGATAAAGATTGTTAATATTTTTATTCAAAGCCCTGAAATTGAAGATTAAGAACAAGAATAAATGTTTATTCAAAGTCTAAATAAGAAATATTACTAGCGCATTAATGTAATATTTTTTTTTTTTACAAATGCATTATTTGTTAATTTAGGGAAATTAAGGCATTGGCAATGAATGCCGGAGGTTTCGCAGAAGGCTGCAGGCCAAGGAGCGTGTTGACTAAGCTCTCAATTGGACCAAGCCAAGAGCGAAAGACTTTGAAATTGACGGATCATGACAACAATGTCCCTCGCCTCGGCGTGAACGAGTCTAACCTGCGGTTTTGGTGTAGGCCTCTTGGGCTCCTGAGTCTTTGCAAATGCCGTCATATCACCATTTTACGCATTTACCCTCCGCGTTTGCTTAAACTCCAAATCTACCATTTTTTTCCGTAATTTAGTGGCCGGCCTTCCTTAATCTGCTTTCCCTTGGTGATATTTTCTAAACAGCAAGGTATATCTTTTAAATTTTAATACAAACATATCTTATTTATTGGAATTTTGGAGTTAGGAGGAAAATCAACCAATCTACTATTACATTGAGGTCAGTGACTCCAATCTTATTCCCACTTGTTATAAAAGATTATAGAATTGTTGTAACGACCTGTCCCAAAAATTAGGGCTAAGACATTGATTAAGGAAGGATTAGTGAGCGTAATCGGTGGTTAGTTGATGACAATAGGTTCGTTAAGGTAAGATGACGATTTTGCCCCTAGTTCGGGCAAAAAGCTGACTTTTAGTTCGGGCGGTCAATTGGGTAATGACCGATGACTAGGACGTAGTTTAGGACGTCACGAATCCGTAGACAGGTGGCACACCCGATTCCGACATCCGAAGAGGAAGTTATGATGTTCGGAAGGTTGAGGGCATAACCGTAATTTGGCTTAAGTAGGGGGAAAAGTTGACTTTTCGTATGATCGGGTTTTGACTTGTTGACCTAGGACCGTTAGATAGATCTCGTCGTCCTTAGTTCGATGACAGGTGGCACGTATTCATCGGACTTACGATGCGTGAGTTACGGGTCTAAAACGGTAAGGGTAAAATCGTAATTTTGGTTTAAAAGAAGGGGCATTTTGGTCTTTTGCACTTTGGGATTTGTGCAACAGAGAGGGACAAATGGATGGCTGGGATTGAGCCACTTGTGAGAGAAAGGGGGAGGATTGTAACACGTGTAGGAGGGCTAGAGGCTTCTAGAGAACACGGTCCAATTATTTGGGCCTTGTGTTCGTGCTTGTTCGAACCAGAGAGAAGAACAGAAACAGAGGGAGAGAGTTGGGAGAATTGGACGGTGATTGTGTGTATGTTGTGTGAATTGAGGAGTAAGGAGTGATCAGAGATTGAGAGGGAGACAGTGAGAAGGTTGGGAGGTGAGGAATTAGTGTGTGTGCTAAGTGTGAGCTCGCGGGAAAATCAGAGAAAATAGGGAAGAAGTGAGAGATCGTGGTGGTGGTGTGGTCGTGTGTGGTGTAATTGGACTCGACAGGGAACAAGGACGACTCTGTGGACTTCAGGGAGTGCGGCGGTGAGCACGACGGCAGGTAATTCCTTCTCCCTGTGTAAGTGCTCTGTTTTGCTGTGATTTTCAAATCGAAAGTCGTGGCTTTTGGGGTTGAATCGAGGAATCCAGTGAGGTCTAGAGGACTCAGTAGGATCCTAGGTATCTTCTGGGTGTGCAGCCGTGACGGGGGAGTGCACGGCGGAGTCTAGAACGATGGGGAATACACGACGTTCTCCGTTTTTCAGTCTGGGTTCAAACGTTGAGTCGTGGGTTTTGAGTACGAGTCGACGGATTTGGTGAGTTGGGTAAGCTTCAGGGAGGTCCTAGGAACCGTCTAAGGTAGCCATCGTGATGGGGTAAGACCTGGTTGGCCGGGAGGAAGAACATGGGACTGGTTCGGGGTTTTGTTCGAGTTTGAGTCGACAGGTTTTAGGTCGAGTCGAGGTGTTTGAGTGAGGGGACTGGATTGCTGAGGAATGGACGATGAAGATGGTGAAGAAATGAGCAGTTTTGGTGGCAGGACGGTGGAGAATCGGCCACGCCGGTTCGAGTTGCAGGGACTGGTTCGAACCGGGTCGACCAGAGGTTACTGGTGACACTGTAGCTGGCGCGTGAGGGCCACGCGCAGCCACTTTGGGCGGCGCGTGGGGGCGCGTGCGGAGGCCGTTGGGAAAACGGTCAACATGGTTTTTGGTCTAGGTGTTGTGACGAGTCTAATGGAATTGGTTTCGGGTTGATCGGACGTCGATTCAATGTAGTTCCGTGAGGGTGAAGGTTTAGGGTTTAGCTTCGTTATGTTTAGGACCCGGGGATTTTTGGGGAAAATTAGGAGAGTCTTGGTGGACGTGGTAGTGATGTACTTTGGTGACTTGTGACAGGATCGGGGTTGCCCGAGGAAGCTGAGGAACGTACGAGACGTTCGGGACGCGATTGAGGGCTTGGTACTGTGAGTGGACCCCTTTCCTTAAACTCGAGCATGCATAACTTTTTTTCTATAGTTGTTTTATGGTGTTAGTCATGATTCTATGTTTATCGGATATGCTTTGTTGATTTTACATAATTGCACGTTTTTCGAGGAAGTTCGGTTTTCAGCACGTTTTACGAGGAAAAGTGTGATTTCTGAATCTGATGCTGTGGGTTTGGGATTTCAATGGATAAGTGGTTTGAATGTTCATAAAGGGATTTTGAAACATGATTTGGTGATTAAAGGGTTTCGGTTTTAAAAATCGGATTTCGAGAACGAGATTTGGTTTTAAAGTCGGAAAAAGTGGATTTCCGAATTTGGGTTCGGAATGACGGTTCTGAATGCCGGAAGGGCTTCAGGATAGTGGTTTCGAATTCGGGTTTGAATATGGATTTCGAAGCTGTTTTCAATTGGTTTTGATTGGATTTGTTGGATCTGGTTATTGGGTTTAAAGACCCGGATTATATTTGATGGGGGCGGGCCTGGATTGGGTTTAAAGACCCGGATTGGGTTTAAAGACTCGGCAGTTTAAAGACTAGGATATATTGATATTTCCCCTGTAGGCCTATTGAGTTCAAAGACTCAGGAGTTTAAAGACTCGGATATTATTGAGGCCTGGATTGAGTTTAAAGACTTGGGAGTTTAAAGATTCGGATAGATCCAGCAGGTTTGATCGGAGAATGATGACTTGGTATTTTTGTTTTATGATACGGTTTTATGACGCTGATGACATGATTTCTATAACTGTTTTATAGTGTTTCTGTAAATGTTTTTATAGTGAGATTTATGTGATTTATTACTGTTTTTAGTAACTGGGTTGTGCATGTGATTTCAAAACGGAAGGCCAAACCCAGTTTTCTCATAAAATGGTTTTGGATACTTTTCTTTTATTTATGGTCCACTCACACTTTTCTGGTTTTAAATTGCCCTCCATGTCTTGGAGCTAAAGTGGGGTTTCGGCGTCGAGGCAGCGTCGGAGGCATAGAAGTTACGAGAGCGACCCCTGAGTGTTTGAATTTTTCCGTGTACGTGTATCCAGTTATCGGTTTTTTTTTCTTTGGTATTTAGTACTATGCTCTGTAAAAACTTGACTTCGGGATGTTTTGTCTAGTTTCTCCTTCGTCTGACTGAGTACTTTGGTGGTTCAACGTGAGTTTGGTTTAGGTTTGTGTCGGGGAGTCAGACGGGAGCAGGATTTACCTCGGTTTTCGGGGTGAAACCGGGGTGGGTCCTGATAATTTGTATCAGAGCATAGGTTTGTCGAGTTTGTTGGGTTTGTCGGTCTGTGAGGTTGTGTTTAGGTTGTTTGACTGTTTCTATGCCTCTTTCAGCGTGCGATTGACGATGCCTCCAAGACGTAGACCCTCTCCACGACCTGAAGATGAAGCAGCCAGAGGGACAGAGAGTACTACGATTGAGCGAGCTCAGCGGCTCGGGCTACTACTTTTAGTGGTGGGGCATATCTTGAGGAAGCTCAGAGGTGGATTACCAGACTTGAGCGGATCTTTGTAGTAATGCATTGCCCACCGGAGGATCGGGTGTTACTGGCTACGTTCTTACTGGACAATGTGGCGTACAAGTGGTGGTATACCCTCAAGTTGTCTGGCTAGGATGCCCACACTATGACCTGGGAAACGTTTCAGGAGAGATTCTTAGATCAGTATTACCCTCGTTCTTTCCGAGATGCCAAGGAGGCTGAGTTTATGCAGCTCCAACAGGGTAATCTGAGTGTGGCTGAGTACGAACAGAAGTTTCAGATGTTGTCTCGATTTGCTCCTGCGTTTGTGGCCACTGACGCCAAGAAGTGCCGTAGGTTTGAGTTGGGCCTGCGAGGTGAGCTTCTAGCCATAGTGACGGCTGGATCGTTTACTACCCTCCGAGAGTTGATGGACGCTGCGGTGAGGGGTGAGGGTTGATGCTAGCTTGCTGGTGCGATGCCGGGAGCCATTTTTTTCGGGAGCTTCGAGTCAAAGGACATCGAAGAGAGGTAACTTCAGTGGAGCGTCGTCGTCGGGCGATGATCGTTTCGGTAGACCTGGTAGTTTCCAGAGTTCGGGATTCCGTCGTTACCGAGCACGACCGACTCCAAAAGCTAGTGCGACGTCTGTTGCGTCGACAGGGAGACCGAGTAGTGGACCTGGTCGGGATGTTTGTTTCTACTGCGGAGAGCGAGGTCACTTCCGACGTAAGTGTTCACTGTTTCCACAGGAAGGTGGTGTAGGCCGAGGAGTGGCGGAGCCCGGATAGAGTACAGCGTCAGGGACAGCGGGCGCTAGAGGAGGTGGTGGTGCCACGAGTAGTTCGAGGGGACGTGGTAGAGCTTCGGGATCTCAGGCCAGAGTGTTTTCGATGACTCAGCAGGAGTTTCAGTCGGCACCAGACGTGGGGACAGGTATTTTTACAATTCTTGGTTGTGTTGTACTCCCTTTGTTGTTGGATCTCAGGGTAGAGTCTAGGATTTTCCCTGGGTGACCTGGCGTGTTACGGTGAGTTCCGTTGAAGGAATAGGAAAGGAGTGACTATAACTGATCGATATGAGGTTATTGAAGGAGATAACCCACAATATAGAGTTTGCCTTCAGGACTTTGTAGATTTATTCCGACAAGTGGTCGAAATAGCAGCCAGTAGGAGTTCCTATTTGGACTAGATTATCCTGGGTTAGGATTCGAGATGGGTTCTAGAAGGTGAGGTGGCAGTACGTGAGGATGTACTCTATGAATTCTGTTGGGTGCTCTATATGAGGTATTTTACAATACCTTTGTTTTCTGTTCATAGAGTTTCCCTTGCGTACACCATGAAGTGTAACTGGTAGTTGGGATGGAGTGAAATACCCAAGGTGGAGATGATAGACAGGAAACCCATGAGAAGTTGTTGTTGACCTAATGTTGCTTACCGGGTAGGAGACACTAGGTGTCGGGAACGAGCTATGGAATTTCGGGGACGAAATTCTTTTTAGGTGGGTAGGTTGTAACGACCCGTCCCAAAAATTAGGGCTAAGACATTGATTAAGGAAGGATTAGTGAGCGTAATCGGTGGTTAGTTGGTGACAATAGGTTCGTTAAGGTAGGATGACGATTTTGCCCCTAGTTCGGGCAAAAAGCTGACTTTTAGTTCGGGCGGTCAATTGGTTAATGACCGATGACTAGGACGTAGTTTAGGATGTCACGAATCGGTAGACAGGTGGCACACCCGATTCCGACATCCGAAGAGGAAGTTATGATGTTCGGATGGTTGAGGGCATAACCGTAATTTGGCTTAAGTAGGGGGGAACATTGACTTTTCGTACAATCGGGTTTTGACTTGTTGACCTAGGACCATTAGATAGATCTCGTCATCCTGAGTTCGATGACAGGCGGCACGTATTCATCGAACTTACGATGTGTGAGTTACGAGTCTAAAACGATAAGGGTAAAATCGTAATTTTGGTTTAAAAGAAGGGGCATTTTGGTCTTTTGCACTTTGGGATTTGTGCAACAGAGAGGGACAAATAGATGGTTGGGATTGAGCCACTTGTGAGAGAAAGGGGGAGGATTGTGACACGTGTAGGAGGGCTAGAGGCTTCTAGGGAACACGGTCCAATTATTTGGGCCTTGTGTTCATGCTTGTTCGAACCAGAGAGAAGAACAGAAACAGAGGGAGAGAGTTGGGAGAATTGGACGGTGATTGTGTGTGTGTTTTGTGAATTGAGTAGTGAGGAGTGATTAGAGATTGAGAGGGAGATAGTGAGAAGGTTGGGAGGTGAGGAATTAGTGTGTGTGTGTTAAGTCTGAGCTCGGGGGAAAATCAGAGAAAACGGGGAGGAAGTGAGAGATCGTGGTGGTGGTGTGGCTGTGTGTGGCGTAATTGGACTCCATAGGGAACAAAGACGACTCTGTGGACTTCAGGGAGTGCGGCGGTGAGCACGGCGGCGGTCGACGGCAGGTAATTCCTTCTCCCCGTGTAAGTGCTCTGTTTTGCCGTGATTTTCAAATCGAAAGTCGTGGCTTTTGGGGTTGAATCGAGGAATCCAGTGAGGTCTAGAGGACTCAGTAGGATCCTAGGTATCTTCTGGGTGTGCAGCCGTGACGGGGGAGTGCACGGCGGAGTCTAGAACGACGGGGAATACACGGCATTCTCTGTTTTTCAGTCTGGGTTCAAACGTTGAGTCGTGGGTTTTGAGTACGAGTCGAAGGTTTTGGTGAGTTGGGTAAGCTTCAGGGACGTCCTAGGAACCGTCTAAGGTAGCCACCGTGATGGGGGAAGATCTGGTTGGCCGGGAGGAAGAACAGGGGACTGGTTCGGGGTTTTGTTCGAGTTTGAGTCGACAGGTTTTTGGTCGAGTCGAGGTGTTTGAGTGAGGGAACTGGATTTCTGAGGACTGGACGATGAAGATGGTGAAGAAAGGAGCAGTTTTGGTGGCAGGACGGTGGAGAACCAGCCACGCCGGTTCGAGTTGCAGGGACTGGTTCGAACTGGGTCGACTAGAGGTTGCTAGTGACACTGTAGCTGGCGCGGCGCGTGGGGGCGCGTGCGGAGGCCGTTGGGAAAACGGTCAACATGGTTTTTGGTCTAGGTGTTGTGACGAGTCTAATGGAATTGGTTTCGGGTTGATCGGACGTCGATTCAATGTAGTTCCGTGAGGGTGAAGGTTTAGGGTTTAGCTTCGTTATGTTTAGGACCCGGGGATTTTTGGGGAAAATTAGGAGAGTCTTGGTGGACGTGTTAGTGATGTACTTTGGTGACTTGTGACAGGATCGGGGTTGCCCGAGGAAGCTGAGGAACGTACGAGACGTTCGGGAAGCGATTGAGGGCTTGGTACTGTGAGTGGACCCCTTTCCTTAAACTCGAGCATGCATAACTGTTTTTCTATAGTTGTTTTATGGTGTTAGTCATGATTCTATTTTTATCGGATATGCTTTGTTGATTTTACATAATTGCACGTTTTTCGAGGAAGTTCGGTTTTCAGCACGTTTTACGAGGAAAAGTGTGATTTCTGAATCTGATGCTGTGGTTTTGGGATTTCAATGGATAAGTGGTTTGAATGTTCATAAAGGGATTTTGAAACATGATTTGGTGATTAAAGGGTTTCGGTTTTAAAAATCGGATTTTGAGAAACGAGATTTGGTTTTAAAGTCCGAAATAAGTGGATTTCCGGATTTGGGTTCGGAATGACGGTTCTGAATGCCGGAAGGGCTTCAGGATAATGGTTTCGAATTCGGGTTTCGATATGGATTTCGAAGCGGTTTTCAATTGGTTTTGATTGGATTTGTTGGATCTGGTTATTGGGTTTAAAGACCCGGATTATATTTAACGGGGGACAGGCCCGGATTGGGTTTAAAGACCCGGATTGAGTTTAAAGACTCGGATATATTGATATTTCCCCCGTAGGCCTGTTGAGTTTAAAGACTCGGGAGTCTAAAGACTCGGATATTATTGAGGCCTGGATTGAGTTTAAAGACTCGGGAGTTTAAAGACTCGGATAGATCCAGCAGGTTTGATCGGAGAATGATGACTTGGTATTTATGTTTTATGATACGGTTTTATGACGCTGATGATATGATTTCTACAACTGTTTTATAGTGTTTCTGTAAATGTTTTTATAGTGAGGTTTATGTGATTTATAACTGTTTTTAGTAACTGGGTTGTGCATGTGATTTCAAAACGGAAGGCCAAACCCAGTTTTCTCATAAAATGGTTTTGGATACTTTTCTTTTATTTATGGTCCACTCAAACTTTTCTGGTTTTAAATTGCCCTCCATGTCTTAGAGCTAAAGTGGGGTTTCGGCGTCGAGGCAGCGTCGGAGGCATAGAAGTTACGAGAGCGACCCCAGAGTGTTTGAATTTTTCCATGTGCGTGTATCCAGTTATCGATTTTTCTTTCTTTGGTATTTAGTACTATGCTCCGTAAAAACTTGATTTCAGGATGTTTTGTATAGTTTCTCCTGCGTCTGACTGAGTACTTTGGTGGTTCAACGTGAGTTTGCTTTAGGGTTGTGTCGGGGAGTCAGACGGGAGCAGGATTTACCTCGGTTTTCGGGGTGAAATCGGATTGGATCCTGACAATTGTCAATAATTATCTAGAGACTTTGGTTTAGGTGAGGTTATGGTTATTGGTTATACAACTAAAATACCAATTCAAAATGATGCCTTTATTGGTTTTTGGTTTTAAATATTAAGGTTGCTAGAAACAAATAGCTTGGACCCATAAAACCAAAAAGGAAAACTCATCAATTGTATTGATTTTTTTTTATTTGTAGATTTCACTCGTATTAATGGGCTAACAAAAATTACCTCCTAAATTTACCAACATAGTTTCTGATAACAAAGGGGGAAATTATATATATGTCCTTTTTTAGAGTTCAAATTATAAATGAGTCAATTATAATAATTAGAAACTGTAAATAATAAATAACTTGATTTTTTTATTATTGGTCAAAATGCAACATTAGTTTTAGTCATAATTTATAGAATTACAAACTTACCATTACATATCATATAGTTTGATTTATTTTACATAATTTATAGGAATTTCAATTGTACATAAAAATGTAATTTACCTATGAGAATTTTAATTGTATAATAAAGTTATATTATACGTAATATACCTCTCTAAACTAGAATAGAAAACTAAGAAATGCACAGATATTTATTAATTTACTTACGAATGAATATAACAAGCAGGTAATTAATAATTTACTTACGAAGGATTAAAACCAAAAAACTTTATAAAATAAATAAAGTACATATGAGTATGCAATTATTCAAAAGTATCAGATAATATCTGAGAAACTTGGTGAATTAAAATGATTTTCATTCCTAAAACAAATTTGAAAATATGAAATTTAGTTAGAATTATCTTATCAAATAATTTTTGAAAATAAATATAAAATATTAATATCTAAATTTTGAAAATTAACCATCCATATCTAAAAAGGGTATAAACGGTATTAGAATATATAAAAAAATAATACAACAAAAAAACACAGTAAAAATCTTAATAATACAATAAATAGGCTATTTTATATGTTAAACGGACTATTTTATAGGTTATACTTAAAAATTGGACTAATTTATAATTATTTATAAAAACTATTACCGACAAAAATCCCTACTCTCATATGATATATATATATATATATATATATATATATATATATCTTCACTTAAAAATAAATTTTCAGCTTCCTTTTTAGAAATGAGTTTTTTTATCAATAGAACCTTTTTAACTCAACAATAATGAAGATTGTAAATGAGAAGTTTTAGATGCGACTCCCTCTAATAAGGACGATATATTTAATAATTTAAGTTAATTATATACTTAAATATTGTTTTTTATATATCTTGATCTCAATACATTTCCTAATGTTTTAATTTTATAAGGAAAAAAAAAAGCCAAAGTCACTTTTAGTTCCTATAATTTATTCAATTTCCCATTTTAGGTCATATGATTTCAATATGACCGATGTTGGCCTTTTAATTTTATACTCATAGCAATTTAAAGATACATTCAAATTTCATCTAACTATCTAACGATATATTTTTATACCCAACTATGAAATGAAATTTTTTTCACATTGCTAGTTTATATCCTTTTTTTGTTAGAATAAAATCACGTATGTTGCTTCTTTAATTTTTTGTTATTTGATACTTGAAACCGTTTTGTATATTTACGTTATAATGGCACATGAAAAAAAGGGTATATAACTCTAATCTCGATGAAATACTCTTTTATGTGAGTAACATGTCATTATTTCGTTAGTTAATTGAATGGAAATTTAAATATAACTTCTTTGTTACGAATATGAAATTACAAAATTAAAATTAGCCAAATTAAAATTAGAATAACTAACGTGAGAAATTGAGTAAATTATAGGAACTAAATTAAAATAAACTTTTGACCAAAAAAATCAGGTTTAACGTATCACATATACATTTATCTATATCCACATATTCCATAATCAGTTTATATAAACGGTTCTCATACAGAGACACAAATATTGACTTCTAATTTAATTTAGCGAGTATATTAAATCTCACATGCTTATGTTTTATTTCCTCTTTAATTAAAAATAAAATGAAAAATTGACATTGACTTAGTACTTACGTAGTTTTTGGCGAACTCGAGGGCAATGTTGTATCATAATGTCCAACCCACTTTTCTATTTACTTTTTTGTTTTCCAACAAAGGAGCCATAGTTCTTCCCCAATATCTCTCCATCCTTCACAACTCTCTCTGAACCAAAAAACTCACCATGGATAGAGGACAAGACGAGTTGCAGTTTCTTGGGATCTTTGGCATCTTCAAAGAAACCTTCAAAATTGTATATTCATGGAGAAAAATCTTCAGCCAAATCACCCTAACCTTCATCCTACCTCTGAGCTTCATCTTCTTGGCTCACATAGAACTCTCAAACATCCTTCTGTCCAAGATACACCACAACGAAAAAGCCCTACATGGAACAAGCACGAATACT
The DNA here is from genome assembly GCA_032719365.1 of Prinsepia uniflora. Taxonomy (NCBI): domain Eukaryota; kingdom Viridiplantae; phylum Streptophyta; class Magnoliopsida; order Rosales; family Rosaceae; genus Prinsepia; species Prinsepia uniflora. The sequence continues at coordinate 31,448,316 of CM064876.1, read as the reverse complement.
CCCCGGTACGAAAAAATATCCGACGTCATCTCCTCGGAGTGGGCAACCTTCTGGCTTTTCAAGGCGGTCTACTTCACCTTCATGCTCATTTTCAGCCTCCTCTCCACCTCCGCCGTGGTATACACCATCGCCTGTATATACACGGGGCGGGAGATCACCTTCCGGAAGGTGACGAGCGTTGTACCAAAAGTGTGGAAGCGAGTCATGGTCACATTCTTGTGCACTTTCATGGCTTTCTTTTGTTACAACATAGTGGCTTTCATCGTATTAATTATTTGGGTATTTTACTTCATCTATAATAGTGATGACAGTGTCATAGTTGGCTTTTTCCTACTCATTTTTTACGTCATTGGGTTTGTTTACTTCGCCCTAATTTGGCAACTGGCCACCGTGGTGTCGGTGTTGGAAGAAGCGAGAGGGGTTAAAGCGATGATGAAGAGCAAGGCTTTGCTAAAAGGAAACATGCGGGTGGCTACTGTTATTTTTTTCAGTCTCAATGTTTTCGCAGGCCTTCTTCTATATGGATTTCAAGAGCTGGTTGTTAGGGGAAGATCAATTGGTGTGGCGGACAGGGTTGCTTATGGAGTAATATGCTTCTTGTTGCTTTTTAAGCTGATTTTGTTTGGGCTGGTGATCCATACTGTGCTCTATTTTGTTTGCAAGTCCCACCACCATGAAAATATTGACAAAGCGGCCTTGTCAGATCACCTTGAAGTTTATTTGGGAGATTACGTGCCTTTGAAGGCCAGTGATGTTCAGCTTGAGCGACTTTATGTTTGACCTACCTAGTATTAATATGTTTTTTTTTTTATCTGAAGCTAGTATTAATATGTTAGCTGCCTAGCTAGCTACTCATACTAATGTTAATTTCTGTAATATTATTAATACATATCTAGCTGCCTTGAAAATTGGGTGGGAATAATTATATATTTATCGATATACTATAATTTGATCATTTAGCCTTTACACATATAATTAAACTAGGTTTTTTTTTTCCTGCTCTTACTTGATCAATATTGAAGCTTAATTTTGACCTTTTCTTTTCTGCACCTGTGGAACTCAAAATCATCCGAAAATTATAGAGCTGCCACGTGGCCCGTAATTTCCAAAATGACCAAATTGCCCCTGGAAATAACGCTGAACATTTGAAAACACCAGTACATTAAATAATCTATTTACCAGCTAAATACGTTATTTGATCGGGTTAAAATCTCAGTAATATTAATATTCTCCTCAAGAATTAATTGACATTATTTATAGTAATAGGACAATAAATATTAATATTAAAAATACAATAATTGCCATTACTATCATGATGAGCCAGCATTATAATTATTAAATAATATATTTAATAATAATAAATTATTTATTACTTAAAAATTCAACCGACCAATCAGAACGCTCCAAGGCTCCCAAGATTTTCCTATAAATAGCGGAGCACATTTCATTTCCAAGGTACATCGATTCTTCGCTTCGAAGTATATCCTTTTCCTCTCTAAAAGCTAACTTAGGTATCAGAGTGTTCTTAGTCGAACAACCCCCCGGGTAAATCGATCGAGGCAACGATAGCTAATTGTTTGCTGTTTGCAGGAATTGTGAGGACTTTTCGCAGGGGGTTCGATAATTGATTCAACAATTGGTGCTTTCATTGAGAGCAATTGAGGAATACTCAGAAGAAACTCTCTCGGTTGTTCATCGTTCTTCAGCTTTCCAGTTCAAGATTCTTTTATTCGGCATGGCTAAGGTTTGTCGATCCGTTCGATCAGCTGGAGAAGGTGTTTCTGCCTCAACAGCTTAGACGAGGAATGAGGCTCGCATAGAGACTCCGGAGAAGCGGCCTACTCAACCCAGGCGTGTGTCCATAGAATCGCCCATGGAGACACTCGAAGGGAGGCCAACCTTCAGCTTTGGAGCATTCCCCTCTCCAACTAACCAAGTACCCGCGCTAGGGGAAGGAACTTCGGCTTTACAACAAGCAGGCGGGAGGTTGATAGGAAGTGCATCACGACATGATCAGCCCACAGAAAACATGGACATAAGGGACTTTCTGGATGGGCGTCACGACGTCTCAGTGAAAAATTACTGCCAACCTCCCCAAGACAACTTGGCGTAGCAAGTTGAAAGGTTGAACAACCAAGTTCAACTTCAGTCAGATCTCTTGCAACGACTCCTAGCAGAGAGACCATTCTAAGAGAAGGACAGACATTCCACGTCACGTGGAAGACAAGAGAATGCTCAAAGGCGCCCTGGGAAAGCGTCAGTCCACTGCCGAACAATGTCACAAGACACTTCACTCAGTGACTCCGGTGAAGAAAGTCACGCTCGCCGAGCAAAGAGCCCACAACGCCTAAAACTATCAGTACATGAGCGGCTGGGAAGTAGGATTAGGACAAATTCACGGGAGGAGCGTTCACAGCACTCACATGGGCATAGGGCGCAACCTCAGGCTCTACACAAAGACTCAAGACGATTTGCCCATGGCAGTGAGAGAGAAGATGAAGCCTACTCCCCTGCACGATCATAGAGATCAAAGGGAGAAGCTCAAGGAAGTTCTCGGCGATTAGCATGAAATGACTCACCGCCTCAGCAAGGTGCGTTGCGGGCTAATGATGTTCAAAGAATCCTGGACAAGCACCTTCGTGCTCAACGAGATGGCGATCTAGAGGACGATCTATGTCACCAGATACAGCTCTCTACGCCTTTTGTAAGGGATATTGGGGAGGAGCCATTCCCCCAAAGGTTCACAACGCCAAACTTCACTCTATTCGAAGGAGCCTCCGACCCGGTAAAACACATAGATTATTACCGGGGGGTCATGGTCCCCGACAGGCATAACGATGCGCTCAAGTGCAAAGTTTTTCAAGCTTCTCTTCAAGGCCAAGCCATGATTTGGTTAAATCATCTCCCCCCGTGGTCAATTGCGTCCTTTGAAGAGTTGGCTCTGACATTTGTGAAGGAGTACGCACAACTTCGGACAATCGAGGTGAAGGATGACCATCTTTTCTCTGTCCGAAAGAGAGCAAAAGACACTTTGCGACAATACATACGAAGGTTTTGTGAAGAGAAGTCTCGGATTGTCAACTGTAGTGACCTTGTTGCAGCAATGACGTTTAAACAAGGACTCTCTCGGGACAACCAGCTTTACGGGGACATCGTCATGAGCAATGAGCGAAGTCTCACCAAAATGCTTTCGCTAGCAGAGCAACATGCAAGCTGGGAGGACGAGAAGAACACCACTCATACTCAGGACCATGCTGGGGCTAGTGAGAAGGCCTCCAATAAAGATGAGTCCCATGGAAAGTTTGCGACTGGAAAGCTCAACAAGCCCAAGGCGGGACAACCCTCCCAAACATTAGTTATGGGGAAGCCTAACTTGCAGCTATCTTTGCCAGTCCATCAGATCCACAATGAAATTAAGGACAAGCCATGGTTTAAGAAGCCGGAGCTAGTCAAGGGTGATCAAGAGAAGGCTGATAAAACGAAGTGGTGTGCCTTTCACGAGTGTTATGGGCATAACATCGGAAAATGCATATCTTCCGAGAGATATCTTTGGAATCTCATTAAAGAAGGACATTGCACTGAGTACGTCAAAGGGAAGGCTGTGGATCGACCCGCTGACAAAGGACCGAAGGAACCTGCAACAAAGATGATTCGCATCAACACCATCATAGCTGAATCGGAGTTACTAGGAACCACCTCCAAGCAGAAGAAAAGAAAGATACGAGATGCACTTGCCGTCTCTCAGGTCTCCCATGTTACCACCCCTGGGGTGGCCAACGACCTTGTCATTGGTTTCTCTTTGAAGGACAAGGTAGGACTTGATTGGCCGCATGATGATGCATTAGTCGTGTCAATTCAGATCGCTCATGCCCAAGTTGATCGGATTCACATTGATAAAGGGAGCGCGGTAAATATCCTCAGTTTGGATGAAGTGCGCAAGATGGGGTTAGAAAGCCTCACAACAAAAAGGGTTGTCCCGCTCCGAGATTTCAACGGGTAAACTAGTATGACCGTAGGTACTCTCCAGCTGGATGTACATTCGGATCCTGTTATCACGTCCCAGAATTTTTACATCATGGAAGAGTACTCTCCATACAATGGAATCTTGGGAAGGCCATGGCTTCACAAGATCCTCGCAACCACATCAAGCCGTTACCAGAAGATTGGGTTCCCTATTCCCGATGGTGGAATCGGGGAGATCAAGGGCGATCAGACGAGGGCTCGACGGTGCCTCACTGAAGGGCTAAAGGAGGTCAAGGAGGCAGAGTTTGTACCCCAAGCAGGATCATCCACTAGGGGCAAGCTTTCTTCTTCGTCTCCCAAATAGAAACTAATCACAGGTCAAGATCCTGACATTCATTAGAAACCACCAATTCCGGAAGGGTGGCAGCTGGAGGATGACGTCATCCTCATTCAACTTGACCCTTGATATCCTGAGCAAGAGGCCCGCATTGGTGCCCGGTTAAGTGACAAAGAAAAAGAAGAACTCATAACTTTCCTGCGAGAGGAGAAAGAAATTTTTGCTTGGTCTCCGTCTGACATGCCAGGGATTGATCCTACCATCGCTAGCCACAAGCTACACGACAATCTCCACCACAAGCCAGTCAAGCAGAAAACGCGCAATTTTCCCCCGAGAAAATTGCTATCATCCAAGAGGAGATTGACAAGTTACTCGTTGCTATATCCATCGAAGAAGTTTCGCACTCTGAATGGCTAGTAAACGTCGTGCTTGTCAAGAAAAAAGAAGCTGGACGGTGGAGAGTTTGTGTTGGTTACACCGACCTCAACCTTGCGTGCCCAAAGGATAACTATCATGTGCCCAGAATCGATCTCTTAGTGGACTAAACTGTAGGGAATGAGATGCTAAGCTTCCTGGATGCATACTCGGGCTATAATCAGATTTTCATGTATGAAAAGGACAAGGACAAAACTGCCTTCGTCTTCGACCGAGGTGTGTACTGCTACAAGGTCATGTCATTTGGCCTCAAGAATGTGGGAGCAACGTACCAGAGACTCGTCAATCGGATGTTCAAAGATCTCATCGGCAGAACCATGGAGGTCTATGTGGATGACATCATGGTCAAAGGAGAAAAACGAGGGGATCATATCACTAACTTGCGGGAGACCTTCAACTTGTTGAAGAAGTACAAAATGAAGCTCAACCCTCTGAAGTGTACGTTCGGGGTGTCAGCAGGGAAGTTCTTGGGATACCTTGTGACTCAGCGTGGGATCGAAGCAAATCCAAAGAAAATCAAGGCAATACTAGAGATGAAGTCCCCATCAAGTCTGAAGGAAATTCAAAGTCTCACTGGACAAGCAGCAACATTGAACAGGTTTTTGTCCAAGTCAATTGACCGGTGTCGACCTTTCTTCCAAGCAGTAAAGAAGGCATCTAGAGATAAGTGGGATGAAGGTTGTGAGAAAGCATTTCAAGATCTCAAGGCCTACTTAACGTCTCCACCACTGCTATCAAAACCCAAAGATAACGAGGACCTGTTCCTATATATGGGGGTCTCTAATGTTGCTGTAAGCTCTGCATTTATCCGGGAATAGAATGGGAATCAACTACCTGTGTTCTACATATCCAAAGCACTTTTTGATGCTGAGACACGATATCCAAAATTTGAAAAGCTGATTCTAGCATTATTGGTTACCACGAAGAAGTTGAGGCCATACTTTCAAGTTCATCGGGTGATCGTCATTACCGAATATCCACTCCGTTCGTTACTTCATGCACCCGATGCATCGACACGGGTAATGAAATGGGCCATCGAGTTGAGTCAGCACGATTTTCTCTATCATCCACGAACAACTGTCAAAGGCCAAGCCTTAGCGGATTTTGTTGTGGAGTTCACACCAGCATCACTGGAAGGAGGCAATAAGCTTGGCAATGCCCCCAGGGCCACTGACACTTCTTTGTCACGAGATCATGGAGACAGTTCCTCTTCTCTACAGCCCTAAACTTCCAATCATCTATGGAAGCTCTTTGTTGATGGTTCCTCGAACCAGAAGGGGGCAGGAGCGGGGATTGTTCTTATCACTCCTGATGACTCAATAATAGAGCAGGCAGTACAGTTCGGATTCAAAGCCTCTAACAATGAAGCGGAGTATGAAGCTTTGATTTGTAGGCTCACACTTGCCAAGGAGTTGGGAGTCAAATGCCTCACTATTCATTCGGATTCGCAGTTGATCACTAACCAATTGATCGGTGAATATGCTGCGCGTGATTCAAGGATGCTCAGATATAATAACAAGGTCCAAAAAATGCTTTCCTTTTACTCGGTTTTCACTTTTCATCAACTTCCACGAGCCGAAAATACACAAGAAGATGCGTTGGCCAATCTAGCGTCATCACTTGACTTTCGTTTCAAGCGCTCAATCCCGATTGAGTATCTCGAGCGGAGAAGTATTGATATGAAGGAGAATGAAGTAAGACAAATTGGTTCATCTCCAAGCTGGCAAGATCTTTTTATCAACTATCTAGAGCATGGAATATTGTCTGATGAACGATTAGAGGCCCGAAAAGTCCAGTTGAAAGCTGCGTGATACTATGTCGACAAGGGCCGACTCTTTCGAAAGAGCTTCACAGGACCAAACTTGTTATGCTTGAAGCATACAGAAACGTTGAAATTCTTAGTTGAGATTCATGAAGGACAATGTGGAAATCATTCCAGTGGAAGGCCGCTTGCTCAAAATACGCTTAGTGCAGGATTTTATTGGCCTACTCTACGCCAAGAAGCTCTGCAATATGCACAGAAGTGCGACAAATATGAAAGGTTCAAGCCTAACCAATTGACACCACCGGAAGAGTTGCATGCACAGACGAGCCCTTGGCCATTCAAGCAATAGGGAATTGACATTATTGGACCACTCCCAAGCACTCTAGTCCCAAGCAAGAAGTATTTGATTGTTGCCATTGACTACTTCACTAAATGGGTGGAGGCAAAGGCCTTGACCAGCATAACTTAAGCTGATGTTCAAAAATTCATCTAGAGCTAGATTATCTGCCGATTTGGGCTTCCCAAGGTCATTCTAACAGACAATGGAACTCAGTTCACTGGCGCCATAATCCACGAGTTCTTTGAGTCTTGGAAAATCAAGCATTTCACTTCAACTGCATATTACCCCCAGGGTAATGGCCATGCAGAAGCTTCAAACAAGACGGTCCTTAACTGTATCAAGAAGCGACTCGATGATAAGAAAGGCTTGTGGGAGGAGGAGTTGGATGGTACGCTCTGGGCGTACCGTATCACTCTGCGTCGTGCAACACGAGAGTCTCCATTCACCCTTGCATACGGCACTGACTGCGTCATTCCTCCACATGTTGTTGTTCCAGTACCCTTTACCGAGCTCGACGATCCAGTAGTCAACTCCATCGCTCTAAGAACTTCACTTGATCTCAGCGAGGAATTAAGAGACCAAGTAGTGAAGCGCATCTCCAGCTACCAGCAGCAAGTGAGAAGTTCCTACAACAAGAAGGCCCGACTCCGACACTTTCTCCCAGGTGACCTTGTTCTTAAGAAAAAGTTTGGGACAACCAATCGTCCAGGGTCTCAAAAACTCAAATCCCAATGGGAAGGACCCTACCGAATCTACCAAGTAGACAGAAAAGGAAGCTACACCTTTAGAGACAATGGACGGAAAGTTAGTGAGTGGTTCCATGAATGCTCATCACCTCCAAAAATATTATGTATAATGCAAACTAGAGCTCAAAGCTAAGCTAGTCACTGTTTTGTGCCAAATATAGACTTTATTTTCACAAATGATGTGTTCAGACTTACAAATAAAGCTGTCAAGTCATTCTTCATTCACCTATGTGTTATTATACTTTCAGCAGGGTTCCCAAAGCATTCTTCTGAGAAGCACTCAAGCCTTCCTCCGGGAAGCATCCAAAGCCTTCTTCCGAGAAGCACTCAAGCCTTCCTCCGGGAAGCATCCAAAGCCTTGCACCAGGAAGCACACAAAGCCTTCCACCAGGAAGCACACAAAGCCTTCCACCAGGAAGCATACAAAGCCTTCCACTAGGAAGCACTTAAAGTATTCCACCAGGAAGCACCCGAAGCCTTCCTTTAGGAAGCACCTCAAGCCTTCCTCTTAGGAAGCACCCTAAGCCTTCCTCTTGTAAGCGCCCTAAGTCTTCTTCATTGAAGCACTTCAAGCCTTCTTTTAAGAAGCACAAGCCCTTCCCTAAAGGCAACATACCAAAAACTTCATCGTCTAACGCCACAAGTTATTTAGAACGCGTTGTTGTACACCCATGGTTGCAGTCGGGGCATATGAATGAGCTCATACCAATACATTAAATTATTTCTCTTATTTATTCATTTGGAGGGTGTTTGGAAAATCACATGTCGATTGCTCACACTAGTTATTCAATGCAAAAAATGAAAATGCAATAGCCAACATACACATGTAAAGGAACTATGGATGCAAGTCTTCAAAACCCATTGTTTTTCTAAACTCTTCCCACTCTTCTGCTGAATGTAGGGAAGTGTCGTTAAACAATGAATCAGCAGTCTTAGGGGTAGCTTCCTTCCTGGTCCCGGTCTCGGGCTCTAGGTCAGGTACCAGAATAGGCTCAAACTCTTGCTCCAGCTCTGGTTCCCGCTCTTTGGTGGTAACCCCGCTGTAGTTTGCCATGTCCAACTTTTGTGCCTCATTTTCTTTTTGGCACAAAGTTGTGGGGGCATGCGGTGATAGTAAATGGTCGTGTCCCGGGGAGCCTTCCAGTCTTCAGATTCTAGATCTCCACCTTCAAAAGTCTGATTGTTTCATCTGAGTCCTACAATTTCCTGCGCAATAAAGTGACCTCATCTCGAGCAATATCTCGCTCCTTTTCTATCAGCATCCTCTCTGCACGGCTTGTCTCCAACTCCCCCACTTTGACTTCCAATGTATGGATTCTTTCGACCAAGGCTTCGTTGTTCCGTCTGGAGTGGTCTCAGGCTTCTCGAAGGCGTTTGCATTCGCTCTTCATTCACTCGTTTTCATCTCCCAAACTAGCATTTCCACGAAGCATGTCAACCAACTTGTGGGCCCCGGCTTCGCAATCCTAAGGATTCGGACTACCTTGTCTTAAGCTCCTTACGGGACAGTTTTTTGACTTCCTTCTGCTAGGATGGGGGCACCTATCACATCAGGAGTCTTGGATGACGACCATGTCTCCCTCACTATTCGATCTGGGCCTTCATCTCTCAACGCTTCAATCACTTCAAGGGAACTAGGAATCACCTTCCGCTTCTTAAGTTGTTTGGCTGCATCCTCACAGGGATCGTCTGAGGTTTTGCGCTTGCTAGATGACTCTGCAGGACTAGAATGGTCGGGCTTGGAAGGAAGATGATCATCATGCTTTTTTCTCCAAAGAGCCAATGGGTCCTTGCTTATTGTTCTTCTTCTGGGTAACGGGTTTTTTCAAGCGCAGTGGAGCTCTCAACCACTCCTTGATTAGGATGTTCGAAGGCCTCCCGCCATTCATGTCTCTAAGTGGAGAGAGTAGCCAACTCATGTCTCGAAACTCTGGAGGAATTTTCAGGGCCATGTCAATTTTTTCGAGATCAGGATGAGCTCCAAACCAGCTGTACAACTCATCAAACATGCGGAAGTGCGAGGCAATCCTCAAGTCCGGGGAGGCGTGTTTGTCCCATGCGCCACCAACTTCGATGCAGTTGAATCTGTACGTGTTGTCATCGAACTCCGTCCTAAAAAAAACTCCACTTTGGGTATGACACGAGAAAGCCGACCGCTGGTAATTCCATTGTGCGACACGGAATAGCAATGCCAGAATTCATCTTCAGTGAGTCCCAGGCCAAAGAATTTGTTCAGCTTCTCGAAGCACGTGATGTGTCGATAGGCATCGACGTCCAGTTAAGCAGGGCTGCATCCCATCCGGCCAATAATCTTGGATAATAACTTCGAGAACGGAAACTTGAAACCCCACCCAATGATCAAAGGGTGGAATTTAGTCCATCGACCGCCGACAGGGTTTTTTCCTCTTCCATGCTTAAGGGCCTTCATGGAAGAACATCTGTCGCCAAGCTCCACAAAAATGTCATCCGGAAAGGCAAGTTGATTGCGAGCTTTCCACTCCATGAAGTCTTCAGGCTTCTCAAACTCCATATCTTTCCCTCGGAATGGACTTAGGCTACGAGAACCTCCACGCTCCCACAAAGCGAGTTTCCTGGGTATCTCGAGAAGTGCACCATGACGCATCATGAAAAGACCACCCCAAACAAATAGCGTGGGTGCTGCTTGAATCAAACCCAACAAAACGCCTAAACACCTTCGATGGACTCTTGACACGTAGCAAGCGTATTTATGGCACTAACAAGAGTCACATTGAATGTGAGTTAGCCTGCAAATGATCACCAGTCACGTCCGCAGTTTTGCTTCGACATAGCCCGTGAGGTGCACTCAATCACCTCCAAATCCCCGTCGACAGTTCAGCCAATCTCCGCCCGCGACGTGGAGCCGGTTGCACACCCACTCCAACAAAGCTTCTAAACACCTTCGACGGACTCTTGAAGCGTAGCAAGCATATTTGTGGCACTAGCAAGAGTCACATTGAATGTGAGCCAGCCTACCAATGCTCACACATACCGTCCAAACCGTCCGCTTTCCAAGCTGCACACATTTCCGTAATTTCTGACACTTTCCAAGAATCTCAAATCCTGTCCAAAATCATCATGAAGGGACAATAATGACTCTATGAATATCATATCAATTTCCCACAATTTTTTTTTGGGAATTAAATATTAATTTAAAACATAACCTAAACCTTCGGACTCTTGAAATAATATCGATATGATGTCTGATTGACTCGAAACCAATACCAAAATGTTCGTTATATTGTGTATAGTAAAGCACCCGTTGAACACTTACCCATAAAACTCACCACGCGCCCTCACGCGCCGCCGCAAGCGGCTGCGCGTGAACATTGTTGCTATAGTGTCATCCCTACAGCCCGATTCTCTGATAAACGAGTCGTGTACCAACAATCAGACCCCGCACAATCTCCCTCAATTCGACCTCGTTTTCTTCCATTCTTTAACCTGATTTCATCTAAACCATCTTAATTTAGGTTCTGTGGATCTAATTGCTTCAATTATGGACAAAATCCAACAATCCCACGATGAACTTTCAAACGGGTTTCGTTATCGGGCTCACTCAATTAGTCCCTGTTTTCCAAATTAATTTATACAGAGAGCATCGTGAGAGTGAAATGAACATTTTTACATAATCAATTTCATAAAATCTTACCTCCAGCTATTCGAACTCAAGCTCGATTTTGAGCAGAAATTGGGGCTTCTGTTCTTGCTCAATACAGCACCAATTCCCTTCGTTTTTGTTGTGGATTGGTTCGAATTAATCTCAGGAAGCTTATTCAAGCCTCAATTTTGATTCTCAAAGCTCACAATTTCGAATTCGAATTCACACCATTTTTTCCAAATTTTCGAATCTGAATTTTTCCAGTAGCCTCTTTGTCCCTCGAGTTCTTCTCTCAACTCAGTCTCCTCAATCTCTCATTCTCACAACTGAATCGATCCATTATTTAACACTATAAAGGGTGAGGGACAAAAGCAATGTTTTTTCCCTAATTAAGGGATTAATGTCCCTAATCCATGATTTCATCTATAAAATCAGGTGCAAAGGTGAGGGGCAAAGTGACATGTAACATTTGGCTGGTAGCATGAGTCAACATCCACCATTCGTTAGTTAAAAGACCGGTTTGCCCTTCGCTCGACAAATTACCGTTTTTCCCCTGGACTACGTAAATCCATAACTTTCACATCCGAGCTCCGTTTTTGACATGCCACCTGTCAACGGACTCGTGACATCCAGAACTATGTCACAGTCATTGGCCAAAGTCCGTTTGATTGTCTGAGTCAAAAGTCAACATTTTTCCCTTACCTTTCAAAATTACCAAAATGCCCCTCGCCATCGCAGACCCACAACTTTTGCATCCGACCTCCGATTGACGCATGCCGCCTATCTGCGGATTCTTCGCCTCGGGACCTACTCAACAGTCTCTTCGGAAATTCCAACAAGTGTTCTAATTAAAAAGTCAACTTTTGGCCCTTATAACCAGGGGCAAAATCGTCAAATAAACACTAACTTGATTTTTGAACCCAACAATAACCGGCAAACCCGGTAATATAAAATTCCAAACAATGTACATCCCTTCGGATTCCCTGAATTCCGAATCAATGTGGGGGCATTTGTGGAACCCAAAATCATCGGAAAATTATGGTGACAGGACCCACCCCGATTATCGCCTCGATAATCGGGAAGCATCCTGCTCCCGTCTGACAATCGAATCCAAAAGACCGGAAAACTAATTAATATTACAACACACCCATTGTCAGACCAGGGAGATTAAACGATTACAACCGACTGGACGTCTAGTCCACAGTTTCACAGAGCATAAAATTACAAAACAAGTTAAAGAAACAAATCCTACTCTGTGAACTAACTACTCCGCAACGGAAAACTTTATGCCTCCGCCTCTGCCTCGGCGCTTGCCCCCGCACTTGTACCACGACCTGGAGGGAATTTAAAACAACAAAGTGTGAGTGGACCGAAACATAAGCTTTATAGGGAAAACAGTTTTTCTGAAATCGGGTTCGCCCTCCAGTTTTGTAACACGCATGCATAACCAAAGATTCAAATTTTGCATTTTAAACTTTTGAAAACTCTTTTTCCGAAACACATGGAAAACATTACAAGGATCACCATAATTCATGTAAAAACCATTTAATAATTCCAGGTTTCAGAAACCGTCATTTTGAACGTTAATTGCACAAATCAAGTAAAACGTGAATCATTAACCACAATTATACCGTTGGATCCATCCGAGTCTTTAAACTCAACATTAGGCCTTCCCGGGATATCAACGAGTCTTTAAACTCAAAACATGATTAATAGGCCTCGGGGGGTACCATAATAATCGAGTCTTTAAACTCACGAGTCTTTAAACTCAATTCGGGTCTTTAAACCCAATTTTCGGGCCCGCCCCCATCATTAAATAACCGGGTCTTTAAACCCAAAACCAAATCCAACCATTAACCGGGTCTTTAAACCCAAAACCGTTTTTAAACACAATAAACCAGGATTCATCACAAACCGTTTCCCAACATTATTCCAAAAACATTTCTCATCGTAACAGGACTCATGTCCGAATTCACATGCAAATTCCAACACATGCAATTTCCAGAAATTACTTCACAATGTGATCAAACATCATAAATCCGAAACATGCATATTCATATCCAGGTACTTTATCAAAATCATCACGCATGCATAAGCGAAAATCGTAACCTCGAAATGCGTGAAATACGGTAAATATCTCGAAAAAAGTGAAAACACGTAAAACTGATATAACATATCACCATCATAAAATCATATGTAAAACCATGAGATAAATAAGCAAAATAGTCATGCACGCCCAATTTAGGAAAAACAAAAAGTCCACTCACTGTTTTAGGACGCGTCAATCGCGTCCCGCGCGCTCCTCCGTAGCTTCGGAAGTGTCCGGGCCTGTAAAAATGTACAAGAAGGGTTACAAACATCCTCAAATAGCGCGTAAGAATTTTCCCTAATTTCCCGGATTTTTCGGCAAAATAAACCTTAAGGACCTAAACTTCCGGGCTCCCGAGCTCATCCCGAACGACTCCCGAACAACTCGAATCCAAAAGGGAAATTGTTAATTAGACTGAAAGGATTATTTCTCATGTTGACCGTGATCGGAGTCGACGTCACACGCGCCGTCACGCGCCGCCCAAAGTGGCTGCGCGTGAAGGCCACACGCCAAGCTACAGTGTCTTCTCCCTTACCCGAACAGCCTGCTAAACGGGTCTGATACCCGCGACTCAACCCGATCAGTTAGCCCTCAATTCTCAATCAATTCTTCCCGTTTTCAATCCTATTATCTTCTCTAACCCATTTATTTTAGGTCTGCATCATTGGTTAACCTCGACTTATGCTAAATCGACCCATCTCAAGCTCACACAGTCGAACAAGTCGACCTCTGAAATTTACCCAAACTGACTCCATACTCAAATTAATTTCACCAGTAGCTTAAGGAAACTTATACGAACACACTGGTACAATCAATTTAGCTCGCCGTTACCTGGAAGTCGTCGTCCTCGGCACTAGTTTTCCCCTGAAATTGAGACTCAGGTTCCCGGCCAAACTGTCCTCCTCCTCCTTCAATTCTTGCACGGTTGTGTATGAAGTGACCCCAGAAGTCTAACACGGCCTTTGGTTTCGATCAACAGGCTCCAGAAATTGAAAAGGATTTTTCCCTCCAACTGGTTCCTCCCTGTGCAGTGACTTGGGTTCTAGGGCCAACAGTGGTCGTCCTCACCCAAAACTTGCACCAACATGATCCTTTCACTCCTAGAAGTCCTTCAATGTGTTTAGGTTTGTCTCTCAACTCGTAGAAGTCGAATTCAGAGCTTCCCCCCAAAAACCCGAAAATGGTTCTTCACGGTTTCACTCACGGTTTCCTCTCAACTCAGCTCCTAAACTGAACCAAATGACCTAACTGAGTCCTCTCCTCACTCCTTTACTCTGTCGATCGATTCAAACGGCCAGCAACCCGTGGGAGACCAACTGAGATTTCTGAAAATGTCTCCCACGCACACAGAAGCCATAGCCATTATTTAACCCAGCCCGTGCACTTAGTCTCTGCCCAGACACGCAGGGATGCTTCCCACAATCTCAAAATTCATAAACTAACCCCACTCACCAGTCCACTTAGCCATAAACAATTGCACGCACAAAGCTCCACGGCCGCACTCTGTTTTTTCACGGTGGTGCTACAGTAACCGCCGTGAAAATGACCAAAATGCCCCTCTGTGCAATAATTACCAAATTGCCCTCCAGCTTCCGTGACCCATAACTCGGTCATCCGATGTCCGTTTCAAGCGTGCCGCCTGTCGTTGTACTCAGGGCGTCGAGACGAACATAACGGTCTTCGAGTCAAATGCATATCAGTTGTCAAACAAAAAGTCAACTTTTCCCCATAACAACGCCCAATTACGGTAATGCCCCTGAACTTCCGAACATCATAACTTTCACCCTGATCGTCCGAAACGAACGTGCCACCTGTCTATGAACTCGTGACGTCCCGAACTACGTCACGGTCATCACTCCACGTCCGTTCGACCCCCCAATCAAAAAGTCAACAAATTGACCACACAAAACACAGGGGTAAAAACGTCGTTTTATTCAATATTTTACAATATTACATTTCCAGAACGTCCGGGGCGCTACAATCTCCCCTCCTTAAGAAATTTCGTCCCGAAATTTCAAGGAAACAAGTAGGGGAACTGTTCTCGCATCTTTGCCTCGGGTTCCCATGTGGCTTCCTCCACATTCTGGTTCCTCCAGAGAACCTTTACCAGAGGAACGGTCTTCCGACGTAGCACTTTATCCTTTCGATCCAAAATCTGTACCGGCTGTTCCTCGAAGCTCAAATCATCTCTAAGTTCAATGGGCTGTTCCTCCAGTACATGAGCTGCATCGAACACGTATTTCCGCAACATCGACACATGAAAAACATCGTGGACCCTCGAAAGCTCTGGCGGTAGTGCCAGCCGGTAGGCCACCGGGCCAATCCTCTCGGTAATCTCATATGGTCCAATATAACGAGGGCTCAATTTCCCTCGCCTGCCGAATCTCACCACGCCCTTCCAAGGGGACAATTTCAGAAATACCCGATCTCCGACCGCAAACTCTAGATCTCGAATTCGATGGTCCACATAGCTCTTTTGTCTGTCCTGGGCTGCCTTGAGCCGATCCCTGATGAGTTTGACCTTCTCGGTCGTCAGTTCCACCAATTCGGATTTAGTCAGCTTCCTTTCACCCACGTCCGTCCAACACAACGGAATTCTGCACTGCCGTCCGTACAAGGCTTCGTACGGAGCCATCCCAATGCCCGCCTGATAGCTGTTGTTGTAGGCAAATTCCATCAAGGCTAGATGTGACTCCCAAGTGTCCTGAAATTGCAAAACGCAAGCTCGCATCATATCCTCCAATGTCTGGATGGTCCGCTCAGACTGGCCGTCAGTCTGAGGATGAAATGCAGTACTGAAACGAAGTTTCGTCCCAAATGCTTCCTGCAGACTCTGCCAAAATCGAGAAGTAAATCTTGGGTCTCGGTCAGAAACTATTGATTCCGGAGTACCGTGCAAACGGATGATCTCGTCAATAAACAACTGGGCCAACTGTGTCATCCTGAAGTTCTCTCGCACTGGCAAGAAGTGAGCTGATTTCGTAAGCCTGTCCACAATCACCCAAACTCCATCGTGACCCCTGGGTGTCCTAGGAAGTCCAAACACAAAGTCCATCGTCAAGTGATCCCATTTCCATTCCGGAATAGGTAGTGGTTGCAAGGCTCCATAAGGTCATTGTCTCTCAGCCTTCACTTGCTGGCAAATCAGACACCTGCTGACAAACTCGGCAATCTCCCGTTTCATTCCCGGCCACCAGTAGTGCTCTCGCAAGGTACGATACATCTTGGTCCCACCAGGATGCATCGCGTAGGCCGAACTATGAGCTTCGTCCAAGATCTCATTCTTCAGTGCCTCAACGTCGGGCACACACAACCGTCCTTCTTTTAGCAAAGCTTCATCCTCCCTGACTGTGAAATCTAGCCGCTCGCCGGCTTCCACTTCAATCCGAAGTACACATGAGACAGGATCTTGAGATTGAACCTCAACGATCCGATCGACCAGAAGTGGTCTCACATGAAAATTAGCCAGCAAGACACCTTGGCCATCCAAACCCAAATCAATGCTATTCTTACGGAGTTCAACCAAAAGTGGTAAATGAACCGTCCGTAGATGTGCTACAGAATGCGTTGACTTCCGGCTTAGAGCATCAGCCACCACATTGGCTTTCCCTGGGTGGTACTCAATTGTGCAATCATAATCCTTAATTAGCTCTAGCCACCGTCGCTGCCTCACATTTAACTCCTTCTGAGTGAACAAGTACTTCAGGCTTTTGTGATCCGTGAACATTCTGCAAGTCGCACCATACAGGTAATGTCTCCAAATTTTTAACGCATGCACGACAGCAACTAATTCCAAATCGTGCGTAGGATAATTGCGCTCATGCGGTTTCAACTGGCGCGAAGCATAGGCGATCACTTTCCCATGCTGCATTAGTACACATCCCAAACCCTGTAAGGATGCATCACTGTACACCTCAAATTCCCCACTGTCGTCTGGAAGGGTCAGTATAGGAGCAGATGTCAACCTTTCCTTTAGCTCCCAAAAACTACGCTCACAATCGTCATCCCACTCAAACTTGACTCCCTTCCGCGTCAGTCGTGTCAACGGGGCAGCAATGGTAGAGAAACCCTCTACGAACCTCCTGTAATAGCCAGCCAAACCCAAGAAACTTCTGACTTCAGTGACGGTCCTCGGTTGTTCCCACTTCGCCACTGCCTCAATTTTCTGAGTATCCACACTGATCCCGTCTGTTGAGATCACATGCCCCAAGAATCTCACGCTCGTCAACCAAAACTGACATTTGCTGAGCTTCGCGTACAACTGGTTTTCCCTCAAGGTACCTAGCACCATCCTTAAGTGCTCCTCGTGCGCTTCCGCACTCCTCGAGTAGATTAGGATATCGTCAATGAACACGATGACAAAATGATCCAAGTATGGCTGCAACACTCGGTTCATCAAGTCCATAAATGCTGCGGGTGCGTTGGTCAAACCAAACGGCATCACAAGGAACTCATAATGACCATAACGGGTCCTAAAAGCTGTCTTGGGTACATCCTCATCCTTAACCCGCAATTGATGATACCCAGAACGTAGATCAATTTTGGAGAAGTACTGCGCTCCCTGCAGTTGATCGAACAAATCATCGATCCGAGGCAACGGGTATTTGTTCCTGACTGTTACTTTATTCAGTTGCCTGTAATCGATGCAGAGTCTCAAACTCCCATCCTTTTTCTTCACAAACAACACCGGGGCTCCCCAGGGGGATACACTCGGTCGAATAAACCCCATCTCAAGTAATTCTTGTAACTGCGCCTTCAGTTCTTTCAACTCGGCTGGCGCCATACGATACGGAGTCTGAGAGATAGGTTCCGTACCTGGAACCAGATCAACAGTGAACTCGACATCTCGATGCGGTGGCAATCCCGGTAGATCCTCCGGAAAGACATCCGGAAACTCCCGTACTATCGGTATATCCTCCACCCTCAATGGTGCAGCTCGTGAATCCATCACCTGAGCTAAGTATCCCTAGCACCCTTTCCTCAACAACTTACTTGCCTTCAGGGCTGATATCACTCCGACAGGAGTGGCTCGCTGAATCCCCTGAAAAGTGGTTTCCGGTAACCCCGGGATCCGAAAGGTAACCTTCTTATCGACGCATTCGATAGAAGCGTGATGGAGCGTCAACCAGTCCATTCCCAAAATGACATCAAAGTCGTGCAAGTCCAAGAGTATCAAGTCTGCCATCTGACCAACATCACCTACCATTACGGGACACTCCCGCAACACTTGATTTACCACAAATACATCTCCCGTGGGTGTACTCACACCCAAGTCACAGTCCAAGGCGGACACCTCTCTTACCGCCAACAACTCACAGTCCCGTGAAATAAATGAATGAGTTGCTCCGGGATCAATTAAAGCACAAACATCATGCCCAAAGATCGTGAGTGTACCTGTCACAACACCAGGTGCTGCCCTCGCCTCCTGCTGCGTAACAGCAAAAACTCGGGCCTGTGGTCCAGCTGCTCGCCCATGGCCCTGGCCCCTCTGTCCATTAGCCGCTCCAGTACCACCTCCGCGAGTACTCCCAGTCCCAGAAACTGCAGCTGTGCTCCGTCCCTGCTCTGCTCCACCCCGACCTGCGCCACCACTCTGTGGCAAAGATGGACAGTCCCTCCGATAGTGGCCCCGCTCGCCACAGAAGAAACAGATGACACTGGAAGCATCTCGAACAAAACCACCACCCTGTCGTCCCGTGGAAGCAACAGAAGTCGCGCTCGCCTGCGGAGCAGTCTGCGCCCTAGGCGCTCGGAATCCGGAACCCTGATAATTACCAGGCCTGCCATAACGATCATTGCCTGCGGATGAGGCTCCATTGTAACGTCCCTTCTTCGGGGCTCTCTGACCATACGATCCAGGATATGAACGCTCGCGACGTTGTCCACCACCAGAATACTGTGGGCGTGTCGGGAGACTAGCCTCAACCCGCACCGCGGCATCAGACAACTCCCTGAGAGTAGCAAAAGCTCCGGCCGTCACAATGGCCCGTATCTCACCCCGTAGGCCAAGCTCGAACCTACGGCATTTCTCAGCCTCAGTAGATACAAAGGTAGGAGCAAAACGAGCTAGCATCTGGAATTTCTGTTCATACTCAGCTACGGACATGCTCCCCTGCTGGAGCTGCAGAAACTCGGTCTCCCTAGCATCACAGAATGAACGGGGATAATACTGATCCAGAAACCGTTCACGAAAGGTCTCCCAAGTCACTGTACGGGCATCCCAGCCCGACAACTCCAGAGTATACCACCACTCATAAGCAGATCCATCAAGTAAAAATGTGGCCAACACCACAGGCTCCTCATGAGGACAGTGCATCACAGTGAAGATCCGCTCAATCCGAGAAATCCAGCGGTGAGCATCCTCGGGATCCGCTCCACCACTAAACACCGTAGCCCCAAGACGCTGGGCTCGCTCGATCGAAGCGCTCTCGGCATCGCCATCAGGTCGTGGAGGGGGTTCGCATCGCGGAGGCATGGCCGGTCGTCCTTCTCTGAAAGAGGCATAAGTTAGTACAATAATCAAGGCACACCTGAGTGCCGGACACGAATCGTAAACATAGGCTCTGATACCAATTGACAGGACCCACCCCGATTATCGCCTCGATAATCGGGAAGCATCCTGCTCCCGTCTGACAATCGAATCCAAAAGACCGGAAAACTAATTAATATTACAACACATCCATTGTCAGACCAGAGAGATTAAACGATTACAACCGACTGGACGTCTAGTCCACAGTTTCACAGAGCATAAAATTACAAAACAAGTTAAAGAAACAAATCCTACTCTGTGAACTAACTACTCCGCAACGGAAAACTTTATGCCTCCGCCTCTCCTCGGCGCTTGCCCCCGCACTTGTACCACGACCTGGAGGGAATTTAAAACAACAAAGTGTGAGTGGACCGAAACATAAGCTTTATAGGGAAAACAGTTTTTTTCTGAAATCGGGTTCGCCCTCCAGTTTTGTAACACGCATGCATAACCAAAGATTCAAATTTTGCATTTTAAACTTTTGAAAACTCTTTTTCCGAAACACATGGAAAACGTTACAAGGATCACTATAATTCATGTAAAAACCATTTAATAATTCCAGGTTTCAGAAACCGTCATTTTGAACGTTAATTGCACAAATCAAGTAAAACGTGAATCATTAACCACAATTATGCCGTTGGATCCATCCGAGTCTTTAAACTCAACATTAGGCCTTCCCGGGATATCAACGAGCCTTTAAACTCAAAACATGATTAATA
Organism: Prinsepia uniflora; assembly: GCA_032719365.1. Taxonomy (NCBI): domain Eukaryota; kingdom Viridiplantae; phylum Streptophyta; class Magnoliopsida; order Rosales; family Rosaceae; genus Prinsepia; species Prinsepia uniflora. The sequence goes on along the minus strand of CM064876.1, from coordinate 31,427,774 downwards.
GGCCTCGGGGGGTATCATAATAATCGAGTCTTTAAACTCACGAGTCTTTAAACTCAATTCGGGTCTTTAAACCCAATTTTCGGGCCCTCCCCCGTCATTAAATAACCGGGTCTTTAAACCCAAAACCAGATCCAACCATTAACCGGGCCTTTAAACCCAAAACCGTTTTTAAACACAATAAACCAGGATTCATCACAAACCGTTTCCCAACATTATTCCAAAAACATTTCTCATCGTAACAGAACTCATGTCCGAATTCACATGCAAATTCCAACACATGCAATTTCCAGAAATTACTTCACAATGTGATCAAACATCATAAATCCGAAACATGCATATTCATATCCAGGTACTTTATCAAAATCATCACGCATGCATAAGCGAAAATCGTAACCTCGAAATGCGTGAAATACGGTAAATATCTCGAAAAACGTGAAAACACGTAAAACCGATATAACATATCACCATCATAAAATCATATGTAAAACCATGAGATAAATAAGCAAAATAGTCATGCACGCCCAATTTAGGAAAATCAAAAAGTCCACTCACTGTTTTAGGACGCGTCAATCGCGTCCCGCGCGCTCCTCCGTAGCTTCGGAAGTGTCCGGGCCTGTAAAAATGTACAAGAAGGGTTACAAACATCCTCAAATAGCTCGTAAGATTTTTCCCTAATTTCCCAGATTTTTCGGCAAAATAAACCTTAAGGACCTAAACTTCCGGGCTCCCGAGCTCATCCCGAACGACTCCCGAACAACTCGAATCCAAAAGGGAAATTGTTAATTAGACTGAAAGGATTATTTCTCATGTTGACCGTGATCGGAGTCGACGTCACACGCGCCGTCACGCGCCGCCCAAAGTGGCTACGCGTGAAGGCCACGCGCCAAGCTACAGTGTCTTCTCCCTTACCCGAACAGCCTGCTAAACGGGTCTGATACCCGCGACTCAACCCGATCAGTTAGCCCTCAATTCTCAATCAATTCTTCCCGTTTTCAATCCTATTATCTTCTCTAACCCATTTATTTTAGGTCTGCATCATTGGTTAACCTCGACTTATGCTAAATCGACCCATCTCAAGCTCACACAGTCGAACAAGTCGACCTCTGAAATTTACCCAAACTGACTCCGTACTCAAATTAATTTCACCAGTAGCTTAAGGAAACTTATACGAACACACTGGTACAATCAATTTAGCTCGCCGTTACCTGGAAGTCGTCGTCCTCAGCACTGGTTTTCCACTGAAACTGAGACTCAGGTTCCTGGCCAAACTGTCCTCCTCCTCCTTCAATTCTTGCACGGTTGTGTACGAAGTGACCCCAGAAGTCTAACACGGCCTTTGGTTTCGATCAACAGGCTCCAGAAATTGAATGGGATTTTTCCCTCCAACTGGTTCCTCCCTGTGCAGTGACTTGGGTTCTAGGGCCAACAGTGGTCGTCCTCACCCAAAACTTGCACCAACATGATCCTTTCACTCCCAGAAGTCCTTCAATGTGTTTAGGTTTTTTCTCTCAACCCGTAGAAGTCGAATTCAAAGCTTCCCCCCAAAAACCCGAAAATGGTTCTTCACGGTTTCACTCACGGTTTCCTCTCAACTCAGCTCCTAAACTGAACCAAATGACCCAACTGAGTCCTCTCCTCACTCCTTTACTCTGTCGATCGATTCAAACGGCCAGCAACCCGTGGGAGACCAACTGAGATTTCTGAAAATGTCTCCCACGCACACAGAAGCCATAGCCATTATTTAACCCAGCCCGTGCACTTAGTCTCTGCCCAGACACGCAGGGATGCTTCCCACAATCTCAAAATTCATAAACTAACCCCACTCACCAGTCCACTTAGCCATAAACAATTGCACGCACAAAGCTCCACGGCCGCACTCTGTTTTTCACGGTGGTGCTACAGTAACCGCCGTGAAAATGACCAAAATGCCCCTCTGTGCAATAATTACCAAATTGCCCTCCAGCTTCCGTGACCCATAACTCGGTCATCCGATGTCCGTTTCAAGCGTGCCGCCTGTCGTTGTACTCAGGGCGTCGAGACGAACATAACGGTCTTCGAGTCAAATGCATATCAGTTGTCAAACAAAAAGTCAACTTTTCCCCATAACAACGCCCAATTACGGTAATGCCCCTGAACTTCCGAACATCATAACTTTCACCCTGATCGTCCGAAACGAACGTGCCACCTGTCTATGAACTCGTGACGTCCCGAACTACGTCACGGTCATCACTCCACGTCCGTTCGACCCCCCAATCAAAAAGTCAACAAATTGACCACACAAAACACAGGGGTAAAAACGTCGTTTTATTCAATATTTTACAATATTACATTTCCAGAACGTCCGGGGCGTTACATATGGAGCTGTCACGTGGCCGTAATTCCCAAAATGACCAAATTGCCACTGTCAATAACGCTGATCATTTGAAAACACCCGCACATTAAATAATCTATTTACCAGCTAAATACGTTATTTGATCGGGTTAAAATCTCCGTAATATTAATATTCTCCCCAAGAGTTAATTGACATTATTCATAGTAACAGGATAATTAATATTAATATTAAAAACAATAATTGCCATTACTATCATGATGAGCCATCATTATAATTATTAAATAATATATTTAATAATAATAAATTTTTTATTACTTAAAAATTCAACCGACCAATCAGAACGCTCCAAGGCTCCCAAGATTTTCTTATAAATAGCGGAGCACATTTCATTTCCAAGGTACGTCGATTCTTCGCTTCGAAGTATATCCTTTTTCTCTCTCAAAGCTAACTTAGGTATCGGAGTGTTCTTGGTCGAACAACCCCCCGGGTAAATTGATCGAGGCAACGATAGCTAATTGTTTACTGTTTGCAGGAATTGTGAGGACTTTTCGCTGCGGGTTCGATAATTGATTCAACAGCACCTAACATTTCATTGCTAATTAATATGTACCATATATTTAGTTAGTATATGTAAATATTGGAAGTGAGTGATATTGAGCAGGTTATTTTGTTTCAAATATTGGTAATTAATGACATTTGAAGTGGATAATTTTGGCCAATTTTGGTTCCTATTTTCAATTAGAATAGTGCAACATTAATTGATGAAAAAGAATACCTAAAACAAGATGATTGATAAACTTTAGAAGAGAAAGCTAATTCACCGAAAAAACAAAGGTCGGGTGTTGAGTGGAACCCAAACCACTTTTGCCCCATTAACCACTATTTTCTTTGTGAATTAGGAAGTTCGAATTTGAAATGTGTTCAAATATTAAGTTATCTCAAGTTATGGTGTTGGCATCTTTCTTTATTGTTAAGGTGGGTAAGACACTAGCATGGAACGGAAGGTCAAAATATGAAGAGATAGATATCTATTACGTTTAGAATAATATTACGAAGTTCATATTATTATATCAGATTTTCTAATATGAATAAGATTTGTTAGTATAAATTAAATTCACTTATACTAATATTGAGTTTTATAATTTGTGATTAAATAAACGGGTTATGACCCGTTTAATTTTACGTATTGAATTTTCTTTCTTTAATTTTAAGTATTGAATCCAGTGTCTCAAATCTTGTACGTAGTTATGACACGTTTAATAAACGGGTGAGTTTCAGGTCAACTTGTTAACCCGTATAATGACATATTAACCCGTTTAATTAATAAGTAGATTTTGGATTAACTTATAAACCCTATTGACGTATATATAGACCAATATAATGAATGTGTCATTATTAACTCATATATCTACCCATTTACCTACATAATACCTATTAAATCTTATAGTATAAATAGGTTAAACATATTGTTGATGCAAAAATTGTACTAACGAGACTGTAAAGACACGCACGCCACAAGACACAAGAAAGTACGTGGTTCACCCAAATTGGGCTATGTCCACGGTGTTGTCTCCCTCTTATTAATAATAATATGATGATATTGTTTGTACAAGTTTAGGAGGTTTAGAACCTTTAGAGAGAGAAAGTAGAGAGAATGGAGAGAGTGGTCCTTTTAGTGGGAGAGGGGCTCCCTATTTATAGAATTTGTCTAGGGTTTAGGTTAGGGTAATAGTAATGGGCTTTTGAGGGATGGGTCTTGTGTGATCTTTGAGGTCTTCTAGTAAGCCTATCCCTTGATCCAGTGTAGTATTTTAACAGGCATGTTGCTTGGTCAGATGTCACGTCGACACATAGTACATAGATTAAGTTGGTCAAACGGGTCATAGATTAATTTGGTTTTGAGTATGACCTGTTTATTGAATAGGTTATATGGGTCAGACAGGTTACCTAAGTCATTAACGGGTTGAGTTCAGGTTGGACATCCTTGACACGATTATTAAACGGGTCGAATTCGGGTTGTGCATATTTAGATAAAATATAATTCATAACACGATACGAGCCCGACACGACACGACCCATTTCCAACTTTAAATGCTAGCTCCGCGCAAAGTAAGCACTATGCACGAGCAGACTGAACTATACAGCAAAATTTTCATGCAATGCATGTACACTTTGATACCACTAGGGCTCACAAGTATAGGGAGTAAGGGTACTTAATTAATTGGAGTTTTGTAAAAACACTTTCTCTTATGTAACTATATTTAAAAACCTTGAAACTATTTCATCATTACCAAAATAAACATTTCAAAAACTGTGACTTTCAGAAAGAAATCATATAAATGATCATAATATTATAAGTATAAACATTCTAAACATGATACTCCAATCTATTTAATAAGCAATTACATACTTTCTATCAATAACATAATAATTATAAATAATACAGAACTGCTAAATACGTTTGAAAAAAACAATTGTTATCATTGTATATCATAAAAAAATGTATTTTTTTACAAAAGAAGAGAAATTTCATTAAAGATCAACATATACATTTACATCAGCCGAAGGGTATCAAACAACCGGGAGGCCAATTTGGTGTCATCAACCTCATGGCCTTCTCCATATTACCTTTGCATGTCACTGGAGATACTAATTTGGTGTCATCTACCCCAGCAACGGGCTTTGGATTCCCCATACCTAATCTGCCACTCAACCATGACCCTCTAGTTTAAATCTCCATCAACACCATCCAAACGCACTTAAAGTCTAGAATTTTCAAACCAAAAATTCAAACTTCCTTTGTTGCAGATTACCTTATCCAGTAGGCCCCCTAGTGGCTCTTCTTGGTCTTAGAGATGAAGTCACTTGTGTTACGTAGGCTTACTGCGTCCCTCATTGACGCAAGGCAATGGTAGATGCATAATGCACTTGGGATTTAGTTCCACCCACCGAACAATAAAATAGTGTTGGTTGCAAATGAGTTTTCTATGTTAAAAGGAACTTTGATGGGTCTATTGAGCACTATAAAGTGCCTTTACTGGAAAAATATTTTTATCAACATCAAGGCATTGACTAATGTAAAAACTTTTACCCCTGTTATTAAACCCACTATCATCTGGATTATTCGTATTTTGGCGGTTACTGTTGGTTGGTCGATTCACCAACTGGATGTGATCGAAGAATGTTGGATTTCAAAGATGAAGGGCCTTCAATTCAAGTATTTCCTTATCTCACTCTTATGTAATCGTGCACAGGTAACAATTCTGATGAGCTTCTCTTTATCTGATTTTCAGGGAGGGTCGAAGACCACTGCAGATTTCGTGCACAGGTATTACTCTTCACTCAAATCTCTTAGCTGAAAAATAGAGCCTAGCTCTAATGGTTTAGTATATATGAGTTTTTGTGTGATGATGTTGAAACAAAGAACTGAATTGAATTGATCTTTTACTGTATGAATTTTAGGTTTCAAACAATGCATGTAACGACCCGAACTTTTATAAATAATATTTTAATGTAAAATGACCATTTTGCCCTTAGTGGGGAAAAAGTTGACTTCAAACTCGGGAGATATTTTGGACTTGGACCTATGATTGTGATGTAGATCGGGACGTCAATAGTCCGTAAACATGCGGCACGTCGAAATCGGATTTCAGATGGAGGAGTTATGGTCACGGAAGCGAAAACGGATAACTTTATGCCTTGGGAATTGTGCTAATTAAATTAATATCTTATTAGGTGAGACAATTAAATGGGGACACTTGGATGAGTGACAAGTGTCAATCATCCCTCAGCTAGGGTTTCACTTGGGAGAATCTGATTGGCCCATTATTTAAACCCCCCCTTAATCTCTCTTGCCCCCATTCGGCCGTGCCCCACAACCAACACACACACATACACACCCATTTAATTGCACCACCATACCCGACCACCACCATTTCACCAGCCACCATGACCAGCTGAGGGAGTACAGCTAAGAGAGTGACCAGGAGGAGCTGACGATGTCACGGCAAGGTTGAGCTACGATAGAGCCACGACGGAAAGGTGAGGAACGTTCTAACCCGAGCCCGTGTTTTTGAACCAAAAATGGAAGTCATGTTTCTAGCGTACATTTATCGTTTTTAAGGACACGATTATGTTCTAGGGATAAAGGTGGGCTTGGTTTCGAGGCAAACGGCGGCTGGAACAGCGAGATAATGACGGAGGAAACCACGGGTTACTGTTCATCGAAGTTGCAGGTGAGATCTAGTCTATTTTTAGTGATTTTGATTAGTTAGAACTGTAAATGGGATTAAGACGAACACTTAGAAAGAAACAAGAGGAAAAATGGATGAAAAAAGGAAAAATGGCGACCGGGTCAAGTCGCGGCTCTGTGCGACCAGATTACAGACATCGGATCAACCCATCGCAAGGTAGGGGATGATGATGTCAGTATGCTGACGTCATCATGTCAAACCTGTCAGACACATGACCCAGTGGATGTACGACATGTGGTAGTGACATGGATCAGTCATCGGTTGACACGTGGCACATATCAGAGTCTGACACGTCAGACCTGACAGCTGTCAGATGACGTCAGCAGTGACGTCACCGATGACATCAGCAGCCACTATAGCAGCGTTGACTGTACGTTGACCAGGTGCATGGGGGTGTGTGTGAACAGTGTTTTAGATGGTAACAACACCATCTTTTAGGTTTTGACGATACGAATCCAGTGGAGGTGGTTTCGTGTTGATCAGAGATTGTTAAGTTGGTCAAAATTGGGTTTAATGCCTCGAGAAGCGTCTTTGGGTGATTTTCTCAGGCCGGTTTCATTCTAGGGTTTCATGATTGAGTTGTAGGGACTTGTAGTGACCTTTATGTGTACTTTAGACATGACAGGGACTGTACGATAGCACCGGGACAAGTTTAGACGTTCGGTTTAGCAGCGGGACCAGACTGTGAGTGGGCTTTTGGTTTCTAAATGATTGCATGCATAAATGTTTTTACTATTTCACTTTATAATTGAGACGGGCTACTATGGGTATTATTTTATGATGCTTATTACATATTATGATGTTTTGGGTATGAGACCCGTCTGGATTATATATGGATCGTTTTCAGGGATCATCAGGGGATTTAGTATATCTATACTACTATTGTGTTGTAATTACCGACCTTATTGTTATTGTCTCCTCTAGGGAGGGTCGTTGACCTGGGTGGACCCTAGAGTAGTCACGGTGTACTAACTGAGAGGAGTCACCCCCGTGGGGTACTTACTATCAGGAGGGCATTATGATTATACCTCGTGTAGTGATCCGGGATACCCGACACTAGTGGACCTAGAGCATACTCTGGATTTGAGACCCTGAGTGGCACGCGTAGCCTTAGGACCATGACATTATTAGGCATCGGGGATGCCAGACATAAAATTGTCTGGGTTTGCTTTTACAGTTCACTATTACAATGGTTTTCCCTATTCAGTTATTTATATGATTCTATGATTTATGATACAGTTATGATTACTTATATTTGATTCAATGCATGCAAGTTTTGAAAACAAAGGGGTAAAACCTTATGATTATTATATTTAAACTGGTTTTGGAAACTTACTTATTTTCGACCCACTCACTCTTTATTGTTTTAATTGACCCCTCCAGGCCGTGCTACTGTGGTAGAAGAGGAGGATCCGGAGTACGAGGCATAGATTCTTTTGTTGTGCACCTGTACACCCTGTTGGGTAGGTCGAACACTATTTTTTAACCGGACATTTGTGCTCGTATTTTGTGTTTGTTGTAACGACCCGTCCCGAATTCTGGGATTAGTTTAGTGATTAATCTTGATTAGTGAGGTTGAACGGTGGTTAGTAGGGCGGAATCGGATAAATTGTGCAAAATGACCGTTTTGCCCCTAGTCGTGGGCAAAATGTTGACTTTTTGTTCGGGCGGTCAAATGGACTTTGACCGATGACCGCGACGTAGTTCGGGACGTCACGAGTTCATAGACAGGTGGCACGTTCGATTCCGACATTCGTAGAGAAAGTTATGGTGTTCGGAAGTTGAGGGGTATTTTGGTAATTTGGCTTGTTAGGGGCCAAATGTTGACTTTTTGATCGGGAGGTCCGATGGACGAAGGCCAAGGACCGTTACGTAGGTATCGTCGATACGAATCCAACGACAGGCGGCATGCCGAAATCGGAGATCCGACGACGACGTTATGGTCAAGGAAACGAACTAACGAACCGAGGCCGGGATTAAAATAATAATATAATATTGAATAGTGACCGTTGACCCTACACACCTGGATGAGTGACAAGTGTCACCCATCCCTTGTTTCCAGCTCCTTGTTTCCCTCCAAACATCATCATTACTACATCATCATCATCTAATCCACCATTTCCCATAATTTTCTCCATTTTGTTCCTAAACCGTGCACAAAATGTGGGATTCGGATTAGGGAGAATTGGCTCCCTTCTTCTGCTGTTCTTGTGAGAAAATGGGAGACTAGGATGAGGGAATTAACGGGGAAACACGAGGGGTTGTGAGGATGTTGAATTTTGGATTTTGGATTTCGGGAAAATTGGGGGGAAAATTCGAATACTGGGAATTGGGCTGTGATGATCGAATTGGAGGTTACAAACATCTTCCTGAGGTTGTGACGAGTCGATCCACATCAAAAACGAGAAGGAATGGTGCCGTTTTGGCTCTGATCGAGCTTGGTGACAGAGGAAGAAATCGAGGCTGAGTCGTGGAGTTTGGGGCTGTGATTGACTCAATTGTTGTGGGGAAATGATTTCTCATGATCCCACGATGCTTCTGGGATCATCAATTGAAGGAAACCGGCTGAGATCGATGAAACTCCATGGTTGCACAGTGGACGGTGTTCATACTTGAGTCGTGATCATTTACTGATCAAACGACGAAATTGATGTGGGGGAATTGTTCCTCGTGGTCCACTGATGCTTCTGGTTGAACCAATTTAGGGAAATCAATCGAGATTGAAGGAATCCCATGATTGAACAGTGACCGGGTGTTCTTCGTGGATCATCATCGAATCGTGGGAATCTGGGTAAGGATTTGTGTAATTGAGTTTACAGACTTATAATTGGACTTAAAACGAAGCTAATGGATTGATCAATTGAAGGAATTAGGATCGAATTGACAGGATTGGAACCGGGTTGTGTCGCGGGTGAATTAGACCCGTTTACCAGACAAACGGGTTGGGCTGGTGACACTGTAGCAGGTGCGTGAGTTTCACGCGCAGCCACTCACGGCGGCGCGTGACGGCGCGTGGGCACGGATCTCGAGGTGAGGTCAACATGACTTCTGTCCTATTTAATGTAACGGACATTTTGGAATTGGTTTCGTGTCGATCGGACACCGTCTCGATATTGTTCGGGATGTCCGAAGGTTTTAAATTAAGTTTAAAAATAAGTAAAAATTCTGGAAAATTACGGGACTTTGATAGGATGTTAATGTTGAGGTTAGTGACCCTCTAATGTGATTTGGACAGGATTGGGAGTCCCGGTGATAGTGGTGTGGCCCGGGAGGGCCGGTGGCACGCGTATCGAGGCACACGGTTAAAACGGTCTGTGAGTGGACTTTGGTTTTATAAATTCTATGCATGCTTAAATGTTTTATATGGAGTATGGTTGTGATTGTGTGATGTTGATTTGGTTGTTGGTAAATTGTACGGTTTCACGTATTTCGAGGCGATTTACGTGCTTGCACGTAAATCGAGGTTTTCCGGTTTTACATGGATTTTCCATATTTATGATTTGGATATAACATGATAAAATGGTTTTGAAATTGGAAATATGAACTCGGGCTTGAGGCCCACTTGTTTTGGAAATTTCGGACTTGGAGTCCATTTGAGAATCGGGCCGGGGGCCCAGTTGGTTAATGAAATCGGGCGAGGGGCCCAGTTGGTATGAAATCGGGCTGAGACCCATTTGAGTTATGTTATCGGGCCAGGGGCCCAGTTGATTTACGAATTCGGGCCGTGGGCCCAGTGGGTTTATAAGTCGGGCTGCGGGCCCAGTTGGTTTACAAAACGGGTCGTGGGCCCAGTGGTTTATAAAATCGGGCATGAGGCCCAGTTGGATAATAAATGTGATTTCGGGTCAGGGACCCTATATTTTATAATGGTGATTTTGGGTCAAGGACCCTAAATGGAATTATGTGGTTTTATGGAAATTTCGGGCAGGGCCCAATGGTAATAATGTGATAAAAGGATTTAATAAAACTGTTTTCCATATACCATCTGGATACAAGGATATATGATGGTCTCCTCCAGATGTCTGGGACACTGGGGAAGTCACGGTGCATTGCCTGCGAGGGGTCATTATACGGAGCAGCCGGACCGTATGATGACTCAGGAGCAGGATTGCTATGATTGACGTCAGGGACGTCAGACATCAGGGATGTCAGATATATGGACCCGGAGAGACCCCGTGCAGCACGCGTAGCTTATGAAACCGTGAGATATGACGTCAGGGACGTCTAGCGTCTGGGACGCTAAGCATCTGGGATGCTGGTGATGGTAATGGTAAAATATGGATTAATGAATAAAATGGCTTATTAGTTGGATATGTGTTATGTGGTAAAAATGGATTATTGGTTATGATATGGTATGTAGGGTCGGGGACCCTAAATGGTTTTGGATTTTTGAATTGATGTTCATCTATGGTCGTGGGTGGTGACCCACATGGTTTTAATATGTATGGTGGTGGTATTCCACGGTTTTGGGCTGAGTTCCCACACTTGGTTTTTGGTTAACGGTTTTCGGGCTAAGGCCCTAATGGCTCGGTTGAGCAAACGTTTTGGTTACTGGTTTTTGGTGGCATGCATACGTTTTTATTGGAGGGCATAAATGTCTTATAAATGTATTTGGTAAACTTATTGGTTTTTGTCCACTCACAGCTTTTGGTTTTAATGCCCTTCAGGTTGATTACGGATGCGATTGCAGCAGGGACTGGGACATTGCACACCTCCTCCATCGATCCTTGCGCACTCTGGATGCCCTGTTTGGGCAGTGGCTCGTGGTTATCCCTTGTCTGACACCCCTTGTTGGACGGGAGCAGGGCACATTCCACGGTAATCCCGGAGGGATTGGGATGGGTCCTGTCAACTTGGTATCAGAGCATGGTTGCTCTATTTGTGCGCGCAGGTCGAGGGTGTGATGTCTCATTGGGCTGCAATTCGTTATCAACCTGATAGATAGTGTTTGGGTTTGGATAGTGGATGGAGTGCGATTGGCCCGATACGCCGTGCGTTAATGTGATTCGACCCAAGTGGGGTTGATTGTGGTGAACTGGTATAGTGGGACCGTCGGTTCGGTCATGTGATATTGGATTGTTGTGCTGCTAGGTGCAGCCAGGTTCGGGGAACCTCATGTGAGTAATGGTTTAAAAATGTGAACCCTTGTGGTGGTTTCTCGTGTGCGGGATGTTGGTTCATCGGAGTTGGCCGATGACCTAATGGTGGAACCCACGTTGATGGGATGGTAGGATTGGATTTGACGTCTATTCGATGTCAGGACCGCGGGGTCGGTCAGGTTGTGGATTTTATAATACGGAAAACTGTTTGGTTCGGTTGAACCATAGGGTGTGATTGTGGAACCCTAGTATTAAAAAGGTAAACCTTAATTGTGGCTAGTGGATGAGAACTTGTGCTGCGACGAGCGGCTGAGGTCATGGATGACCATGTGGATGACTCTGGTGAGTCTAGGCTGAACTATGGGATTCGATTTACGGATACGGTTCTGAGATAAATTATGGAATCCCGTGTTGGATCGGGTATTGGTGTGATGTGTGGATGCGGATCTCGATAGCAATGACAGTTAGTCGGAAGTCATATGGAGATGACTGGCTATCGAGGGTAATTGGTGTGGTTATAATACTTGGGGATCAGGGGACGCTCAGGGAGCGTTCATTTTCCTGATGTGGATTGTCAGAGTGGTGGTACCCATAGTCGTGAGGTACGGGATCGTCGTTCGGTATGAACGGAGATCCAGGGTTGTTGTATTTGCACACGGTGTGCTAGTATGGATGTTTGCGGGTTGGTACTTTTGTGCTGATGCTAGTATGGATGCCTGTGTACTGATATTAGTGTTGTTGATAGAGTGTTGGTGCTGGTACTAGCGCTGGTGCTAGTGTCGGTAATGGTGTTGACGATGAGCCACCAGTCGGGGTGTGACTCCGTCATGATGGACATATGTTCGGTCTTTGAGATTCGATAGTGGTTGAGTGATGGACTGGATGGGATCCAGATAAGACTGTGCTGTGTTGGGATAAGTCCCAATAGTGGTGAGATAACCAGTAAGGAGTGGATTAAAATGGTATAATTAAGATTTAAGAAATTTTGGGATGATTAGTGGATTTGGGGAGTTGTTGGCAACTCCAAAATTTGTGTGATTTTATGTTTTTAAATATCCCTAAAATGTACATGGAAATGATTAAGACTGGAAAAGACGAGGAAAACCATTAGTGGTATAAAGGTAGGAATTTGTAATTGAGAACTTGGGAAACCGAGTGTCGAACCTGTAAAGGTCGGGATGTGCGAACGAAACAATAACGGATCGATTGCGGACACGGGGTTGTCCAAGTGAGGTGAGGAGGTAGGAAGTCTAGTGGTTAGACTTGACGTCTCAATGGGAGCATGTCTGTTTCCAACATGGTTGGAACCTTAGTGTCGAGGAGAGTTGTGATTGGGGAACGAGAGTGGTGTTCGTTTTTGGTGATTGGTATTCCGAAGTCATTGGGGTTGACTTCTTGCTTTCTGCCCTGGCAGACGTTGAGTGTAGTTACCAGTACGTTGAGCGTGTATTGGTTGGTGAGTTCTTGTGTGTTGCGAGGTCATTGGGAGGAGCTACGTGTTCGAAATTAGGTAAACGAGATTTCTCATTTTCTGCTTGGTGGCAGACGATGTTGGGGTACATGGCGTGGTGAGTGCAGTGAGTTTTGTTGCATCCACGTAGGATGAGTATTGGTGTCATTATTTTGGATCATCCTTGGTTTTTCCTAGGTGGAATGACAAGGATCGATACGAACTTGGGTGTGTGAGTCGTAAATGACGACATTAAACTTCTTTTCGAAGTGGGGCCCGTATGGTATTCTACTCGGGTGAGTAGGTTTTCAAGGTAGTTGAATTTTGTCAACCTTAGACGTGTGGAGGTTGGATTGGCTTCCCTATGAAGTCAATCAAGTGTATTGAACGGGTAACCGATAGGTTAGGTTGTGGTGTGTCTTGGTAAATCTGAATGAGATTTCGGGATTTGGAATCGAATTTCTGGGTGACGATTCAGGATTCGATTTTGAAACTTGAAAGTATATTTCCGGATTTGGGTACGGAATGGTTGTTCCAAATGCTAGCTTACGGAATAATGATTTCGGATTCGGATTTGGAAATGAGTTAAAATGGGATATCTGGGTTTGGATCCGGGATTTCTTACGAAGTTGCGGATTCAGATTCGGAAGTGGAACTAGATGTTGGGTGGAGTTTCGATTTGTCTCATGTTAGATTGGGCAAACGTACTCCATTATTGGAACACGTTCGGCTATGACCTAGGTGGTTGTAGTCTGGTTATTAGGTAGATGTGTGTGCTTCGTACATGGTTCGAGGTACAATACCTTGTAGACTTGTGATGTCTAGTTACGGTATACGGGATATACCCGAGGTGTGTCGGTGAACGTGTTGGTAGTCGGATTGGTTCCGATACCATGGGATTGGTTGTGGACCGGACATTACTATGCAATGGGTCATGGTAATTCCGATGTGTTTAATTACACACAGGTCGTGTGAAAATGTTGGTAAATGTATTTGTGAGTCGAGTACGTTGGTGGCTTGTGTGGCCACGAGTGAGTCTAGTGTCAGTTTTCGACTGACAACAACAGTGTGGTGACAGTTTGTCAGGATGTGTCAACATAGATTGTTGAGTGGGGTCAGCTGACTCCTAGTGGGAGTGGGAAAGGAACCGTCGAGTTGTTGTGTTAACGAGAGGGTCGATATGACAAGTGGTGTCAAATTCGAAACAAGTAGTTTCAGTCATTCGACGGGGTCGAATGTAGTCGTTACGTTTTGAGTACTAGTGGTACGTTTGGGCGTAGACAAGTTTTGTCTAAGTAGTTGGTGTACGGGTGTACACGTGTTGCGTGGTCGATTCCACTTTCCACGGGGTGTTTGTGGAATCAGGGTAATCAAGTTTCGAGAGCGAAATTTATTAAGGAGGGAAGTACGTTGAGTTTAGAGCGGTTGGAATTTCGAGGACGAAATTTATTAAGGAGGGAAGGTTGTAACGACCCGTCCCGAATTCCGAGATTAGTTTAGTGATTAATCTTGATTAGTGAGGTTGAACGGTGGTTAGTAGGGCGGAATCGGATAAATGGTGCAAAATGACCGTTTTGCCCCTGGTCATGGGCAAAATGTTGACTTTTTGTTCGGGCGGTCAAATGGACTTTGACCGATGACCGCGACGTAGTTCGGGACGTCACGAGTTCATAGACAGGTGGCACGTTCGATTCCGACATTCGTAGAGAAAGTTATGATGTTCGGAAGTTGAGGGGTATTTTGGTAATTTGGCTTGTTAGGGGCCAAATGTTGACTTTTTGATCGGGAGGTCCGATGGACGAAGGCCAAGGACCGTTACGTAGGTATCGTCGATACGAATCCAACGACAGGCGGCATGCCGAAATCGGAGATCCGACGACGACGTTATGGTCAAGGAAACGAACTAACGAACCGAGGCCGGGATTAAAATAATAATATAATATTGAATAGTGACCGTTGACCCTACACACCTGGATGAGTGACAAGTGTCACCCATCCCTTGTTTCCAGCTCCTTGTTTCCCTCCAAACATCATCATTACTACATCATCATCATCTAATCCACCATTTCCCATAATTTTCTCCATTTTGTTCCTAAACCGTGCACAAAATGTGGGATTCGGATTAGGGAGAATTGGCTCCCTTCTTCTGCTGCTCTTGTGAGAAAATGTGAGACTAGGATGAGGGAATTAACGGGGAAACACGAGGGGTTGTGAGGATGTTGAGTTTTGGATTTTGGATTTCGGGAAAATTGGGGGGAAAATTCGAATACTGGGAATTGGGCTGTGATGATCGAATTGGAGGTTACAAACATCTTCCTGAGGTTGTGACGAGTCGATCCACATCAAAAACGAGAAGGAATGGTGCCGTTTTGGCTCTGATCGAGCTTGGTGACAGAGGAAGAAATCGAGGCTGAGTCGTGGAGTTTGGGGCTGTGATTGACTCAATTGTTGTGGGGAAATGATTTCTCATGATCCCACGATGCTTCTGGGATCATCAATTGAAGGAAACCGGCTGAGATCGATGAAACTCCATGGTTGCACAGTGGACGGTGTTCATACTTGAGTCGTGATCATTTACTGATCAAACGACGAAATTGATGTGGGGGAATTGTTCCTCGTGGTCCACTGATGCTTCTGGTTGAACCAATTTAGGGAAATCAATCGAGATTGAAGGAATCCCATGATTGAACAGTGACCGGGTGTTCTTCGTGGATCATCATCGAATCGTGGGAATCTGGGTAAGGATTTGTGTAATTGAGTTTACAGACTTATAATTGGACTTAAAACGAAGCTAATGGATTGATCAATTGAAGGAATTAGGATCGAATTGACAAGATTGGAACCGGGTTGTGTCGCGGGTGAATTGGACCCGTTTACCAGACAAACGGGTTGGGCTGGTGACACTGTAGCAGGCGCGTGAGTTTCACGCGCAGCCACTCACGGCGGCGCGTGACGGCGCGTGGGCATGGATCTCGAGGTGAGGTCAACATGACTTCTGTCCTATTTGATGTAACGGACATTTTGGAATTGGTTTCGTGTCGATCGGACACCGTCTCGATATTGTTCGGGATGTCCGAAGGTTTTAAATTAAGTTTAAAAATAAGTAAAAATTCGGGAAAATTACGGGACTTTGATAGGATGTTAATGTTGAGGTTAGTGACCCTCTAATGTGATTTGGACAGGATTGGGAGTCCCGGTGATAGTGGTGTGGCCCGGGAGGGCCGGTGGCACGCGTATCGACGCACACGGTTAAAACGGTCTGTGAGTGGACTTTGGTTTTATAAATTCTATGCATGCTTAAATGTTTTATATGGAGTATGGTTGTGATTGTGTGATGTTGATTTGGTTGTTGGTAAATTGTACGGTTTCACGTATTTCGAGGCGATTTACGTGCTTGCACGTAAATCGAGGTTTTCCGGTTTTACATGGATTTTCCATATTTATGATTTGGATATAACATGATAAAATGGTTTTGAAATTGGAAATATGAACTCGGGCTTGAGGCCCACTTGTTTTGGAAATTTCGGACTTGGAGTCCATTTGAGAATCGGGCCGGGGGCCCAGTTGGTTAATGAAATCGGGCGAGGGGCCCAGTTGGTATGAAATCGGGCTGAGACCCATTTGAGTTATGTTATCGGGCCAGGGGCCCAGTTGATTTACGAATTCGGGCCGTGGGCCCAGTGGGTTTATAAGTCGGGCTGCGGGCCCAGTTGGTTTACAAAACGGGTCGTGGGCCCAGTGGTTTATAAAATCGGGCATGAGGCCCAGTTGGATAATAAATGTGATTTCGGGTCAGGGACCCTATATTTTATAATGGTGATTTTGGGTCAAGGACCCTAAATGGAATTATGTGGTTTTATGGAAATTTCGGGCAGGGCCCAATGGTAATAATGTGATAAAAGGATTTAATAAAACTGTTTTCCATATACCATCTGGATACAAGGATATATGATGGTCTCCTCCAGATGTCTGGGACACTGGGGAAGTCACGGTGCATTGCCTGCGAGGGGTCATTATACGGAGCAGCCGGACCGTATGATGACTCAGGAGCAGGATTGCTATGATTGACGTCAGGGACGTCAGACATCAGGGATGTCAGATATATTGGACCCGGAGAGACCCCGGGCAGCACGCGTAGCTTATGAAACCGTGAGATATGACGTCAGGGACGTCTAGCGTCTGGGACGCTAAGCATCTGGGATGCTGGTGATGGTAATGGTAAAATATGGATTAATGAATAAAATGGCTTATTGGTTGGATATGTGTTATGTGGTAAAAATGGATTATTGGTTATGATATGGTATGTAGGGTCGGGGACCCTAAATGGTTTTGGATTTTTGAATTGATGTTCATCTATGGTCGTGGGTGGTGACCCACATGGTTTTAATATGTATGGTGGTGGTATTCCACGGTTTTGGGCTGAGTTCCCACACTTGGTTTTTGGTTAACGGTTTTCGGGCTAAGGCCCTAATGGCTCGGTTGAGCAAACGTTTTGGTTACTGGTTTTTGGTGGCATGCATACGTTTTTATTGGAGGGCATAAATGTCTTATAAATGTATTTGGTAAACTTATTGGTTTTTGTCCACTCACAGATTTTGGTTTTAATGCCCTTCAGGTTGATTACGGATGCGATTGCAGCAGGGACTGGGACATTGCACACCTCCTCCATCGATCCTTGCGCACTCTGGATGCCCTGTTTGGGCAGTGGCTCGTGGTTATCCCTTGTCTGACACCCCTTGTTGGACGGGAGCAGGGCACATTCCACGGTAATCCCGGGGGGATTGGGATGGGTCCTGTCATTTGTACTATCCCTAGTCTAGCAGCATTGAACTCTGAATTCGTATGTTTAACTTTATTTATTTAATCCGAAAGACTTTAGATCGGTTAAGTGTATTTTCGGTATGTTTAGAGTCGTTGTCAGGCAGGAGCATAGAGCATATCCCCGGGTGGTCCAAGTGGGATCGAGAAGGGTCCTGTCAACTTGGTATCAGAGCACTAGGTTAGTGGTTAGGGTATTAGGTTAGCCGTCTGTACCATGTACCTTGTCGCTTTGGGTGTTATTTAACATATCTATGCCTCTTAACATTTTTGTTATGCCTCCGAGACGCGATCCCCGAGCACTGACCGAGGAGTACTTAGTGAGGGAGATAGAGAGTGCGAGCATTGAGAGGGCCCAGCGATTGGGTGCCACAATCTTCAACGGAGGGTCAGACCCCTAGGAGGCACACCAGTGGATCGATCGTTGTGAGATGATATTCACGGTGATGCACTGCCCACCGGAGGAGCATGTGGTGCTGGCTACCTTTCTCCTAGATGGTTGTGTGTACCACTGGTTACACAATCTGGTGATGTCTGGGTGGACTTTCCACTCTACTACTTGGGAGACCTTCAAGGAGCGATTCCTTAACCAGTACTATTCGAGGTTCTTACACAACGCCCACGAGACCGAGTTACTTCTGCAATGCCCGCAAGACCGAGTTCCTTCAGTTCCAGTAGAGGAGCAAGACCATAGTGGAGTACGAACAGTCTTTCTTGATGTTGTCTCATTTTGCTGAAGCCTTTGTGAGCACAAAAGAGGACAAGTGTCGCAGGTTCGAGTTGGGGCTCCGAGGGGAAATTTCGGCCATGGTGACTGCTACCCACTTCGATTCTCTGAGAGACTTAATGAATGTCGCAACGCGGGTCGAGGCCAATCTCTCGGTGTAGCAGCAGACTGCCAGCGAGGCACGACGACGGGATCGTTCACACCTTGGATTTTCTGGCCAGCGGGGCTCGAAGGGTAGCCATCACAAAGGAGCTTCATCATCGGGTAGCTGGGGACGGTTTGGTCGACACGGGAGTCCCCAGATGTCAGGACAGAGGTTGGGTTCCTGGCAGTAGTAGCAGTCCCCCATGGGTGATTCACCAGGTGGATTTTCCGGTAGGCAAAGGGCGGTGACGGAGGAGCACAGGGACACGAATGGGCGACTAAACCCTTAGCTCGAGTCTATGCAGTTACCCAGCAGCATGCTAGGACAGTTTCGGGTGTTGTGACAGGTACTATTATTATAGCTAATCTTGTTGTTCGCATATTGATGGACTGTGGGGCTACTCATTCTTTTATTTCACAGAGTTATGTAAACTTATTCGGTTGTGAGGTGTCAGCACTTGTGAGTGGGATGGGTGTGGGTACACCGATGGGAGTTGTCTACCGATTGAGCCAAGTTATACAAGATTGCCCAGTGGAAGTGGAAGGCGTGGAGTTTCCAGCTAATTTGATTATAATGGACATGCATGACTTCAACGTCATACTAGGAGTCAACTGGTTATCAGACCACTATTCTTTGATTGACTGTTGCAACTAGTAAGTGATCTTGCGGAGTTCGGGTTTACCGGAGGTGATCTTCCAAGGAGAACGGGGAGTCTCGTCACCCGAGGTAATTTCCGCACTCATAGCTACTAAATTGTTACAGAAGGGTTGCCAAGGTTACTTAGCTTATGTGGTGGAAGCACAAGATGATTCTTTGAGAGCCGAGGATATACTGGTGGTAAGGGGAATTTCCTAATGTATTCCTGGAGGACTTGCCTGGGTTATCACCACCTCGGGAGATCGATTTCACGATCGAACTATTCCCTGGGACGTTACCAATATCGCAGGCGCCGTATCGTATGGCACCGGTGGAGTTACGGAAGTTGAAATCACAACTGCAGGTGTTGGTGGATCTGGGATTCATCCGACCCAGTACTTCACCATGGGGAGCAACTGTGCTATTTGTTAAGAAGAAGAAGGGTAGTTTACGGCTGTGTATGGATTATCGGAAACTTAATAAAGCAACAGTAAGGAACTAGTACCCCTTACCCAGAATTGATGATCTATTCGACCAA
The DNA here is from genome assembly GCA_032719365.1 of Prinsepia uniflora. Classification (NCBI taxonomy): domain Eukaryota; kingdom Viridiplantae; phylum Streptophyta; class Magnoliopsida; order Rosales; family Rosaceae; genus Prinsepia; species Prinsepia uniflora. Next base: position 31,407,776 of record CM064876.1, on the reverse strand, counting down.
TTACGGGGAGCGCAGTATTTCTCCAAGATTGATCTACGATCGGGCTATCATCAGCTGAGGATCGCTGAGGATGATTTAAAAACAGCGTTTCGGATGAGATATGGGCACTATGGGTTCTTGGTGATGCCATTTGGTCTGAAAAATGCACCAGCTGCATTCATGGATTTGATGACCCGGAAGAGAGTGAAATTTATTTGGGATGAGTGGTACGAGCAGAGTTTCCAGGAACTAAAACATCGATTGACAACTACACCTGTCCTTGTAATACTGGATAATTGTGGGGAATTCGAGGTCTACAGTGACGTATCGTTGCAGGGGCTGGTTTGCGTGCTGATGCAGAAAGGGAGAGTTATAACATACGCATCGAGGCTGCTTAAGCCACATGAGCTGAACTACTCTACACATGATTTGGAGTTGGCAGCGGTGGTTCATGCCTTGAAGATCTGGAGACACTATTTATTCGGAGTGACATGCAGGATTTTCACCGATCATCAGAGTCTGAAACATCTATTTACCCATAGTGAGTTGAATATGAAGGAACAGAGGTGGCTAGAGTTGATCAAGGACTAAGACTGTACGATTGAGTATCATCCAGGAAAGGCAAATGTTGTGGCGGATGCACTCAGCAGGAAGTCAGCAGGATTGATTGCTCATCTGAGGATGGTATATCTTCTATTGCTTGTGAAACTCCGAAAGACCGGAGTTATGCTTGGGATGGACGACTAGGGAGTTTTACTAGCCAGCTTTCATGTATGACCTATGCTGTTCGATCGGATCATTGAGGCTCAATTCCAGGATCTGACACTATGTGTTTACAGGATTGAGGTTGAAGCAGGAAAGAGACAGGATGTCACCATCCGGGACGATGGAGCTTTAGTGAAGCAGGGTTGTCTGTGTGTACCTGCGGTGACAGAAATGCGGAAGGATATTCTCGATGAAGCCCATAGTTCGACATATGCAATGCATCCGGGAGGGACAAAGATGTACCGTACCCTCCGAGACCACTATTGGTGGGCAAGTATGAAGAAGGATATCGCGGAGTTCGTCAGGAGGTGTTTGATTTGTCAGTAGGTCAAGGCTGAGCGGCAGAGACCGTACGGAGCCATGTAACCACTTTCGATTCCCGAGTGGAAATGGGATCACATTACGATGAATTTTTTCTTCAAGTTTCTGAGGACACGAAGTGGTTTGGATGGGGTCTGGGTGATTGTAGACAGATTGACCAAGTCAGCACATTTTCTGCCGATATGTGAGACGTACAAGCCAAACTGACTAGCTCAACTGTTCGTGAATGAGATCATTCAACTACATGGTATGCTGGAGTCAATAGTTTTTGATCGGGATCCACGTTTTACTTCCAGATTCTAGCGGAGTTTGCAGAACGCCTTGGGCACGAACTTGTACTTTATTATAGCTTTTCACCCACAAGCTGATGGCCAATCCAAGAGGACTATACAGACACTGGAGGACATGATGAGGGCATTTGTACTACAGTTCCAGGATTCGTGGGATACTCATTTGCCATTGATGGAATTTGCGTACAATAATAACTATCAGACAAGTATCGGAATGGCACCTTACGAGGCACTGTATGGTCGGCATTGCAGGACACCTATTTGTTGGATGGAGGTGGGAGAGTGAGGAGCAGTGGGGCCGGATTTGATGGATATGACCTAGGAGACAGTCCGAGTTATCAAAGAGAGATTGAAGGTGGTGCAGGATCGCTGAGAGATATTTTGGACTTTGACCTATGACCGTTACGTAGATTAGGACATCACGAGTCCGTAGACAGGCGGTACATCAAAATTGGACTTCATACGGAGAAGTTATGGTCACGGAAGAAAAAACAGATAACTTTATGCCTCGGGAATTGTGCTAAATAAATTAATATCTGATTAGGTGAGACAATTTAGTGGGGACACTTGGATGAGTGACAAGTGTCACTCATCCCTCAGCCAGGGTTTCACTTGGGAGAATCTGATTAGCCCATCATTTAAACCCCCCCCCCCCCCCCCCCCTCTCAACCCCAAAAAATCTATGTTCCCCACATTCGGTCGTGATCCACAACCAACACACACACTCATTTAACTGCACCACCATTTCACCAGAAACTGTGACCAGCTGAGGGAGGTCGACTGAGAGAGTGACTAAGAGGAGCTGACGAAGTCACGACAAGGCTGAGCTGGGACGGAGCCACGACGGACAGGTGAGGAACATTCTAACCCGAACCTGTGTTTTGGAACCAAAAATAAAAAGTCGTGTTTCTAGCGTACGTTTATCATTTTTAAGGACCCTATTATGTTCTAGGGAATAAAGCGAGCAAGGTGGGCTAGGTTTCGAGCCAAACGACGGCCAGAACAACGAGATAACAACGGAGGAAACCACGGGTTCATCAAAGTTGCAGGTGAGATGTAGTTTGTTTTTGTGATTTTGATTAGCTAGAACTGTACACGGGATTAAGACGAACACTTAGGAAGAAACCAAAGGAAAAATGGATGAAAAATGGAGAAATGGTGACCGGGTCAAGTCGCAAGTTTGTGCGACCCGATTACAGACATACGGGTCAACCTGTCGCGAGGTAGGGGATGTGTAACGACCCGTCCCAAATTCCTAGATTAGATTAGTGACTAATCACGATTAGTGAGGCTAATCCGTGATTAGTAGAGCGAAATCGGGCGAACGATGCGAAATGACCGTTTAGCCCCTAGTGGTGGCAAAACGTTGACTTTTCAATCGGGCGGTCAAATGGACTTTGACCGATGACCGTGACGTAGTTCGTGATGTCACGAGTTCATAGACAGGTGGCACGTTCAATTCCGACGTTTGAGGAGGAAGTTATGACGTTCGGAAGTTTAGGGGCATTTTGGTAATTTTGGTTAAATGGGGTCAAATGTTGACTTTTTGACCAAAAGGTCCGATGGCCAAGGGCCAAAGACCGTTACGTAGATAAGGACGATACGAATCCATAGACAGGCGGCACACTGAAATCGGACTTCGAACGAGAGAGTTATGGGTCACGGAAGTTCGATTTCACTATGTACGAACTTCGAGACGGGGATGATTTGGCGAAATCTGATTGGGCAGATATTTTAGTGGGTCCCATGGATGAGTGACAAGTGTCACTCATCCTATTGGCTAACTCCCCCAATTGGTGGATCTATATAATATAATATTATTATTTTAATTATTTTATAATTAAACCTAACAACCATTAATCCTAACCATCCATTCCAAATTCATTTTTAAATCCACACCCTCCATCCCATCTCCCTCACATCCGATCAGCCTTCATCCTTCATCCTTCACCATCTTCATCATCACTTCATTCTTCTTTGTTTTTCCTAAAACCCGAAACCCCCCCTTAACCATTTTCTTCATTTTTCTCCAAGCAGCACACACACATACCACCATTCCCTAGGAGATAATATCATCGTGAGGAGTGTGAGAGGCGGAGGGCTGAGAGGCTGGACGGTGGCAGGCGGCGGAGGACACGGCGGAGCCGAACCCGTGAGGTAAGAAATCTTCAAAATTTTGAAATTATGTTTTAATGGTTTTTAGCTGATTCCAAGGATTGGGTTAGGTTGCTGGTAGTCCTAGGAGGTTAGTAGGATTGGTTTTGGGGCTTGGGGTGGCCTGGAACGGCCGTGAACGGCGGGGGAAAACTCACCCGCCATAGCCAATCTTGAAGGGTTAGTTTTTGATGTTTCCCTTTCATTCTAAGGTCCTAGAACTCTAGGTTAGGGAGAGACGAAGAGAATGGGACAAACAGGAACGATTTTGGTGGCCGGACGGCGGAGAACCGGCCGGATCAAGTCGCGGGTCACGGCGACCCGGTTGCAGGGTTCGGGTCGACCCGTCGAGTGGTTGAAGGTGGTGACGTGGCATGATGACGTGGCACCTGTCAGATTTTCAGGTGACATGGACCACTCATCAGCCGACACGTGTCACATGTCAGTGCACAATCAGCACTGACATGTCAGTGACGTGGCCCAATCATGGGCTGACACGTGGCACAGACGTGGACCAGTGCCGCGATGACACGTGGCACATGTCAGACTGCCACGTGGCACTGACAGCACAGTGACGTGGACCAATGGGAGCATGACACGTGGCACCTGTCAGAGTCTGACATGTCAGACCTGACAGCTGTCAGACGACGTCATGCTGACGTCAGCGATGACGTCAGCAGGTACTGTAGCAGGCGCGTGAAGCCCACGCGCAGCCACTTCAGGAGGCGCGTGAAGGCGCGTGGCAGGGAATCTGGGGAAGGTTCCAACATACGAAATCTTCTATTCGATGTAACGAACATTTTGGGACTGGTTTCGTGTCGATCGGAAACCGTCTCAATATGTTTCGGGGCATCGGAAGGTTTAGGTTCGGGATTAAAAATAGCTAAAAATACGGGAAATTTACGGGGCTTTGGTGGGAGGTTAATTAAGTAGTTAGTAACCTTCTATTACGATTTGGATAGGTTTGGGAGTCCCGGTGACAGTGATCGGCTCGGGGAGCCGTATGGCACGCAAATCGAGGCGGCAGCTCGGACGGTCTGTGAGTGGACCTTGTTTTCTAAATTGGTGCATGCATAAGTGTTTTTTATATGTTTTAATACATGTTTGATGATGCCATGGGTGCATTTCTATGTGGTTACGTATAAGCACGTATTTCGAGGTTTCGACCTTATACGGTGCTTATACGGGTCTGTACTTCTTTATTGATTTAAATGAATTGGATTTGGATTTCAAAAGGATAAACTCGGGTATGAGACCCATTTGGTTTTGTCTCGGGCATATGACCTCAGATATCGGGCACGGTGCCCAACTGATGTCCTATGTTCGGGTACGAGACCCAAGCTACTTTACGGTTTTGATTTCAGGTCAGGGAACCTTAAATGGATTTCCCGGTTCATGACGGTTTATGGGAACCGACACGAACTCTTAATATGGTATCATGGTTCATGACGGTTTATGGGAATCGGCTTGAACCCTTGTTGGTTATTACGGTACATGACGGTTTATGGGAACCGGCATGTTACCTGGCTATGTTACTACGGTACATGACGGTTTATGGGAACCGGCATGTTACCTGATTATGGATATTATGGATCATGACGGTTCAGGGGAACCGGTCATGAATGTTTATGTTATGTATATATATGTTCATCTACCTTCCTTTACTTCTATTATCTCCTCCGGGGAGGGTCGTTGGCCTGGGTGGACCCCGGAGTAGTCACGGAGCACCGACTGAGTGGAGTCACCCCCCAGTTGGGTTCCTTACTCTCAGGAAGGCTATGGTTACTATTACCTCGGGTAGGGTCAGTGGTCTGCGGACATTGACCTTGACTTTGAGATGACTCGGATTGAGACCCGAGTAGCACGCGCGTAGCTTTGGATACCGTGACAGGATTGGTTGTGTGACTTATATATATGTATGTGATGTATATATGATATATGATATGTGGTGCGCACAGGTGTGCACAGGATTTGAGCAGTGGCTCGTGTACTTGGTTTCTTTATGGTTTGGGGCCGAGTCCCTTATGGATTTGGGCAGTGGCCCGTATGGTCGTTTTCATTGTGGTCCCTTCGACCTTGGTTTATATCTGCTTTGGGCTTAGTCCCACATATGGTTTGTTTTGGATAAATGGTTTTCGAATGCATGCATCCTTTTTAGTGAAGGGTACAAATGTCTTTCTTATTAAATGTTTTTATAAACTCTTGTTTTGTCCACTCACAGCTTTTAATGTTTTGACTGCCCTTCAGGTTGACATCGGATGTGGACTGTAGCAGAGATCGAGATATCACATACCTCCTCCGGATCCTGGCGTACTCTGATAGCCCGGGAGGGCAAAGGACGAAAATATCCCTTGTCTGACACTTCGTGTCAGACGGGAGCAGGGTCATCCCGCACTAATCCCGGGGGGATTGGGATGGGTCCTATCAACGTGGTATCAGAGCATAGGATTGCTCATAGGATGCTTATCAGAGCGGGGTTGTCTCTATTCGAGCAACCGTGCAGCTCTTGGAGTATGTACACAGGTCGAGGATGTGATATCTCAATGGGCTACAGTTCGTGGTCAACCTGATGTTGAGGTGCCGGTACGATAGTTAGTAGGATTGGCATGCCTTGGTTCGGCATTTGAGGCCGGGGTTGCCATAGTTCTGTCGTGGTTGACAGTGTGAGACCCTACGGAAGGGATGACGTACCTGTACGTTAACGTTTTGATCGTGAGACGGTTAGTTGGGATCGTCTTCACGATGTCGTAGGATCGGTTCCGACGACTGGTTAGGAGTTGTGACCATTCGATAGTCGGATCTTGTTGTGTTCGGTGGCTATGCTCTTGGGAGCAGCCAGATTCAGGGAATCCTAGTTGGATTGACAGTAGGACTGGATTGACGTCTTTACGATGTCGGACCGCGGGGTCGGTCAGATTGTCGATTTTACTGCTTTTCGCAGTTGGGTTCAGTGGAACTCTAGGTGTGATTGTGGAACCCTGCCTTGGGTGTATGGTTCAGAAATGTGAGTTGACGAGTGGTTTGACTTGGACGACTATTCGGATTTGGATTCGTTAGTCGGTCTAGTCAGGCCAGCTTGTGTTGGGACTGCACTTCGCAGTCGGGGTTGTACTTATCGGTTAGACCTAGTTGGTTGTCGTGCTACTTTAGTTGTTGTAACGACCCGTCCCGAATTCCGGGATTAGATTAGTCACTAACATGGATTATGATTGTGATTGTATGATGTTGGTTTGGTTGTTGGTAAATTGTACGGTTTCACGTATTTCGAGGCGATTTACGTACTTGCATGTAAATCGAGGTTTTCCGGTTTTACATGGATTTTCCATATTTATGACTTGGATATAATGTGATGAAATGGTTTTGAAATTGGAAATATAAACTCGGGCTTGAGGCCCACTTGTTTTGGAAATTTCGGACTTGGAGTCCATTTGAGAATCGGGCCGGGGGCCCAGTTGGTTAATGAAATCGGGCCAGGGGCCCAGTTGGTATGAAATCGGGCTGAGACCCATTTGAGTTATGTTATCGGGCCAGGGGCCCAGTTGATTTACGAATTCGGGCCGTGGGCCCAGTGGGTTCATAAGTCGGGCTGCGGGCCCAGTTCGTTTACAAATCGGGTAGTGGGCCCAGTGGTTCATAAAAGCGGGCATGAGGCCCAGTTGGATAATAAATGTGATTTCGGGTCAGGGACCCTATATTTAATAATTGTGATTTTGGGTCAGGGACCCTAAATGGAATTACATGGTTTTATGGAAATTTCGGGCAGGGCCCAATTGTAATGATGTGATAAAGGATTTAATAAAACTGTTTTCCATATACCATCTGGATACAAGGATATATGATGGTCTCCTCCAGATGTCTGGGACACTGGGGAAGTCACGGTGCATTGCCTGCGAGGGGTCATTATACGGAGCAGCCGGACCGTATGATGACTCAGGAGCAGGATTGCTATGATTGACATCAGGGACGTCAGACATCAGGAATGTCAGATATATGGACCCGGAGAGACCCCGGGCAGCACGCGTAGCTTATGAAACCGTGAGATATGACGTCAGGGACGTCTAGCGTCTGGGACGCTAAGCATCTGGGATGCTGGTGATGGTAATGGTAAAATATGGATTAATGAATAAAATGGCTTATTGGTTGGATATGTGTTATGTGGTAAAAATGGATTATTGGTTATGAAATGGTATGTAGGGTCGGGGACCCTAAATGGTTTTGGATTTTGAATTGATGTTCATTTATGGTCGTGGGTGGTGACCCACATGGTTTTAATATGTATGGTGGTGGTATTCCACGGTTTTGGGCTGAGTTCCCACACTTGGTTTTTGGTTAACGGGTTTTGGGCTAAGGCCCTAAGGGCTCGGTTGAGAAAACGTTTTGGTTACTGGTTTTGGTGGCATGCATACGTTTTTATTGGAGGGCATAAATGTCTTATAAATATATTTGGTAAATTTATTGGTTTTTGTCCACTCACAGCTTTTGGTTTTAATGCCCTTCAGGTTGATTACGGATGTGATTGCAGCAGAGACTGGGACATTGCTCACCTCCTCCATCGATCCTTGCGCACTCTGGATGCCCCGTTGGGCAGTAGCTCTTGGTTATCCCTTGTCCGACACCCCTTGTTGGACGGGAGCAGGGCACATTCCACGGTAATCCCGGGGGGATTGGGATGGGTCCTGTCAAGTTGTGATGGACAGTTGGTGCAACTAAGGTCATTGGTGACCTGGTAGAGGACATTGGGTTAGTCGGAGTACGGCTGGTTAGTAATTGGTGGGACAAGTTATCAAGGTTGGTATTTGTCGATGGAATCCCGGAGCGGGGATACGGAGTATTTGGTACGGGCGAGTGATTCCGTTGGATGCGGGGTCTCGATAGCGGTGCCTGGTAGTTAGGTCTGCACGAGTGTGTGGCAGGCGCTATTGCCTAGTGTGGTTGTAGTTACAATTATTGGGAATCGGGGACGTTCGGGGGACGTTTCCTTTTGTCGCATGAGCTGTCAGGGTGACTATACCCAGAGTTGTCGGGTACGAGGGAGACAGAGTTTCTCCTATTCGAGCAGAGGTACGGGACCGTCGCTCGGTATGAGCAGAGATCCAGGGTTGTCAGTTTTGCACATGGTGTGCTAGTGTTATTGTTGATGCTAGTGTGGACACTTTGTGCTGATGCTGATAGGTGATAGTGTTGATACTGGTACTAGTGCTGGTGCTGGTGCCGGTGATCGTGATGACGATGAGTTACGGATCGGGGTGTGACATCCGTCGTAATGGGCATATGTTCGGTATATGTGGTTCAGGAGTGGATCTCAGATAGAGTTAAACTGGTTAGGGGACACGTGGTTGATGTCCGGGTATATTGTTTCCAATCTTGTTGGAACTTCGGAATCGCGAAAGGTTGGGATTGAGGTGACGAGAGGAATGCGGGTTTTCCGCATTGGTATTGGGTATGTCGAAGTCATTTTGGGTGAATTCTCAGGTTCTATCATAATTGATGGTGGTAGATGAGGTAGATGTTATTGATGTTGTTGGTTGCCACTAGTACACTGATCGTGTATTGGTTGGTGGACCCGTGATTGTCTTGGGTCATCAGGTGGAGTGAGTATATCGAAGTTAGGTGACTGAGATTTCTCATTTTCTACTTGGTGGCAGACGATGTTGGGTTACATGACGTGGTGAGTGCAGCGAGTGTTGTTTGCATTCACGTAAGATGAATTTTGTTGTCATTATCTTGTATCATTCTTGGTTTTTCCTCGGTGGAATGATAAGGATCAATACGAGGTAATCAGTGAAAACCCACAGTCTCGGCGTGTCTCGTCGTTGACTAATCTGTTTAGATGTGGGAATTGGTTTAGGACTTTGGGTATCGTTATGGATCTGGATCGTGGTCTTGATGATCCAGATAGGTGGAGAGTTTATCGCTCATACTTGGATGTTTGAGTGGGGCATGTTGGGACTGAACTTTTTTTCGAGGTAAATCCCATATGGCTTACTACTCGCCTGAGTAGTTGTCCGATGAGTAGTTTTCCGACGTGGTCGGATATGGTCAGCCTTAGGGATGTGCGGATATTGTGATTGGCTTCCCTATGAAGTCAATCGATCGTATTGTGGTAATCGGTTGAGCGGGTAACCGATAGGTTCATGATTGATACGTCTCGGTAGACGAGAACGATATTTCAGGTTTTGGAATCAGATTTCTGGATGACGATTCAGGATTTGATTTTAGAACTTGAAAAATGATTTCTAGATTTGGGTTTTGGAATCGGATTCTGGGTGACGATTCAGGATTTGATTCTAAAGCTTGACTGTAGATTTTCTTTTTATGGATTTGAGTTCGGAATGGTCATTCCTAATACTAGTTTACGGAATGATGATTTCGGATTCGAATTTGGACATGATATGGATATGACTTCTGGGTTTGGATTCGGGATTTCTTACGAAATTGCGGATTCAGATTCGGATTTGGAAATAAATAATGGGTCGGAGTTTCGATTTGTCTAATACTGGATTGGATAAATGGACTCCATCGTAGAAACGTGATTGACTACGACCTGGATGGTTGTAGGCTGATCGATGGATAGATGTATGTACTTTGTACGTTGTTCAAGGTACGATACTGGGTGTACTTGTCGTGCCTGGTGACGGTATATAGGTTATACCCGTAGTATGTTAGTGAGCGTATTGGTAGTCGGATTGGTTCTGATACCATCGGATTAGTTGAGGTCGTGGACTAGACATTGGATACTGTGCAGTGGGTCATGGTATTTCTGATGGGTCTAGTTACACACAGGTCGAGTGCATGGTTGGTTAGTGTTCACTCATGGTTGAGTAAGTTGGTGGTTAGTGTAACCACAAGCGTATCGTGTTAGTCTTGACTGACGACTGTCAAGTGGTGACAGTTTGTCGAAGGTGTCAGCGTGGATTGTTGAGCGAGGTCTGGTGACTCCCAGTGGGAGCAGACGTCAGGATAGATTGGTGAGTGAGAAAGGGAACCGTCGAGTTGTTGTGTCAACGAAAACGGTAGATTTGACAAGTGATGTCAATTCGGAGCATATGGCTACTATCATTCGACGTGGTCGAGTGTAGTCGATACGACGTGAGTGTTAGGGGTACGTCTGGGTGCGGACGAGTACGTATTACTCTGGTTAGTTGGTGTACGAGTGTACACGTGTGGCGAGGTAGATGGTACTTTCCACGAGATGGATGTGGAATCAAGATAGTTGGAGTTTCGAGAACGAAACTAATTAAGGAGGGAAGAACGGTAGAATTAGGTCGGTTGGAATTTCGAGGACGAAATTAATTACAGAGGTAAGGTTGTAACGACCCGTCCCAAATTCCTAGATTAGATTAGTGACTAATCACGATTAGTGAGGCTAATCCGTGATTAGTAGAGTGAAATCGGACGAACGATGCGAAATGACCGTTTTGCCCCTAGTGGTGGCAAAACGTTGACTTTTCAATCGGGCGGTCAAATGGACTTTGACCGATGACCGTGACGTAGTTCGTGACGTCACGAGTTCATAGACAGGTGGCACGTTCAATTCCGACGTTCGAGGAGGAAGTTATGACGTTCGGAAGTTTAGGGGCATTTTGGTAATTTTGGTTAAATGGGGTCAAATGTTGACTTTTTGACCAAAAGGTCCGATGGCCGAGGGCCGAAGACCGTTACGTAGATAAGGACGATACGAATCCATAGACAGGCGGCACACTGAAATCGGACTTCGAACGAGAGAGTTATAGGTCACGGAAGTTCGATTTCACTATGCACGAACTTCGAGACAAGGATGATTTGGCGAAATCTGATTGGGCAGATATTTTAGTGGGTCCCATGGATGAGTGACAAGTGTCACTCATCCTATTGGCTAACTCCCCCAATTGGTGGATCTATATAATAAAATATTATTATTTTAATTATTTTATAATTAAACCTAACAACCATTAATCCTAACCATCCATTCCAAATTCATTTTTAAATCCACACCCTCCATCCCATCTCCCTCACATCCGATCAGCCTTCATCCTTCATCCTTCACCATCTTCATCATCACTTCATTCTTCTTTGTTTTTCCTAAAACCCGAAACCCCCCTTTCACCATTTTCTTCATTTTTCTCCAAGCAGCACACACACATACCACCATTCCCTAGGAGATAATATGATCGTGAGGAGTGTGAGAGGCGGAGGGCTGAGAGGCTGGACGGTGGCAGGCGGCGGAGGACACGGCGGAGCCGAACCCGTGAGGTAAGAAAAATTCAAAATTTTGAAATTGTGTTTTAATGGTTTTTAGCTGATTCCAAGGATTGGGTTAGGTTTCTGGTAGTCCTAGGAGGTCAGTAGGATTGGTTTTGGGGCTTGGGGTGGCCTGGAACGGCCGTGAGCGGCGGGGGAAAACTCACCCGCCATAGTCAATCTTGAAGGGTTAGGTTTTGATGTTTCCCTTTCATTCTAAGGTCCTAGAACTCTAGGTTAGGGAGAGACGAAGAGAATGGGACAAACGGGAACGATTTTGGTGGCCGGACGGCGGAGAACCGGCCGGATCAAGTCGCGGGTCACGGCGACCCGGTTGCAGGGTTCGGGTCGACCCGTCGAGTGGTTGAAGGTGGTGACGTGGCATGATGACGTGGCACCTGTCAGATTGTCAGGTGACGTGGACCACTCATCAGCCGACATGTGTCACATGTCAGTGCACAGTCAGCACTGACATGTCAGTGACGTGGCCCAATCATGGGCTGACACGTGGCACAGACGTGGACTAGTGCCGCGATGACACGTGGCACATTTCAGACTGCCATGTGGCACTAACAGCACAGTGACGTGGACCAATGGGAGCATGACACGTGGCACCTGTCAGAGTCTGACATGTCAGACCTGACAGCTGTCAGATGACGTCATGCTGACGTCAGCGATGACGTCAACAGGTACTGTAGCAGGCGCGTGAAGCCCACGCGCAGCCACTTCAGGCGGCGCGTGAAGGTGCGTGGCAGGGAATCTGGGGAAGGTTCCAACATACGAAATCTTCTATTGGATGTAACAAACATTTTGGGACTGGTTTCGTGTCGATCGGACACCGTCTCGATATGTTTCGGGGCATTGGAAGGTTTAGGTTCGGGATTAAAAATAGCTAAAAATACGGGAAAATTACGGGGCTTTGGTGGGAGGTTAATTAAGTAGTAAGTAACCTTCTATTACGATTTGGACAGGTTTGGGAGTCCCGGTGACAGTGATCGGCTCGGGGAGCCGTATGGCACGCAAATCGAGGCGGCAGCTCGGACGGTCTGTGAGTGGACCTTGTTTTCTAAATTGGTGCATGCATAAATGTTTGTTATATGTTTTAATACATGTTTGATGATGCCATGGGTGTATTTCTATGTGGTTACGTATAAGCACGTATTTCGAGGTTTCGACCTTATACGGTGCTTATACGGGTCTGTATTTCTTTATTGATTTAAATGAACTGGATTTGGATTTCAAAAGGATAAACTCGGGTATGAGACCCATTTGGTTTTGTCTCGGGCATATGACCTCAGATATCGGGCACGGTGCCCAACTGATGTCTTATGTATATATATATGTTCATCTACCTTCCTTTACTTCTATTATCTCCTCCGGGGAGGGTCGTTGGCCTGGGTGGACCCCGGAGTAGTCACGGAGCACCGACTGAGTGGAGTCACCCCCCAGTTGGGTTTCTTACTCTCAGGAAGGCTATGGTTACTATTACCTCGGGTAGGGTCAGTGGTCTGCGGACATTGACCTTGACTTTGAGATGACTCGGATTGAGACCCGGGTAGCACGCGCGTAGCTTTGGATACCGTGACAGGATTGGTTGTGTGACTTATATATATGTATGTGATGTATATATGATATATGATATGTGGTGCGCACAGGTGTGCACAAGATTTGATCAGTGGCTCGTGTACTTGGTTTCTTTATGGTTTGGGGCCGAGTCCCTTATGGATTTGGGCAGTGGCCCGTATGGTCGTTTTCATTGTGGTCCCTTCGACCTTGGTTTATATCTGCTTTGGGCTTAGTCCCACATATGGTTTGTTTTGGATAAATGGTTTTCGAATGCATGCATGCTTTTTAGTGAAGGGTACAAATGTCTTTCTTATTAAATGTTTTTATAAACTCTTGTTTTGTCCACTCACAGCTTTTAATGTTTTGACTGCCCTTCAAGTTGACATCGGATGTGGACTGTAGCAGAGATCGAGATATCACATACCTCCTCCGGATCCTGGCGTACTCTGATAGCCCGGGAGGGCAAAGGACGAAAATATCCCTTGTCTGACACTTCGTGTCAGACGGGAGCAGGGTCATCCCGCACTAATCCCGGGGGGATTGGGATGGGTCCTGTCAGGATGACTGACGTCATCATGTTAGACCTATGAAACAAGTAGCCCAGCGGATGTCCAACATGTGGCCGTGATGTGGACCAGTCATCGGTTGACCCGTGACAGCTGTCAGATGACGTCAACAGTGACGTCAACGATGGCATCAGCAGCAACTGTAGCAGCGTTGACAGCGCATTGACCAGGCACGTGGGAGCACGTGTGAACAGTGTTTTATGTTGGGCCAATACCATCTTATAGGTTTCAACGATACGAATTCGATGGCGGTAGTTTCGTGTCGATCGGAGATCGTTAAGTTGATCAAAATTAGGTTTAATGTCTCGGGAAGAGTGTTCAGGCAACTTTCCCTTGCTGGTTTCATTCTAGGGTTTCATGATTGAGTTGTAGAGACTTGTAGTGACCTTTATGTATACTTTGGACATGATATGGTTTGTACGATAGCACTGGTGCAGTTTTATACTTTCGGTTTAGCAGAGGGACCGGACTGTGAGTGGGCTTTTGGTTTCTAAATGATTGCATGCATAAATGCTTTTACTATTTCACTTTATAATTGAGATGGGACTATTATGGGTATTATTTTATGATGCTTATTACATATTATGATGTTTTGGGCATGAGACCCGTCTGGATTATACATGGATCGTTTTTAGGGATCACCAGGGGATTCAGTATATCTTTACTACTATCGTGCTGTAATTACCGACCTTATTGTTATTTTCTCCTCCAGGGAGGGTCGTTGACTTGGGTGGACCCTAGAGTAGTCATGGCGCACTAACTGAGAGAAGTCACCCTCGTGGGGTAACTTACTCTCAGAAGGGCATTATGATTATAACTTGGGCAGTGATCCGGGATTCCGTACATTGGTGGACCTAGAGAATACTCGGGATTTGAGACCCTGAGTGGCATGTGTTGCCTTAGGACCGTGACATTATTAGGCATCGGGGGTGCCAGACATCAGAGATGTCGGGTTTGGTTTTACAGTGCACTATTAGGATGGTTTTCGCCATTCAGTTGTTTATATGATTCTATGATTTATGATACGGTTATGATTACTTATATTTGATTCAATACATGCAAGTTTTGAAAACGGAGGGGTAAAACGTTATGATTATTATGCTATTTAAAATGGTTTTGGAAACTTGCTTACTTTTCGCCCTCTTTATTGGTTTAATTGACCCTTCAGGCCGTGCTACTGAGGTAGAAGATGAGGATCCGGAGTACGAGGCATATATTCTTTTGTTGTGCACCTGTACACCCTGTTGGGTAGGTCGAACACTATTTTGTGACTTGCCATTTGTGCTCGTATTTTGTGTTTGTACTATCCCTAGTATGACAACATTGAACTCTGAATTCGTATGTTTAACTTTATTTATTTAATTCGAAAGACTTTAGTTTGGTTAATTGTATTTTCGGTATGTTTAGAGTCGTTGTCAGACGGGAGTAGGGCACATCCCCGGGTGGTCCCAGTGGGATCAAGAGGGGTCCTGTTAACGCACATATAGTGTTTAACAAATTGCTTCATAGAGTTTTCTTTGATTTTTCTTCAGCAGCTATGACTACTGTGTTTTTCATTATTTTCCATCATTTGATTGTGTGTACATTTTTTTGATTCATAGCCGATTGGAATTGCACACACTCAACACTTTCCAGTTCACACACACACCTCACACTCTCGTAAAAACGGTTACACACTAAATGTATGACATTATGATGCCATCACAAACCTATTAAAACATGCCACATGTTCCCTAGATTCTAGAACGTCACACACACATTTAGGTGAGAATCTTTTATTCTCTCTCTTTCTTCAAACTTCTGCACCAATAAATTATTGGGGAGTTTAGGGAAGTGATCTGCTGGTGCTTGGGAGTAGACTTTGCACCAACATTGCCTTCTAGACTGCTCACTGGTTTAACACCAAGCATTTCTCTTAGATAGTTGAACCTTACCTTAGGCAATGCCTTGGAAAAAATGTCAGCAACCTGATCTTCTGACCTGCAGTAGATTAGGTCCACTTCTCCAGATTTCATTGCCTCTCTGATGAAGTGAAACCTCATGCTGATATGTTTTGTCTTTTGATGAAACACAGGATTCTTTGTCATAGCAATTGCAGAGGTTTTGTCACAAAAAAAGGGAGTTGGTCCTGTTTGTTATTCTCCAAATTCTTATTGCACAAACCTAAGCCATTTTTCTTAAGTTGTAGCTTCTGAAGCACTAACATACTCAGCCTCTGTAGTAGATAGGGCAACACTATGTTTTTTTACTAATGCCCAAGAAAAACCCCTCCTCCAAATGAGAAAGCATATCCTGATGTTCTTCTCATATCATTTATACTTCCACTCCAACCAGAATCACAGAACCCAATTAGAGTTGCCCATTTTCCTTTAGTATACTCAATCCCATAATCCACAGTACCCTGGATTTTTCTTAGGACCTTCTTGGCTGTTCCAAGATGTTTGTTGGATGGATAATGCATGAATCTAAACAGCAGACTTGCAGAAAACATAATATCAGGTCTAGTAGCAGTTAGGTAAAGAAGACTACCTACAATATGCCTGTAGAGTCTCTCATATACTTCTTTTGATCCATCTATCCTGCACAATCTATCATTTGTATCCAATGGCACATTGACAAGTTTGCATCCCTTCAAGCCAAATTTCTCTAAGAGAGTCAAAGCATACTTCTTCTGATGAATGAAGATGCTCTTGGTAGATTGTACTACTCTTATTCCCTGAAAATGATGTAGAAGTCCCAAATCTGCCATCTCATACTTTGACATCATTTCTTCTTTGAATTCTGAAACCATTGCCTCATTGTCCCCTGTGTATACTATGTCATCCACATAGATAGACACAATGAGTGTTTATTTATTGTTGTTGGTCTTCAAATACAATGTAGGTTCACTAGGACTCCTATCAAATCCACACTGGTCTAGATAAGCATCAATCTCTCCATACCAAGCTCTTGGAGCTTACTTCAAACCATACAAAGCCTTCCTTAGTCTTTACACTTTATCCTCTTCATTTCTAACTTCATGACCCTCTGTTTGCTCTACATATACCTCTTCTTCCAAAACACCATTCAGGAATGCTGACTTAACATCAAGCTGGTACAATTTCCAGCCTCTTTGAGCTACAAGAGCAATCAGAACTCTGATTGTGTCAAGTCTTGCCACAGGGCAAATGTTTCATTGAAGTCTATCCCAGGCTTCTGTGAATATCCTTTGGCAACTAGCCTTGTTTTGTGTTTCTGAACTGAGCCATCTAGGTTCAGTTTTGTCTTGTACACCCACTTTACTCCAATAACCTTCTTATCTAATGGCCTGCTTACCAGTCCCAAGTAGAATTCTTCTTTATCATTTCTAGTTCTGCATGCATTGCTTTCTGCCATGCTTTGTCTTGAACAGCTTCTTGGTAGCTTTCTGGTTCTACTATGCACATATTTCACCTTGTATAGATCTCATTTTTATTGGAGTTGAAATAGCAATAGGAGCACTTGTGTTGCTTGAACTTGATCCATACTCAGGACTAGTTCTCTGACTTAGTACAGGAGAAGCAATTAAAGAACTATGACCTTCAGTTGTGACTGGATCAGCTTCACTATCAAACAAAATAGAAACTTCTCTTTCTTTTCCTTCTTCCCAATTCCTTCTTCCTTTTCTCATTGAACACACCCCTTCTAGAGAGCACAATCTTCTTAGACTTAAGACTGTAAACTCTGTATCCTTTCTCTATGCTTCCATATCCCATAAACACTCCCTTAACTCCTGATTCATCAAGCTTCTGTCTAAGCTGATTTGGCACATGAATGTGACAAAGTGCACAAAATACTCTCAAGTATTTCACTCCTAGCCTTCTTCCAATGTACTGTTCAAAAGGAGTCTATCCTTGAACAGACTTGGTTGGAAATCTATTTAGTAGATAAGTGGCAGTACTCACTACCTCACCCCAGAACCTGCATGGTATCCCTTTCTCATATAACATGGACTTTGCCATTTCCACAATGGTTCTGTTCTTTCTCTCAGCAACACCATTCTGTTGAGGTGAATAGGCTATAGTTAGCTTTCTTTCACGGTAGGATTGAAACTCATTGGAGGTATATTCCCCACCTCTGTCCCTTCTTAATTTCTTGACTTTGTAACCACTCTGCAGTTCAACCATGGCTTTGAAGTTCTTGAACACATTTAGTTCTCCAGATTTCTATCTAAGGAAGTATAACCAGCACATTCTTGAGTAGTCATCAATGAATGTGATGATGTATATGTTCCCACTCACTATCTCGGTCTACATTGGCCCACAGATGTCTGAGTGAATCAGCTCTAGTGGTGAGGATGCACTCCATACCTTCTCTTTGTCAAATGATTCTACATGTTGTTTTCCAGCAGAACAACCCCCACAGACCTCTAGTTCAGTAGTTAGCTTAGGAAATCTCACTACCATTTCCTTTCTTTGCAACACTTTGAGACTTGTGAAGTTCAAGTGCCCAAATATTCTATGCCATAACTCTGCATCTTCTTCTGCTATTGCCTTTCTTGCCACTGAAGTTACTGAATCAAGTATCAAGGGAAAACACATGTTCCCTGTCATTTTGATGTTGGCAATCTTGTGAGTCATATCAAGATTATCATAGATATCCACTGTCATCTTTCCAAATACTAGTGAATACCCGTGCTCAACCATTTGACCTACACTTAGCAAGTTTTCATCAAGTCCTGGTACCATCATCACATTTCTGATGTGTTTCCTTCCATTTCTGGCGTGGAAAACCAAAGTTCCCTTCCCAATAGCTTACACTAGATCACCAATCCCTATCTTCACCCTTACTTTCAAGTCTCAGTCTATATCCACCAACAAGCACTCATGCCCTATCATGTGATTGTTGCAGGCATTATCTACATACCACACTTCTGAATTCTATTCAACAGAAGTAGCATTACAAGCAAAGAACATATTCCCTTCTTCTTCTTCAACCTGTTTGGCAATGTTGAATGCTGGTTTACTACAACCGTTCTTAGAAGTATATCCAAACTTGATACATTTGAAACATTTAGTTTTCCCTTCAAACCAGCACTTGCCATAATGCAGCTTCCCACATATCTTGCATTTTTCACCACTGGTACTTCCTTCATTCTTAGAACTAATAGAGGTTCTCTCAGAGGTTTTATCATATTTAATCCCATTAGACCTGTTGTTCTAATTCTGTTTCCTTTGTAAGGTTTCTTAGACTTGTAGTGACCCTACTGAGACTGGTTTATGTGCAGACATGAAAATGCTTTCTCTACTGAATCAGAGTGCATTTCCAGCCTCTGATCAAAGACTTGAATAGATGCTACTATTGACTAAGAGCTAATATTGTCTATGTCCTTAATCTCTTCAAGAATAGAAACTATTACATCATAGGATTTGGTTAGACTAATCAAGATTTTCTGAGCCAATCTCTACTCTGAAACGTCTTGTCCATAGATTTTCATTAAGTTAACCACTGTAAACAGTCTAGAGAAAAATAGGAGGAAAAACTCTCATCATCTTTCATCCTAGTGTATTCAAATTATTTTCTAAGGGACTGAAGTTTGACTGATCTTACCTTAGAGTCTCCCCGATATTCTTGCTTCAACAGGGCTCAGACATCACTAGCTCTTTCTTCATTTGAAATCTTAATAAAGACCTCTTCTGACTTGCTCAACTATCTTCCATAAGTCATGACCCCTAAGTAGTGCCTTCATCTTAATACTCCAGAAATCATAGTTCTCACCTGTGAATACAAGTACACGGATCTCAGCACCTCCTGAGGTCCTACCATGTTAAATCAGGATCTGTCAGCAATACGATGTTGTGTTCTTCTCCTCACAGTCAGACACCCAGTTACTAGATCAGTAACTCATGCACTGATACCATGTTGGATTTCAGAGATGAAGGGCCTTCAATTCAGGTATTTCCTTACCTCACTCTTTTGTAATCGTGACAAGTAATAATTATGATGAGCTTCTCTTTATCTGTTTTTTAGGGAGGGTCGAAGACCACTGCAGATTTCGTGCACAGGTATCACTCTTCACTCAAATCTCTTAGCTGAAAATAAAGGTTAGCTCTAATGGTTTAGGATAGATAAGTGTTTGTGTGATGATGTTGAAACAAAGGACTGAATTGAATTGATCTTTTCTATATGAATTTTAGGTTTCAAACAATGCACATATAGTGTTTGATAAATTGCTTCACAGAGTTTTCTCTGATTTTTCTTCAGCAGCTATGACTACAGTGCTTTTCATTATTTTCCATCATTTCCTTGTGTATACATTTTGTTGATTCATAGCCGATTGGAATTGCACACACTAAGCACTTTCCAGCTCACACACACACCTCACACTCTCCTAAAAACGATTACACACTAAATGCATGACACTATGATGTCATCACAAACCTATTATAGCATGCGACATGTTCCCAAAATTCTAGAACGTCACACACACATTTAGGTGAGGAGAATCTATTATTCTCTCTCTCTTTCTTCAAACTTTTGCACCAAGAAAACATTAGAGTTTAGGGAAGTGCTCTGCTGGTGCTAGGGAGCAGGCTATGCACCAACAAAGAATGCTTTTCTTCATGACTCCATGGAAGCCTTTGTGAACTAGCCCCCTAGCTTCATCGATCGCAATCGACCTAATCATATATGCAAACTTCTTAAACCCCTTTATCGCCTCAAGCATGAGCTTGATTTCAACGGCTTAGCTTATTCCTTCTTAAATGTGGCTTTCTTCATAGCTCGACTGACAATTCTCCATTTATTTACCGACATGAATTTCATGTTATGTTTCTGCTGTTTTATGTTGAGGATATTGTGCTTACAGGGAATTCTACATAGCTTTTTTGAAGCTTCATTGATACCTTGGGTCGTGATATTGAGCTTAAATATCTTGGGCGTCTCAATTATTTCGTTTGATTTATCTTCCATTTGGTTAGAGACTCATTCAGACAAAGCATTTGGAAATGCTGCAGCGGCAAATTATGCTTGAATGTAAGCCCTTTTCTACCCCAGTTGTTGCTAGGTCTCAATTATCTACTACATCTGGTACAGAATTGTTGGATGCCACTTCTTATCGTCAGATTGTTGGCACTTTACAATATCTCACCCTCATTCGCCCGAACATCTCATATGTCGTGCAACATGTCACTCAATTCACGACCTCTCCCACCAATGAACACATCATTGGTCCTAAGAGGATTCTACGCTATTTGAAGGGTACATTAGGTCTTGGTGTTCCTTTTTATCCTGTCACACACCCCCCCCCCACCCCCCCCCCCCCCCCCCCCCCCCCCATTTTGCATCGTTTCTTTCTCAGATGCTGATTGGGATGGCTGCCCAACACCGGCCCCCTTGCTCCACCACCGGCTTTTTTATGTTCTTGGAGCCCCAATTTTGTCTCTTGGATTGCTAAGAAACAATGCATTGTCTTTAGCTCCACTACTGAAGCTGAATATCGTGGTACATTAGGTCTTGGTGTTCCTTTTTATCCTGTCACACACCCCCCCCCCCCCCCCCCCCCCCCCCCATTTTGCATCGTTTCTTTCTCAGATGCTGATTGGGATGGCTGCCCAACACCGGCCCCCTTGCTCCACCACCGGCTTTTTTATGTTCTTGGAGCCCCAATTTTGTCTCTTGGATTGCTAAGAAACAATGCATTGTCTTTAGCTCCACTACTGAAGCTGAATATCGTGCGGTTGCCGTTACATACATGTTTTCTATACATTCATCATCCTCAATGTTGGATGATAGCTAGGTACAGCTTATTTTTAATCACGAGCGCGGAGAATACGTATATATATATATATATATATCTATATATGGATTGATTCATAACTGTTATATATAACATCGATTTACTAAATTAAATTGTTACTAAAAATAATGGAGGCAGATAGATTATACATTTTATTAATGTTTGAGTTCATGATGGCAATCTTAGTACATTTAAAATAACTGTGGACGGAGTCAAATAATGCATCACATAGAATGCTAGCCGCTTATCGACTCTGTATATTTTTGTTTTATAAAAAGTAAAAATAATTAAACACACAACGCCATGAGAAGAAAGCAAACTATATATGGAGATTAGAGACCATCCAATAATATCTGTCATATAATGCTGATGAAGATCAGCTCATTTTCTTGTTCAGCTTCAGAGCACAGGTGATGTCGTTTGTTATGTTTTTGGCATCATGCGAAATTCCAAATAATCCCCGTCTTGAAAATCCAGCACAGTACAGACCATTCCTACCTTTCCAATGATTTGGAAAACTTTGCTTCGGCATTCCATCGTCGTTGAAAAGGTGGTTACCATCCTACACATGGGCAAGTAATTAATGCGTTAATTTTCCATTTACTCGTGAATAAAAACAAGTCAGATTGAACGATTTTTGTGTCCTAGCAACTTCCTATCATCATTCAAAACATTGAACCTCGGGTGTATAATGAATGCGTATCGCCCGATTCGTACCTTAAGCCACTTTAGCACAGTGCTTTTATAGCCGGTAGCAAAAACAATAGCATCATAGTGATATTTGGAGTCATTTTCAAATTTGATCTTGTTTCCATGTATGCTTTCTATCAATGGAAGGACCTGTAATTGATCGTATACAATCACATGTGATGCAAGAAACAGTGTAACAACGTAAGTATTTGATACAAAATCATACGTACATTCATGCTTGCATGCATCTTAAATATACATACCTTTATTTCTCCAGACTTGATCTTGTCAACGCTGCCAACGTTGATTATAGGGGCTTGGCCTTTGGCTTCCTTAAGATAGAATGGTCCATAGTTTGGCCTTGGAAGTCCATACTTAGATAAATCCCCAAACTTCAATTTGCTTAAGAGAACGACGATGTTATCGACTAGTGTAACGGGAAGGTATTTTACCAAAACCATCCCAAGAAACACCATTCCAGTGGTAAGAACATGTCCCTGAAAATTTTATATAAGTTGGTTATTATATATGATAAAGAAAAATATATACAAGAACAGTACTCACTTTTTTTTTTCCTTCTTTCACAATCAGGGATAAATCAAATTCTTATTAAGAATTTCAATTTACTTGTTTACCCTAAGGGAACCAGCAAGGTGTTCCTGGGTATTTTTATAATGCTAATAAGAATGAATATGTCTATTTTTTATTATAATGATATGGGTACGTACATTTTATTATAGTATTATGGGTTTATATTTTTGTTTTCTGAAGGAATAATATGGTTACTACATTCTTTTTTCGTTTTGCCAAGAATATGGATCCCTTTTTTATTACGAATATATTAATTTTTTTCCTATGAAATATGGATATTTTTGTATTTTAATATGAATATTGTTCATTTTTCTTTTGATAAATATTATTATTATATATAATTTTAATAGAAATATGGGTACTTTTTTACCTAGACATATAAAAGAGGGTAAAATTAATACACGATGTAAAGCAAAAACCCCCTTCCAAAAATCTTTATGTCGTCACACCCTTATTTTTATTAATATTCTAGTGAAGTGCATTAATATTCTAGTGAAACGCTTCACTAGAATATTTTAGATGATAATAGCCCGATGATAATAGCCCTAAGTAATAAAGTTTCTTAAAAACATTATTTGATAAATAAGGATAAATTAGTAAACCAAATAGTTATTTTTCTTAGAAAGCTCGATCATATTTATTTTGTTTTTATACATTTTTGAATTAAATTTTAAATCTCTTTATTATTTATTAAAAAGTAAAAAAATTAAACATATATATATATATGGGGGGCAAGTTAAAGCTCGATCAGAAGAAGTTTTACCGGGCTTCGGACCACGCACTACAAGAATTGATAGCTTTCGCGGCAAAATATTTCGTGGCAAAACAAAAATTTGTCTCGAGAGAGACTCTATCGTGACAAAATTCATAATTTGCCAGGAAAGGTTCTGCGGGTGATTTCAGTTTTTACGCTATAGTTTAAGCGACAAACAAAGGGTCTATGGCAGCAAATTATTTCGTCGCCAAGTCTTTTCCCAAAAAAAAATTTCAGATTTAATTATATGCTCACAATTATTCCGGGAAAAACAGAGCGGGATAAGTTCCCGCCGAAAATTTTAATCCTCTCCTGGCAAAATTAGAGTTTGCCGCCACATGTATTAAAAAAAATGTGAAACGACGTCGTTTAGGGTTTTATTGGGGACAAATGTTGCCCTGCGCGAAACATCTCCGATCCATCTCTCTGAAAGTGCAGCACTGCGTGCCTCTTTCACCATCTTCACTCCGGCCAGATCGAGAGAAGCTTCCCCAAGCCCACCCTTTTAATTCCAATCTCACTCCAGAGAGAAGTTTCCAAAGCCTAGCATCCTCCAGCTTCCGTTTTGTACTCCAAAGAGAAGTCTGAATCGAGGCCCGGCTCGCGTCGTTCCAACAACCGGCCGGGAGCATCCTCTATCTTCAGGTATTAGTAGTTTGCTTCCAATTAGAGCATAAGTCAGCGAAGCTTTTTGAATTTATGTGTAAGTTTCTTCTGTGTACTAAATTCTGTAAAAAAAAACGAAGGACAATGAAATTTGTGGAATTTAAGTTTAGTCTTTGCTTGTGCCCTCCTATACATGTTCCTCATTTTTACACTTTGCGAATTTAGTATATGCCCTTGCGTCTTGCTAGGGCTTTGTTCACCGAGTCTTAACCCTTCGCGAACTCTAAGTTGATCTGAGTTTTGCAATGTACAGTGGGTCCAGTGATGGTGAAGGCCATGAGCCCGCGCAGAGGAAAATCCCACCTGCCTCCTCCATGTTGTGGGTTCGAAACCTCCGCCGCTTCATCGGATCCGGTGCTGGACTCGAATCTGAAGCCCTCATGGGTATTCTCCTTCACACGTCTCTCTCATTTCCTTGTGATTCATTCCAAATTTTGTTTTTCCTGTTGAATTTCTTACTTTGGGTTTGTCGAGCTCCATGTATGTATGTATATACGTATAGATATAGTTATAGAACTCATGTTTGCACATTTAGGCTTTCTGGTGCAGTAAAAGTTAGCAGTTTTCCTGTTTTTCTTTTGTCTCAGAGATGATAAACCGTTGTTAAGCTGTTTTCTGGTAATTAGAAACTCCAAGTAGAACTTATAAATCAATTGTAGTACCTTAATTGTAAGATAAGAGAATCAAAGAAACACAAATTAGTAGGAAAACAGTCTGCTGCCTTTAAGTTTCAATTTATTTATTTTTTGTTTTTAAGTGCGAGGCTGATGTCAATCTCTCAAAATGGTCCGTCTATGCTACTGTTTGAATTCAGATCAACGCTTGACTGAGCCAATGGTTCATGTTTGTTTGCCAATTTCAAGAGTTTAGCTTAGTTTTTGTGAATTACTGATATATATTTAATCTAGCTGTTGTTTCCAATTGCTTTAAGTTGCTGAGAATTATATTTTATTGTGTTATGAATTGATGAATGTGGGGAACTTTTCATATGTTGTTATTAAATCGTGACTATGCAAGAGATGAAATGTCTAGTAGCAGTTTTCATTAATAAATGTCTAGTAGCAGTTTTAATCTCTTTCCCTACCTTACTGCCTCAGGTATGACTAATATCTACAGAGTTTTCTGTTTATAAGAAAAATAGTAAGACTGTTGTGCATTTGTGGGATGCAAAATATGGGAAGAAAAACTTTTGTGTATTTGGATTTATGTTCATATCTGTTAGGTTGACAATTCTTCTGCTTGGATTTTTCTCATCATTGTGAAGCTCTCAAATATCCAAACGAATAACATCAGAGTAATTATAGTGAAATGTTTCCTCCTACATTTGTACTTATATGGTTTTATTTTTTCCTTTTTCATTTTTTTCATTATGCGATGACTGTTCTTGAGATCCTTTGCAATATCAGAAGAGAATATTGCTGTCAAATAGCTTGATCCTGTGTCTCTAACCTTAACAATGCGTATGCAGTTCTTTCCCTTGATGTTAAAGTTGATTGCATGGAATGGGGAAAGGTGAGTTTATCGGTTACTTTAATTTGATGTAATCCTCATGCTCAAAGGCACCTTTTTCTTTAGACTTTTCTACTTTCGTGTGTATTATATAAATGAAATGTTACAATACATATGGTGTTCCAAGGGTCCCTTATTATGGTACAGCTGACAGTTACACAACATGAGAATATGTTTATTTATAAAGATTATTTATGCATTTCTATTTGTCATTTGGATTTATATTATTAGGCTGCTTTGATTTAATATGTTATCTGACTAAAGGAAGCCAATAATTGTCAACTTCGTGGTTTGCCCCGCAGATTAGAAAAATTCTTTATGAAGGTTTTTCCAGGATTGATGTCTCCTGGGTCATTTCTTCCACTATTTCCATCTTTAGTGGACTTGCCAAGTGAGTTTGATCATTCATTTCACAATTATCCTTTGTATTTTCATCGTTCGAGGATGTCACATTATATACTGGCTTATTTTACCTTACAGAGCAGCTTATAAATGGGATTCTACCTGTATGTGTGTTGTCTGGTTTGTTGTTCCTGTTGTTTGTGGAGTTATTCCATCCTTTTATCTAGACCTTTCTTATCATCTAGATTCAAAATGTTGTTTTGTCCATCATAGAAACTTAAAAGCTGTTAAAATGACATGTCACGTGCAAGGTCCCACCATTTAGGTTATAAAGAATGAGATATATTGGCATTGTCACTGATGGCTTGCACTCAGACCCTTCACATAGATTCTAGTGTTTAGAAAACTCAAGCTTTAAGTAAATGTATATTAACTATGTCATCAAAGATTCCTAAGTCAAGCATCCTACTGATGTCAACCTTCCTCCATTAACAATTTCTTTAGACTGGTATCCAAGGTCCACCACTGAATTAATCTTCACTTTGTGGGAGGAGGTGTAGTCATATATATTGGATGAAAATTTCTGATTAAGAAGTGAGGTCTTGCTTTCCTTTGTCCTTCGATTGATCTATTTGAAGTCATTAAACTGATGGCTTAGCAGTTTAATCCAATTAATATTAAATTGAATTAGTTTTAAGTCAATCAGAGCCTAAAGGCCGAAGATCCTTGTCTTTGATATATTAACGTATTAATAAAGCTCGAGGCTAGGCAACTCTTTAGTCCCAAGTAAACGGTCCAACTCAATTTAAAATGTATTGGGCTTCCATGCATAATAGCTCCCTCACTTTTTTTTTTTCTGATACAATGATTTGGGGGGAGAGGGATTACATAATACCCATTGGACGTAGACCTTAACCTTTATGAGAGTCGAATTTGAGACCTCCCACATAACGTAAAGAGAGGAATACCACTAGACCGTAGTACTAAGTGTCATTCCCCCTCACTTTCTGCCATTAATTCATACAAGCATGAACACACAGTTATTCTGTTTGGGACAAAAGTGTGAAGTAATGGGAATTCAGATTATTTATGTTTTCTACTTTTTTATATGTAGTTTTGTTTCCAAACACTATTCTATCATGGTAGCCTTGAGCTTGGCCAGGTCTTCTTTATGATGAATTGGTGTTTTCCTAGTATATCTGAACGTAGCATGTGCTTTATATGTTTTTGTTTCAATATGGTAGTTTTGGTAGTGGCATTGGAGAAGGTTGGAAAGAGCTCAGGATCCTAGTTGGAAATAGTATAGCTTCAATGCAGAAGAGTTCTGCTCCGGAGGTAATTTTTGGACTTTAATTACAGGAGTTCACCTACAAGTTTAGAAATCATGCATTTGAGGTGCACCTTTTTTTGCAAATGCAGATGCTGCTCGCTCTTATGGATGAAGCGTATACTGGATCAACAATAGGAGATAGAGGGGGCGATTCTGAATCAGAGGACAACAATTCAATTGATGTTGCAGCCCCCCTGTTTCTTGACCTTCTAAAGGATGAAAATGATGGCATTGCTGTAAGGATCTTTTTTTCTGATCTTAAATTCCATTTGCACGCTCCAATGAAGATTATAGCTTGCTAATGCCCGTGAGACAATGTTTGACTAAGCTTGAGACAATAAAAATGTTGTCTTATTTTTTTTTGTCTATAGTAGAGAGATATTTCTCTTTTTCTATTATCTTCTTTTGTCTTTCGATTTGTTGTATATGATAGAAGGTAAGTGGAAGATACTTTGGAAGCAGTTTTCTTTGTTTCTTTTTATCAGATTAACTGAGGGAAAATGGAAGTGGACCATATAAAATCATGGTTTCTTGTAACGAGAGGAATTTAGTAATGTTGTGGGCCTGGTATTTTATTGATGTTTTTTTTAATTGTTTAATATTTAGATTCCTTAAGTATGAATTTTGTGCTTGTGTTCATGATACCCAGTAATATCCATATCAACATTTGAGGATGTTTCTTAAATTTTTGGGTAGTATATATTAGACAATTGATTTAAATTGAACATTGAGAAAGAGGCTGGGGTTTTATTCATGCTGTATATCAGGATCGCCATTGGACCTCTCCTGGGATGGCTGCAGCTTTGCAGGCTGCTATTAATACCCCTCAATCTGATAGGCTGAAGCAAATGCTACGCATGGCACCACTTTTTCTTGATTTGTATTTTTCTATAGCATTGCGGGATGTCAATAATTGTAAGTAATAACTCTGCTTCTCATAACAGTTGGGTATAAAATTTATTGATTCTCACAAGTTATTTTCTGTATTGATTCTAGCTTTGGTCTGTGCTTTGATTCCTCTACTCATGTCAAGAAATGCCACAATATTTCCTGACAAAAGTTTTTCTTACGAGGTACGTATGCATTGAAATATGTTTGAAGTTACTAAATTTGTTGGAGAAAGGAATATAATTCTGAAATTATATTGCATAGATTTAGAGCAGTGAGTATTTTGACTGTATGAAGATGATACATCTGCTATTAAATTGGATATTTATAACGGCACATACACACCTTCACATGATTAGACACAACTTGAACTAATTCCTATAGATACAGCTGTTGACGTGTAAAAGATACAACTCTTGTAAGATATACAATGATTCTAACGGACACACTTCTAACATACACCTTTTCATATGTAACCTTTAGGAAGTGATACAACTATTGATAATTATGTCTTATTTTAATAAAATAATATAGCAGACGATGCGTTAATTTTAATGCTTCTCAGGTTGTTGTGGCAATGCTCTTTGGCTCTTGGGACAGAAAAACACTGGAAATTTAGATATTATGATTTTTGATGAGTAGAAGTTGTCCAATCTTTATGTGCACTTCACTTAACGTGACTGTCAAAGGATCATTGTCCAGCTTCACATTGACACCCCAGTTATTTTATTTTCTTAATCTTGGATTTTGGTCCAAACCTTTGGTGATTTAAAGTGAATAGTAATCGAACTGCAACATAGTGGATGCATATCTTGTAGAAGATTCGTGGTTGATTGTATTAGTAGATTATTGCAACATACTTTCTACCATTCATTGAAAGACTTTACATTTTGACTTTAATCTTTGCAGAAACCTATAATGGACAGGCTTGGGGAAGCTTACGACAGCCCTGAGAAGGTCACTTGTTTACCTCACTGTTTGTTGAAGTTTGAGTGTGTTGTAATTTTGTGTGGAGTATGTTACATTTTGCTGTTTCCATAGACAGAGTTGGCATTACAATTGTGTTGGGCCATTGGAGAGCATGGTGGCGGGGGAGGATCTCACAAAGATGAAGCTCGAGAACTTTTTGAGAGTTTAGACTTACTCATGTATGAAAACCTTTCATCTAGGTAAGAGACAGAACGGCTGTTTGATTTGTCTCAATTGTGTCCTTAATCCTTCGCAATGTTGATTTCTTGTTGCTGACTTTTCTATTCTCTTTTTGTTTGCCTTCTTATTAAGTCGTCTAGATCTTGGACAGGACTCCTCAGCCTTTATCTCAGACAGCCAAACTTCCAGAAAGTCATCACAGTCGAGGCTTTTATGTTTTGTTGTTACGGCAATTGCAAAGCTGGCCACCCACCGTGAATTGCTTCCTAGGGCACATTTCTCCTTAGGCAAGGTTTGAAAGAAAGATAGTTGGAGTTCCTTTCTAGTTTAAAGTGCTGGGAAATTCTCTCATCACATCATTTTCAATAATATTTTCATTTTTTTCAACAGGTAGCTCGGTCTCGAATATCAGATGTGAGGGTGTGGAGGCGAGCTCGTGATTATTTGGGTTTACTTACAGAACCTGCAATTTCCTTGTCTATATTGGGGCCTTCGCAACCTTCACATGGACAAACGCAGAACCCAGGCACTGTCAGGTGGAGTGACGGTGCAACGAAGATGATTGCACATGTTCCCTTTTATATACTTGGTGAACAAGAAGGTCAGGATGTTTTACTAAAACTCT
Source organism: Prinsepia uniflora (assembly GCA_032719365.1). Classification (NCBI taxonomy): domain Eukaryota; kingdom Viridiplantae; phylum Streptophyta; class Magnoliopsida; order Rosales; family Rosaceae; genus Prinsepia; species Prinsepia uniflora. The sequence goes on along the minus strand of CM064876.1, from coordinate 31,377,615 downwards.
GAAATAGTTGCAAATATTTTTAATTAACCAAAAATGTTTTGCATTCATCTGTTATTAAATTCGTCTTTCACCTTCTTGCAGGTCCACCATTCCATGATTTTTTGTTTTCGGATATTCATAAAAGGAGGTGAATGCTGGGTAATTTTTATTCTTTCTTTTTTGCAGTGAATGCTGGGTAATTTTTATTCTTCCGTTTCTTCTATTTGTCTTGCGACTGTCGTGAAGAACGAAGTCATCAATACATGTATAATACGTATAATACGCAATATGTATAATTCTTTCCGAATATTATTGTATAAGCAAAATAATTTCTAACCCATTTACCAATGAAGCAAATAAACACTTATGGCACATTAGGAAGGTTCAAAATTTGTGGAGATAGACATTATCCCTTGTTATAACTTATATGGTACATTTAATTTATTTGAAATGATGCTATATCACATTAGGAAGGTTCAAAATTTGTGGAGATAGACACTTATGGCAAAGCATATTCCGGAAAAGCCAAGCAATGGAGCAATGACAAGGCCAAAGCTAAATATGTAAGTATTCCTTTAATAACTTTTTGTGTAAAGTTTAGTACACTTGTTGGCTTCTAGTTATACTTAGTACTATATTTAGAAGATGAATGAAACAAGAAGATAATTGAAATTGATTTTGCTTAGGTGAACTTAGCATGCATCAACATATTGGTAAAGATAAATGGCCAATTGTGATAAGTGTTAGCTGTGGTGTTTTGGAAGGGATAGTGTTAGCTGTTTCTAGTTAAGCATTAGTTGATAAGTGGTCTTAGCCTTAGTCTAGATCTCCTCCAATCATCACGACGTGCATGTGATGCACTTTTTAATTTGAACTACTTCAATCAAATGTAGCGTTCGTTCATTGTTTAGAAGTACTTACTTGATGTATCATAACAATACCCTAGCTAAATGTGTGAAACCTATTCATTACGAACTCTTTCTCCAACCATATTTGATGCTAATTGAATAAATTCTGTCTTTCGACTCAGCCACAATTGGGACACCAATAGAAACTAGGGAAACTAATACCGAAGAATCTAAGCATGGGAATAGCAATAGGATTGTAAAAACAACTTTGATGTCCAACATGTTTTTTGATTGTATAAACTTTGTTAGAATATTATTTCACTTATATAAACTTGGTTATATGATTGTATATTGTATATAACATGTGTTTTTATGTCGGTTTCATTTGAAGGATGTGATGTTAGCAAAAAAGAATGATTATCTCCAGGAGGCAGCAAAAGAATATCCTGAGGATACTCCATTGGATGAAATACCTGTAGATGACCCTAATGTTGGCCTTAATATTTTGATTGACATACTTAGAAAGAAGCCAGGATCACAGATACGTGGTATGGGATATGGACGTGTCCGTGAGATTGGAGGCTCTCAATTTTCAGCAACTACTCAACACTTGCAAATGGAGGTTGACAATTTGAAGGATGAGTTGACAGTTGCAAAGGCATCTCAAGAGGTCGCTAACAAGAAACTTGCACATATGCGGTTGTATCTCCAACAACTAGTACAAAATATGTCAAGAGTCCCGGGGTTTGAAGCACCAGCAGTTGATTTTGAAGTACCATCGACTGATGAACATGGTGAGAATGATGGTCAAAGCTCCCTAGGATAGTCTTTTTTCCATGCTCATGTAGAACATAGTTGGACATTCAGAAACTTAATTAGCTACTACGTACTTATTTTGGACATTTAGAAATTTAGCTACTACGTACTTATTTTGTATGCTATGTTATTAATTTATATAAATATTACGTTTTCTATAATTGTTGTGACTTTCCATAAATCAGGTACTAATATTGCATTTAAAAGTCGAAATCTTGTAATAGTTGAGGTGTATTTTTGTTATGAGATAAATCTTAGGCGACAAAGATGTTTGCCATAGAAGTTTTATCACGACAAATATATTTCTCACAATAGATACTTTATCGCGGCAAAATAGATTTGTCGTCAAAGACAACCTATCGCGGCAAAATATATTTGTCGTCAAAGGCAACCTATTGAGGCAAAATATATTTGTCGTGAAAGACAACCTATGGCGACAAAGATGTTTGCCGGTATATGGCTTCTTCATGTTCGTGCATGTCCTATTGTGACAAACATATTTGTCATGATAGATCTGCTATAGTGGCAAATATATTTTGCCAGGATATAATAGCTACGGCGACAAATACATTTGTCGGGAGAGAAATGTTTTCCTGGCAAATCAGATTTCGCCGTGAAATGCAGACAAATAATTTGTCGCGAAAAGATTGCCGCGAAAGAAATATTTAGGCGGCAAATGTTGAAACTTTGTCGCGAAAGATCTTTGCTGGCGAGCTTTTACTGACAAAGGTCGCGACAAATATTTTCGCCGCGGAATACTTTAGCCGGCAAAGTTTAGCTTTTCGCGACAAATATTGTTTGCCACCAAAGGCATATTTTTTACTAGTGACGATGGAAGTGTTAGCACCCCAATTTCATAAATCATAAGCAATTTCCATGCCTGAATTCCCAGAACCGACGACCAAAACATCTTTGGCGCCATATTGTTTGCCATTCACATACTTGCTTGAATGCATGAACTCCCCTTTAAAGCTACCCAAGCCTTTCACTGGAGGAATATAACCCTCACTATTTTCACCACTCGCAACCACAAGAAACTGAGCACTGTGCATTTCTTGTGCATCCAAAAGCGTGTTCCTCACAACAACACGCCATTTCCCTTCACCCTCGTCGTAAAATGCAGACTCGACAACGCGGCTGTAACGAGGTTTTATCTCGAAATGGGACACATACTCATCCAAGTATTGCACAAACTGATCTTTTGGGATGTATTTTGGTGCATCTGGAGGAAAAGGCATGTGAGGAAGCTCACAAAACTGCTTTGCCAAGTGAAGCTTCAATCGGTCATACGACCTTTTCTTCCAAAGAGAAGCATAGCAATCTTCTTTTTCTAGCACAGCATTTGAGATATTGAGCCGATTAAGACAGGCACAGGTTGCCATCCCTGCAGGTCCGGCACCGACGATGAGCACGTCGACTTCCTCCATTTTGTGTGATAATGTAATGTTATTTGGACTGACCGGGTGGTAGGAATATGGCAAAAGAAAGACAAGCTAGAGAGACTTTGATGATCGTTGGTCGATGGAGGCATATATAGTTATTATTATATATAGGATTATATAGCACACAATTGGAGAGGAGATATTTTGCATGCGGTGGTGTCCAAATCCAGTGTGTTGTTTCACTTAAATATATTATGGAATTTTTTTTATTTCGCAGTAAAAGGTTTAGGAAAATTATTTGAAACCCCGAGACCAAGAGTTTATATATGTGCATATATATATATATATATGATATTAAAATTTGTTTTCCACTTTTTGAAAAAAAAAATCATTTTGAAATGATAGAAGGATCCAAAAATTAATAATCTCCAAAATAGGAGGCAGGTAAGATCCATTCTGAATAATATTATTTAGAAACTATTTATTCTTTATATCATCTAGAAAAAAAAAAAAAAAAGATAGTCACTCTTCCATATTATAGAATTGAGTTGGATTTTGGTCACCATTCAAGGTAGCCAAAATTATACTATTGCACTATAGCGGATTTTGCTCACCATTTGTAGCCAAAACTATATTATTGCACTCTATTGGAAGAGAGTGAGATTCCTCGATCTTTAATTGAAGATAAATGATATTTAGACACTCTAGATTGACTATATTTAGTTACACATTTGATGTGTCAACCAATAAATTGTGTTATTTTAATAAATCATATCACTTGGTATTTATTTATTTTTATGGTAAATAAAATGTAACGTCAAATTTGTCACTAAATGTAGTCAACCTAGAGTGTCCAAAAATAACATTAATCTTAATTAAAATATTCCAATAAGTTCTTTTTAACATCAAGGCTTCTAGATATGCAGTGGGTAAGAATTGGTCTTAAAAAAACAATTACGCAATATATTGGAATTGGTCTAAAAATGGACGGGGATCGACTGAAGTACATGGATCAGTAAGCGACATTTGTTTGCTTATTTGTTAACAGTGGGTAAGAATTCTACTAGTTAGGTTTTTATTAACATGCATAACACTACAACAAAACACGGCTGGCCTGGCGAAGGGGCTCCATCGACCAAGCCGAGCAGTCCGTTGGGCAAGATATTTACCCAGCGAAGTTCCGTCGGGCAACCTTTATCACGCAAGTCTCATCGGGCTAGGCCTTCGTTCAACGGAAAACAACGATCGCCGAACAAGATAGCAATGAACGACTATTGCCCAACAAAGTGATTCGCCGAGTAAAGCCTTCAATACGAACTACAACGAACATATGCACCAGCTTTTCAGGCGATCACTTTCACCGAACAAGGTTTTCATGTCAAACCTTGCTCGGTGAACATGTAAAAAAGTTTACTCAATAGAAGCTTCGCGGGGCAAAGTTTTAAATATATTTATTTATTAAAATATTTAAAATATTTGATTAATTATATATAATTAATATGAATATATATTTAAATAAATAAAATTAAAATAATAATAACTTAAATTATATGAAAATCAAAATAATATATATACAATTAAATGTAATATTTTTACAAAATTTAAAATGAAAAAACTTAAAAAATAATAATAATTAGTTGGGGATGGGTCGGAGTGAGCAGGGCGATCAGGGTCCTAGGCGGGCTGTCGAATCGGGTCCTACGGTTGTGAATTAAGGCCATCCAACCTACGCTCACCTAATCGGGTGAATAGAAAGGTGAGATGGGCCTAAATTTGCTCGTTTTGGGCCCGATTGCGGGCATTTTCAGCCTTGATCTCAGCATTTTCAGCCGGGAGGATCTCCACATGTTTCCTTAACTATGACACATCCTCGAGATTGTTGACAATTTCCTTAACACAAAGACCAGCTCGAGACATCCCGAATGAGCCCTTCCCCTACGCCTTGAACAACATTCCTGAGACGTCTACTAAGTTGGTGCTCTAGGATGGCGATTTTCTTCCTGACATCTAGTAGCTCGTTCTACAGTGTGACCTCAGGTTGGTGTTGTGTTAGCTCATCTCGAGTCTGTTGCACGTCTGCCACTATCGTCTCCTACAAATTGGAATAAATTAATAATTAGAAAGATAATTAACAAAAATTAAAATTAAATTTTAATACGAAAACATCGAACTTACGTGAATATCGTCAGCCACATGACTGCCCTGACTAGCATAAAATTCACCCTAGGCATTTACTTCTGGGAACAGTGGCCCAGCTGTGTGACGAGCCTCATGTCGGGCCAGCAAGGGTCGCGATCCCCCATGGTGCTCAGATTTGCTCTCTGCCCGATTTGCTTTGTTGGCCCTTGATTTTTTTCGTACATTAGAAAAGATAATCATTACTAAATAAATAAATGAAAATAATGAATTAAGATATACCAGAAACCCCCCATACATGAAGTGGGCGCACAACCAGGCCCATCCCACTTCCTTATCCCCTTGCTACTCTTCTAGAAGGTTTGCAAGAACTACATCAGAGGAACTCCAGCCATTGTAGTATTCGTGGAGCTCGAACTTCCAGTCGACCAACCGCTTCTACCAATGGAAGTTTATGTGGGCCATAAGATCGGCGTAGTTCTCGTCACACTCAAAACTAATCTACAATAAAATATTAAAAAATAATAAAATTATTAAAAAATAATAAAAGTAATGAAAAGAAGGAAGAAACTCATATCCTTAAGGCGGACTAACAAATATCGAGCTCTATCGGAGATTGGCTCCTGAAATTATTTGCCATCATCTTGGACTTGGTGCAAAGAATGCACCCATGTCCTACACCAGTAGAGTGTGTACTTTGGGCTATAGTGCCCTAAGTCGTTCCACTAACACGATTAGGATATTGATATTGGAAGATCCGTTGGGACGTCAAACCCTTGTTGATGCCCCGCACCTTTATGTTTCTCCATGCAAATTCAGTGACATTAGTACAACATTTGAGTAAAAAATAAATACAAACCTTTAAATAAATCAGACATTCAACTTATTGTGAGGGAGTTTCCCAACAACGAACTCCTTTGCTTCGTCCTCTCCAGCGGCTTGGGAGTTAGTATAGGGTTGCCCTTGTTTCTTTATATGACAACGCATCGTCGATTGCACCCCTGGTATCACCTAAACATCAGGGCTAGGGGTGCTAATGAAGGGGTTGGCGGCGCTGCTGTGGAGGGTGCACCAGCAGGAGATGACTGCTCAGTCGAGAAGGGTGCTGATGTAGGAGATGGGTGCTCCACTAGCAAGTCATCTCCTAGATAGAGACGAATCTTTGATGTCATCAATCTACGCTAAGATATCTGCAATAAAAAAAATTAAAATATTTAATATAAAATCAACCAACATATTTGTAAGTCAATAATAAGTAACAAATCAAACAATTTAATTTTTAACATTAAATTCACAAAATAACTAAAAAAATTCAAACAAAATTAACTCCCTATGTTTTAATTTTAATAATATATAATAAATACATGAATAATAAACAAATTAATTAAAAATTAGTAAATTGACGACAAATAATCCTAACTTTTTAAAATAATTCTAACTTTTGTTATTTTTACCTATCTAATAATCTCAATATTAACGTACCCAATAATCCAAAAATTTCAACTTTTTAATTCTAACATTAGCATTCAAATCTAATAATCCAATAATTCTAACCTATCCAATAATCCAAAAATTCTATCTTTTTAATTCGAACATCAACATTAATCAAATCTAATAATCAATAATCCAACATTAAAAATCCATCATCAACCCACTAATCCACTAATCGAATAATTTACAACAAAAATCAATAATAAAAAATCAATCCAATATTAATCCAATAATATCCAACATAACATTCAATAATAAAAAATCAATCTAATATTCAAAAATTAATCCAATATTCAAACATCAATCCAATATGCAAACATCAATCCAATATGCAAACATCAATCTAATATTCAAACATCAATCCAATATTAAAAGTAGTTGTGAGGGACTTACAATGAGGAAAAGAGAGACGAGCTCACATCTAGAGCTTGGAGTTTGGGGTTGCCGGTTTGGGGATGCAAGTTTTTTATTTTCGAGAGAAAGGAGCTCAAGAAAGAGAGAGTTTGGGGTTGCCGGTTTGGGGTCGCAAGTTTGCATTTTTCGAGAGAAAGGAGCTCGAGAGAGAGCTCGAGAGAGAGAAGACGAGGCTTGCGGTTGGGGTTTATGGGCTGTAGCGACGGCCTGATCGAAGAAGAAATGAAGAAGAAGAAGAAAGGTAAGGGTCACTTTCATGATCCATCGGCCAAAGGTGGACGACAATTTCAATTTTTCACAAATGTTTTTGGTGCAATTTTTGAATTTTCGCGAAATAAAAATTTGCCCGACTAAATCTATACATCCGCGGGGTAATATCTGCAAGGTAAATATTTATGGTTCAGTTGATATGCAAATGAGTGAAATTAAATTATTAGACCGCTCAGTTCGTCACAGGACATGTTTGGACCTCCCCTGTCGAAAATCATGCATTTTTGAAGAATTAAAGTCGTCAGATCAAAAACAAATATTTTGTTACCGTCGATTCATTATGCACCATTACATAATCCCAAGACTTCCAAATTCGCTAATTTTTTGCATAGATTATCTATGATTTGGTTTTAAAATATAGGCAGTTGGATCAGTCGAATTATTAAAGGAACTTATTGAAAATTGTAAAACCATCATATTCATTAACACTTAGAAACATTTGAAGGAAACTTCAATACTAATTTCAATTTTTTTGGTTTGATTGATATTCAAATGAATGGATTTGAATAATCAGACTGTTTAATCCGTGATAAGACATGCCTAGACCTCACCTATCAAAAATTGTGAGGTTTCAAGGATTTAAAGCCATCAGATTAAAAACAAATAATTTTTTACCGTTGATTCGTTACGCATCGTTACCTAATCCTGAACTTCCAAATTCGCTAATCATTCACATAGATGATCTATGAGTTTGGCTTATAAATATGGATGGTTGGATCAGTCAGACTATTAAAGGAAATTATTGAAAATTGTAAACCCACTATATTCATTAACACTAAGAAACATTTGAAGGAAACTTCAACACTCATTTTGATTTTTTGGTTTGATTGATATTCAAACAAATGAATTTGAATAATTTGATCATTCAATTCATGATAGGATGTGCTTAGACCTTACACATAAAAAATCGTGAGGTTTTGTGGATTTAAAGTCGTCAAATCATGAATAAACCTTTTGTTACTATCGATTCATTGTGCACCGTTACCTAATACCGGGACATCCAAATTTGCTAATTTTTCATGTAGATGATCTATGAGTTTAGCTTATAAATATGTAACTAGAAAAATGATTGTTTTTATTGAAACTTCATATATATATATATATATATATATATATATATATCACTAAACGTACAATGTCGTATATTTCACTTAACGATATGGAAACATAATATCTTAAAAATAGTATATGACTCTTAATAATATGGAAACATAATATGTTACTTATATAATTGAATGATTTTCTTTACAGCTTTTAATCAGTGTCGGTTTCACTATCCACCTTCCAGTCACCCTCGTCATCCGAGCTATGCATACTAATTGTTTCCTTAGCATCACTTTCAATTGGTTCTAAGGTATTGAGATCAATAAAATTTCCTTCAACAGAAATTGGTGGGGTTATGTCGTCGGTCTGTGCTCTTTTCACGTTTAGGGTGGGTACCGAGAATCCTCCCGATAAATAAATTTGTCATCTTCTATTTCCCCATCATCTTCATGGTGTCGGTCATTCAAATCTCAAATATTTCTGTACTTCACCATCTCAACTACTTTCCAACTAGCACCAGTTTTTGGATCATCCTCATTGAATACCCATTTCACCATACTAGCCAAGATGTAGGGATCACTCTGAACCACCAAGTGTTTGTGATGACATAGGTACATAAATTATCGTTAATGATCCTGCTTGGGATTCTTGGGTCTGTATCAAACCAATGATACTTGAACATGAAAACTACCTTAAGGTCCGCATAAAACACCTTAACCACACTTAACAATTTACCTTAAAATCCCATTTCAAAATTTGTTCCAACCCCCCAACACGAAGATCCTACTATTCTGAGTAGAAAATTTGTCATCTTGTTCTTTGCACACTAACTTAACTTTGTTAAAATGATAACCAGTATATGTTTCTCCTCGAAATGGGCTAATGGCAAACTGCATTAATTCTTTTTTGAATTTTGGCAAGTTGTCAGCTCTCAGATGTACCATCTAGTAAGATACACACCAGAAGTTAGTTTGATTAAGTTAAAAATAATTTAATAAAATATTTGACTTACATGGTCGAAAAACTAACGTGGAAATAATTTTTTCCATTTTCTCCTTATTTGAATGTTATTGGGCCTTCATAAATGCCTCGTGTTTTTCGTGAAAAGATCAGATTTTGTCACAGTTGCCCAGTATGAACCAATGAGCGACCTCCATATTGCTATCATTGAACGGCTATAAAATTGAACCATTGCGAAACAGTCATGTGGGTTGGGCAAATACCGATAGGGTCTCAAAACTTTTACCATTGTCATCGTTGTGCGAGGCCTTATTGAAAGAAGTTTCAACATTTCGAAGGGACGATGCACAAAAAGTAAGTGACTCTTTTACAATGTATGCCTATGCTATAGAACCTTGAGGACATGTCTTGTTGTGAACCTACCGCTTGTAGTACCTAACATTCTACAAGGAAATATACGTTACAATTCACATATATACATTATATTAAGGAAATAGTATGATCAAATTATACATTTTGATTGGGTACATCCAATGATAATGAACTGGGCCAACTAGCGTTGCCTCAACTGGGAGATGTAATAATAGATGCACCATTACATCAAAGAATCTTGGTGGATATATTTGCTCAACCTGGCACATGATGTAGACAATATCTTTTTTAATTGCTTCGAGTTCCACCTTTTCCAATGACTTGGTACATAGTATCTGGAAGAATTGAGACAAATACACTATCGTCTCAATAACATTAGGCTCCAAGTAGGACCAAATACCAATCGGAATGAGTCGTTGTAGAAAAACATACTAGTCATGACTTTTCATTGTGGACAAGGTGCCAACATTGGTGCTAACATTTCAGGAGAAGTTGTCTACATACACATCAGGAAATTTTACATCCTGCAACCAATTACTGAATTTTTACTTATTCTCTGATGTAAATGCATAATTTTGATAAGTCATGTTGTATTTTCCATTAACAACTTTTGGCCACAAATGTTGCCAAATCGCCATGTCTTGCATACCCAGATGAGTTTTTTGGTGTCTTTCGAAGTGGCTTCAATGGGTAAAGTTGTTCCCACAAGACTCTCGGTAACATTCTTCTCGATGTCCATAGGATTCAAAATATATTTAAGGCTTATTACACTGTTTGCACCAGGAACACGCCACGAATTCTCAAAATGCACCAAAAACGGAAATTTTCCTCAGTATGATGCGGGAACGGTAGCACCGTTAATACCGTTGCACCATTTCATTGACGTCGTCCTTGACAACGTTTTTGTTTACAGATGTGGAGCACTCTTTGCAGACGTGGAGCACTCTTTGTTGAGTAGATGAGGACGTGTAAAATGAGGTGTACCAAGGACATCGAAACATTGAGAGAATTCGACTCTGCTAGGGTTTCAAAATTTTGGGGGAATTGCTAGCATCGAATTAATGGGAAGTTGCATTGGGAGTGTGGGATTTGTGATTAGGTTGGGAGTGCGACTTGAAAGAGGGGGATTAAAGCGATAAGGAACGGTGGCAGCAATGAAGACTTCGTGGGAAGGTGGCAGTATGGAAAGAGAGTCAAGGAACAGAAGATTATCGAAGATGCTTTTGTGGGAAGGTGGCCACAATGAAGACTTCGTGGACAGATGATAACCTATGGAGGAGGTTTCTCATTTGTGCAGATACTCGGGTAAGAAGGCTATCCCTTTCAATTTGGTTTGCATTTCTGGGTTTGTATTGCTGGGTTTGAATTTCTGAGTTTGAATTTCCGAGTTTGACTTCTTGATTTGAATTTCTGGGTTTACAGATAATGTGCATGGTTTCAATTTCTGGTTTTACTGATGGTTAGATATGAGGAATTGTTGGAATTAATTGATAATTGATTGGTGTGTAACTGTTTGATACTTGTTGCAAATTAATTGATAATTGTTGGAATTTTTGGAATGAATTCATAAATTCTGGGTTAGAGATTAGGAATTGTTGGAATTAATTGATAATTAATTGGTTTGTAGCCTTTTGATACTTGTTGCAAATTAATTGATAATTTTTGGAATTTTTGGAATGAATTCATAAATTCTGAGTTTGTAGCCATTTGATACTTGGGTAACTGATGGGTTTGATAATGCAGGTTCGGTGGCAGAGATCTTGTGGCAAAGGGTATGACTTTTGGGAGTGGTTGGACCCAAAAATGTTCAAAAGGTTGACAAAAAAATTCCTGGGCTGCTTCGGAAGCTTGACGTTGGAAAAGAGAAATTTCTGAATGAGAAGAGGAAGGTGTTTAGGCTTAGAATTGCCCTTATGGTGAGTTGGGTTGTACTGATTGGCTTTATCCTAGGGCTTATATATGTTTAGGCTTAGGATTGCCTTAAGGTGACATTCAGCTTGGACTGAATTGTTATGTATGAGGTAGATTAGTAGAGCTAGTGGACAATGCAAATGTGAACTTCTTTTGGTAGATTGATAGAACTTCTTTTGTAAGAAATGAACTTCTTTTGTAAGAAATGAACTTCTTTTGTAAGATATGAACTTCTTTTGTAAGATATGAACTTCTTTTGTAAGATATGAACTTTTGTGATGAATGTGAATGTTATGAATGTTTGTGATGAGTTTATGTGATCTTGGTTTGGGAATGTGATGAATGTGTGTGGACAGTGCAAATGTGATGAACTTGGAATATGTGATGAACTTCATTTGGAGGTTAGAACTAAATAAGTTCACCATTACGATTCCAAACTTAGGCACTGCAAAAACTTGACCATTACATCAAATGGTTCAAATGTCTATCAATACAGCACCATTATAAAAGATTGGAATGTCTAGCACCATTACAAAAGATTGGAATGTCTAGCACCATTACAAAAGATTGGAATGTCTAGTAAACAAATGGTCCAAACACCGTAAGCTTCTAAAGACTACTAATAATGCCAATTGGGTAGCAATTCCTTTGCTTGCTTGAGCCAATCTTTGTTGGTTTTCTTTGGCTTTGCAGGTGGCATTCACTTTGTCATCCCTTTTGCATTTGCAGGTGACTTGATCCTTCTTCCCTTGGAATTGGTAACTGGACTTTATTCTTGCAGATGGGCTTCATGCACAGGTAGGCTAACAGGGGTACTGACTTTCCTTGCAGACCTTTTTTTTTTCTTGTTCTAGTTGGGGTTGTAGCAAGTGAAGAGGTATGTGTAGTTGGAATTTGGCTTGCTGGAACTTCACTTGCTGCTAGAACTTGGCCGGCTGCTGGACCTTCACTTGCTGCTAGAACTTGTCCAGACTATATATACAAGAAAAATCAGTATAAATACTCAAAGGCAGCACATATACATCCAATACACCACATATACATCCAATACACCACATATACATCCAATGTACATCCAATATACATCCTAACAGGCCCACAACAGATATACAACTTATATACAACATAAACAGAAACATATCCATTAAACCTACATCTAATACAGCTCACACAACATATATACATCACTCCTCATACCCTAAACACAAACATATACATCAAATGGCATCTAATGAAGGACATCTAATCACAAACATATATACAACACTCCGCATACCCTAAACACAAACATATACATCAAATGAAGGACATCTAATCACAAACATAAACATTCCTCATACCCTAAACACTAATCACAAACATATACATCAAATATAAATACAAACATATACATCAAATTCATCAAACCTACATCTAATACAATTAATATACATCTAATACAACAGATATACATGTGCATCGGCCACATTCCGAGCATGTGCTTTTCTGTCCGCGTCTCTCTTTTTCCTTTGTTCTTGCTTGGGCTTGAACTTTGCTTCCTTAGTAGGATCTACCGGTTCTGTGCATGCAGGACGCTTGTGTCCATCAGACCCACAATTGCCACACCTTAAAGTGGAATGGTATTTAGGCAACTTCGTAGGATTTGATGATGCCTCCTCAGTCTGACTTCTCTTCCTTTTCATCTTCGGCCTCCCAGGCTGCTTGTGATATTTAGGAGGCTTGAGTGGTAGAGCTCCAAATTTTTCCCATTGGTCTTCACTAGGCAATGGTGTAATGATCCCCTCATATGCCTTCGTATACGCATCATGATTATAACAATGATGGATAAACATCTCTGGATTTCCCTTAAACTGGCTTATTGTACTGCATGCATGAGCACATGGGATTCCACTAAGGTCATATCTTCGGCAGGAGCAGGTTTGGAGATTCAAGTCCACTGAAAATCTTCGTCTGAATGGATGAATGATTTTGAAAATTTTATTCCCACAATGAGTGAGAATCAACCTCTGCCCTTTCAACTTATGATCTTCTAACAAGGCCTGGATCCTTTTGCCTACTAGGTGGACATGCCACAATTGACCTTGATCACGTCTCCTAATCCGCAAGGCAGTGATAAACTTCCTCAATTTGTCCAAGACAGAAAAACGGGTTTGGCTCTATACGACACAATAGCCTTATTGAATGCCTCATATAGATTGTTTAGCAGAATGTCACACTTGAAATTAGTCCTGAAGTGGGATCTGCACCACTGCTTAGCATCACGTTCTTTTAGCCATCTTGCTGCACCAGGGCTCATATCTTCCATCTTCCTCATCTCTTCCTGAAACCAAGGAATGGTTATGGCTCTTGCAATTGCATCCATCTGTTCTTTAAGGGCCATCCCTTTATATGTCTGGTTGAAGTTTTCCTACAGATGCCTTAAGCAATGGCGGTGCTCTGCATTAGGAAAAGTCTGACTAACTGCCTCAATCAGACCTTTCTGCTTGTCTGTCATAACTAACAACCCCATGTTATCTCGAATATTCAAATCGTCTTGTACGATCTCCAAAAACCACCTCTAGCTACTGTAACTTTCCACCTCATATAGCATATGCCACGGGAAACATCCCATTGTTGGCATCAACTCCTACTGCTGACAGAAGTTGGCCCAGATGAATGCCTTTTATATGGCATGCATCTAACCCTATAAACGGTCTACAACCATTCACCCATCCATATTTTCAGGATTTGAAGCAAACATATACCCTCGCAAATCTGGCTATCCCATCAGACTCCAACTCGAACTTCACAATCATAGTTGACCCTGGATTGGTCTTCAACAATTGAAGACAGTATTCTCCAAGTATTTCATACTGTCTTTGACATGACCCTTCAACGAGATTCTGAATCATGATCCTTGCCCTGTAACATGTGGCTCTTGATGGTCTGTAGCCAGTTTCAAGACAGGCAAGATCTTGAAATTCTGTAAACTCCCATTTGCAACTTGAAAAATGCCTAACATATTGCCTTACCATCCACTTGACATTAGCATGAATATTGAACGTCCCCGTGCCACACACATTCTCCTCATTCAACTCCCTTATCTGCAAACACTTTCCTCTTTCCACTGAAGATGCTAAAATAACAAATGGACACTCAGTACAACATTTAACCTTCACACGATCTGGTTGATTTCTGAAGAACTTTAGCTGTCTCCTTGCAATACAGAGTACTTTATTACTGCATCTCTAAATGTAGCAGCATTCTGGAACTTCAGTCCCAACTCAAACCTAAGATTCTGCATGTCAAGACTGGGAACAAACTCTCTGCACTTGGGGACAGGTTTCGTCCTAGACCTTTTTTTTAGGAATTGCATCTTCATCATCACTAAGGTCATCCAATGTGCCAATCCTAGGTGTCAATGGGGCATCATCATCGTCATCTACCACTGGCCCCTTTTCAACTTCCACATATGCCCTAAATGCCCAAAATAGCTCATCATCACTCACCACTAGGAGTACCTCATCCTCCTGATTAAATGCTTCCTCTTCAAAAGGAACAAAGTCTGGATCATCACTGTCTTCCCCAGATCCACTATCTTCACTATCTTCACCATTATCACTACATTCCTCTTCAACCAAAAAATTGGATTTCCCTTTAGCTTTCTTAGGAGCTGCTGGTTGAACCTCGGGAACAATGACTTTAGCCTTATTAGATGCTGCTGGTTGAACCTTAGAAACAATTACTTTGGCTTTCCCTTTAGCCTTCCTTGTCAAGCCAGGCCTTCGGAATGATACTTGGGTAACTGGTTCATCATCATCTCGCCCTTGTGTACTACTGGTTCATCCTGAACCGGCTCTTGAGTACCCTGAATTGGTTCTTAAGTAACCTGAACTGGCTCTTGAGTAACCTGAACTAATTCATCATCAACTGTTTCTTGAGTAACCTGAGATGGTTCTTGAGTAACCTGAACCAGCTCTTGAGTAACCTGAACTGATTCATCAACAACTGTTTCTTGAGTAGCATGAGATGGTTCTTCATTTACTCGCTCCACCTGAACTGATTCTTGACTAACTAGTTGCTGATGTATTGATTGTTGAGAAACTAGTTCTTGAGTAACCTGAACCGGTTCTTCATTTTCAAGCACTACCTGAGCTGATTCTTGAGTACCCTCCCCATCATGAGATCCCAGACCTTGAGTACCCTCCCCATCATCAGATCTTGAACCTTGAGTACCCTCACCATCATGAAATCCCAGACCTTGAGTACCAGACCTTGAGTACCCTCCCCATCATGAGATCCCAGACCTTGAGTACCCTCCCCATCATGAGATCCCAGACCTTGAGTACACTCACCATCATCAGATCCCAGACCATGAGTACCCTCACGATCATGAATCGATGCTTGACTAAGACCCCCATCATGAAACTCTATCGTAGCAGGCACCTGTTCAATATTAACACCCTCAACAGCATGCCTGCAGTATATGTTCAAGATCCTAGATTTCGTCATTGCTGACTTTTTGACCAAGTCTAAAAGTGTTCGGTCATTATCTAGTTTAAAGAACCTCCCTCGCTCCTTGAAATAGAATTCCTCCTTTTGATTAAGCCTATCCCCATCATATAATTGGTCCTGCACCAACCCATTTAGGTTCAGCACAGAAAAATATTCCCAACAGCACCAATCATACCAGGCAATTGACCCACCAGCATATGTCCACAATCTTCCTGTCTTTGAGATACTTCCACCATGATGCAACCCGATGGACACTATATCATCTGTTCCACCTAGTACCACTTAAAACCATTATAAGGCCCCATTATAAACACTTAACATAATAACACAATCTAACCATTTTAAACAAGGCAAACACCTCTAGTCCAGCCCACTACCAACACTAAAGCCTATCACCACAAGCACTAGCCCATTAACTAAACTAAAATCCACGCCAACCACAAGTTCACTGTCCACTGCCTGATACTATCCATTTACCTTTCAAAAACCCACGAAAAGCACTACCCCACTGCCCACTGCCCGATACTACCCATTTACCTTTTTAAAACCCACGAAAAGCACTACCCCACTACCTTATTCTTCTATACTACCCATTTAAAATTCCAAAACCCACGCCAAGCACTACCCCGCTACCTTATTCAAACCATTACCACAGCACTGCCCCGAAAAACATCACATATTTCAAAATCACAACCAACCAAAGCATTTCCACAACATTACCCATATACTAGCTAAAGTGACTTCAATACCATCTCTATATATCCACTGTAGCAAAACTCATTGAACAACAAGGCCTGCTTCAAAACTAATTGAACAACAAAGCCTCAAATCAACATACAATTCAATTTGATTAAAGCAAGAAAACCGACTTCACCCTACCTGAACAACACTAGGAAACTAAGAAAACACCACAGACAAGACCCAGTAAAAAGGAAAACCGTTTCAAAACATACCATAATCAGGTTGTTCTGCACCAGGTTCTCAACGAATGGGAATCCTTCAACTCCGATGCCTCTCAGCTTGCCTCTTCCTCCGATTGAAACCCCTGCAATCCCCGCGATTCTACTGCCAAATTCTGCCCCAAATTCCACCGTTCTTAAAAACCTAGCGGACAAAATTTAGCCCCAATTCGAATTCTCACTGTTTCGATTTCAATTTTCCCACACACGTGGTCATAAAATTGGGTCCTACTGAGCCATGACGACTCCACAATGCAAACAGTCATCTACTCAGCAAAAAGTGATCCACGTCTGTAAAGAGTGCTCCACGTCTGCAAACATAAACGTCGTCAAGGACGGCGTCAATGAAATGGTGCAACGATATTGACGATGCTACCGTTCCCGTAGCACACTGAGGTAAATTTCTGTTCCTGGTGCATTTTGAGAATTTGTGGCGTGTTCCTAGTGTAAATAGTGTAATAAGCCTATATTTAATTTTCCATTTCGAACAATATGACCGCGAGAATAGTGTAATAAGCCTATATTTATTTTTCCATTTCACATCACCAAATCTCTTTCTTGGTCATGCCCGTTGCTCTGTTTTAACATTAAAAGAGTCAGACTGCATGCATCACTGATGATCCCAGGGAAGAAATCTTCTCACGTCCAAATAACATACCTTTCATGTATTCCAAAAGGACGTTGTGTATGGTCCACATGTAAGGCAACCAAGATAGCCCTTATGCTCCACCCTGCCAACATACCATTAGAAGGAAAGCCATTTATTGTCCATATCATAGCCGTTCGTAGAGTGAACGTTCCTCAACTGCACTTATCGTATGTTCAGACGCCATTTTCCAACAAATCCATGAGCTCATCAATCAATTACCGCAAATTAACGTTGTTGACATGACCCGTCCCTAAAATCTCGTTCAAAACTAGACTGGTCCTGCTCACGTTTGACCACTCTTGTTAGACAAGGGATATAGCTTAACTTGTAATTAAAAGTAGCTGAAGTTATGATCAAATTGAGTCCACTCTTGCGGTGCTTCCGCCCACATCCAACCTGCTTCCTTGTCACATAGTGGGTTTTACTAGTTCGACTATATTCAATTTATATCTATACCAATTACTAAATATAATTACTATTCCACCTTATTGTAATGACTATGTTAAATTTTTAGTTCTAAATGACATCTTACCATTTTTATGTAAATATAACCATATGTCCATAATCAAAAAATCAATATACCTTCACGGATTATCACCATCACGACGTGCCATGAAAAGATGCATAACATCTCAAGAAACAATATAGTTATAGTTTATCTTGTTATCCAATTTAGACTTATATTGCTTGCATAATTTCCACTTCTCAAAATGCATTATAATGCAAATTCGTTATAGTTAAAAATGTACTCATACTCATTGACCTTTTCTGACACGACCCATTTCGATCCTCCTAGATTACCGTGAGATGTGCCATCCTCCCGTCTGACACCGTGTGCTAGACCAGGGATACAACCATAACCCACTCGAGGTTAGCCAAAGTACGCAAGGATCTGTGGCGGCATGTGATGCCTCGATCTCTGCTACAACCTGCATCCACGATCAATTGGAGGATGCTAAAAAGACTAAACGAGTGAGTGGACAAAAATAAGCATTTATTTAAGAACCATTTTACCAAATAAGGCTTTAACCCTCCATTGTACAAAGCATGCATGCATACCAATTTAAAACTAGTACTTTCCAGTGAAAACATGTCAGGACCCACCCCGGTTTCACCCCGAAAACTGAGGTAAATCCTGCTCCGGTCTGACACCCCGACACGACACGAAAGTAAAACACCCAACAAGCACAGTCAGACGCAGGAGAACTAAACTATCCCGAAGTTAAAAGTTACAGAGCATGGTACTAAATACAAGAGAAAAAAAAACCGATAAAAAGTATGCGCACACGGAAAATTAAACACTCCGGGGTCGCTTTTCTATGCCTCAGACGCTGCCTCGACGCCAAAACCCCGCTCTAGCTCCACGACCTGGAGGGCAATTTAAAACAGAAGGTGTGAGTGGACCATAAATAAAAGAAAAGTTTCCAAAACCATTATATAAGAAAACCGAGTTTAGCCCTCCGTTTTGAAACCACAAGCATAACCCAGTTATGAAAACAGTTATCAATCAATCGCCATAAAACATTTATAGAATCATTCTAAAAACAGTATAATTCACATGACCTCACCATAAGAACAGAAACACTATAAAACAGTTATAGAAACCATATCATAAGCATCATAAAACCGTATCATAAATCGTGAATACCAAATCATCATTTTCCGATCAAACCTGCTGGATCTATCCGAGTCTTTAAACTCCCGAGTCTTTAAACTCAATCCAGGCCTCAATAATATCCGAGTCTTTAAACTCCCGAGTCTTTAAACTCAATAGGCCTATGGGGGAAATATCAATATATCAGAGTCTTTAAACTCCCGAGTCTTTAAACTCAATCCGGGTCTTTAAACCCAATCCGGGCCCGTCCCCCGTCAATCAATATCCGGGTCTTTAAACCCAATAACCAAATCCAGCAAATCCAATCCAAAACCAATTCTAAAAACCATTTTCCATTTTCTCATCTAAACCTGAATCCGAAATCACTGGTCTGATGCCTTTCCGGCATTCAGAACCGTCATTCCGAACCCAAATTCGGAAATCCACTTTTCAACTTTAAAACCAAACCTCATTTCCGAAATCCGATTCTAAGACCGAAAACCTTGATCATCGAAATCATGTTCAAGAATCCACTTATAATCATTAAAACTCAATTATCGTTTGAAATCCCCAAAATCCTGGCACCATAATCAGAAATCAAGTATTTCTCGTAAAACGTGCTGAAAACCGTACTTTCTCGAAAAACGTGCAATTAAGTAAAACAGTTATAGCATATTCAACAATCATGAAATCACATGTAAAATCATAAAATAAGTAGTTAAAAGCAGTTATACATGCTCGAGTTTAGAGAAGGGGTCCACTCACAATACCGAGCCCTCAATCGTGTCCCGAACGTTTCGTACGTTCCTCAGCTTCCTCGAGAAGTCCCGATCCTGTCAACAACCGCCAAAGTATGTTACTAACACAACTACGAAGGTCCATCTAATTTTCCCCAAAAATCCGCGGGTCCTAATCGTAACGAACTAGAACCCTAAACCTTCACCCTCGCGGGACTACGTCGAATCATGTCCGAACAACCCGAAACCAATTCCAACGGACTAGTCACAACACCTAGACCAAAAACCACGTTGACACTTTCCCCAAAGACCGCCACACGCGCCCCCACGCACCGCCCAAAGTGGCTACGCGTGGCCCTCACGCGCCTGCTACAGTGCATCGTCTTCCTCGAGCCAACTCGGTTCGACACAGTGCCTGCAAATCGAACCGGCGAGGACGGTTCTCCGCCGTACCTGCACCAAAACCACTCCTCTCTTCACCAACAGCATCGTCGAGACCTAACCTATCCATTCCCCTTACTCAAACACCTCGACATAGCCCCTAAGTCATCGTCCCTAACTCGAAACCAGACCCATTCAGTCCCCTGTTTCATTCTCCGACCACCCAGGTCTTCCCCAACACGGTGGCAGTCTCAAACTCTTCCTCGGACCGTCCTAAACCTCACCCAACTCACCAAGACCGTCGACTCACTCCCTAAGTCCACGACTTCCAATTTAAAACTCGACGGTAAAACAGAGCACACAGGTACTCTCCGTCGTCCTTGCCTCCACCGTGCACTCCCCGTCACGGCTGCTCCACCAGAAGACTCCTATGACTCCACTGAACTCCCTAGACCTCACAGGACTCCTTGTTTCAGCCCCTAAACTTACGACTTAGCGTCTGAAACTAGACGGCAAAACAGAACATCGAAAGTGAAACAAGAAATTACCTGCCCTCCTGTCGCCGTCGTGAGCTCAGCCGTGAGGCAGTAGCTCCTCCCGTCCTCCTCCGTCCTCTGGACACCTCCACTAGCCTCAATTGATCGGTTACGGCCGCACCACCACCCACAAACACTCACTTCCTCCCTGTTTTCTCCTTAATTTCCCGTGTCTCTCAACTCCCACACACACAGCCACCGCACCTCCTAACCTTCTCCCTAGCTCTCCCTCACTCTCTGGTCACTCACCCCTTCACCAATTAACACAAACTCACACAATCACCGTCCCAATTCTCTCAATTCTCTCCCTCTGTTTCTCTCTGGGTCGAAGAACACACACGGTACACCGCAAAAAATCCCCAAATTATTGGACCCGTGCAACTCCTGGAACCCTCTAGCCCTTTGCCACATGTCACAATCCTGTCCCTTCTCACACAAATGGCCCATTCACAGCCATCCACTTGTCCTTCTCTGCTGCACAAATCCCAGAGCACAAAGACCAAAATGCCTCTCCTTTTAAGTCAAAATTACAATTTTGCCACTACCTGTCTAGACCCGTAACTCACACATCGTAAGTCCGATGAATACGTACCGCCTGTCATCGAACTCAGGACGACGAGATCTACCTACTTATCCTAGGTCAACGTACCAAAACCCATTCGTACGAAAAGTCAAATTTTCCCCCCTATTTTAACCAAATTACGGTTATGCCCTCAACCTTCCGAACATCATAACTTCCTCCTCAGATGTCGGAATCAGGCGTACCACCTGTCTCTGGGTTCGTGACGTCCTAAACTACGTCCTGGTCATCGGTTAAAATCCATTTGACCATCCGAACTAAAAGTCAACTATTTGCCCAACTTAGGGGCAAAATCGTCATTCCACCCTAACAACCTTATCGGGACCAACTAACCCCCGATTAAGCTCACTAAGCCCATCTTAATCACTGTCTTAACCCTAATTTCTGGGACGGGTCGTTACAACCTACCCACGTAAAAAGAATTTAGTCCCCGAAATTCCGCAGCTAATTCCCAACACCTAGGGGTCTCCTACCCGGTAACAACAACCACTTCTGGGTTTCCTGTCTATCATCTCCACCTTGGGTATTTCACTCCATCCCAACTACCAGTGTACCACGTCTAACCCTTTCTTCGTACCACTTACACATTATGTTGTACGCAAGGGAAACCCTATGAACAGAAAACAAAGGTGTTTTACAATACCTCATATGGAGTAAAATAAATTCATAGAGTACATCCTCACATACTGCCACCTCGCCCAAAACTCTTCTCAACTCCTACCCAGGACAATCTAATCCAAACAGGAAGTCCTCTTACTGACCCACTCTCTCGGCAGCTACTGTCGGATAAATCAACAAAGTCCTAAAGGCAAACTCTAGATTGTGGGTTCTCTCCTTCAATAACCTCATATCGATCAGTTGTAATCACTCATTTCTCGTTTCTTCAGTCATCCTTCAACGGAACTCATCGTAACACTCCAGGTCACCTAGGGTAAATCCTAGACTCTACCCCGGGATCTAACAACAAAATAAGTACAACCCAACTAAAGATAGTAAAAGTACCTGTCCCCGCAACTGGTGCTGACTGAACCTCCTTCTGAGTCATCGAGAACACTCGGCCTGAGATCCCGATGCTCTACCACGTCCCGTCGAACTACTAGTGGCACCACCACCTCCTCTAGTACCCGCTGTCCCTGACACTGTACTCTGTCCGGGCTCCGCCGCTCCTCGGCCTACACCACCTTCCTGTGGCAACAGTGGACATTCACATCGAAAGTGACCTCGCTCTCCGCAGTAGAAACACACATCCCGACCGAAAGGTCCTGGTCCACCACTCGATCTCCCCATCGACGTAACAGACGTCGCACTAGCTTGTGGAGTCGGCTGTGCTCGGTAACCACGGAATCCTGAACTCTGGAATCCACCAGGTATACCAAAACGATCATCGCCCGATGACGACGCTCCACTGAAGTTTCCTCTGTTCGGTGTCCTCAGACTCGAAGCTCCAGAAAAAGATGGCTCCCGGCGTCGTACCGGCAAGCTAGCCTCAACCCTCACCGCAGCGTTCGACAACTCTCGGAGGGTAGTAAACGATCCAGCCGTCACTATGGCTCGAATCTCACGTCGCAGGCCCAACTCAAATCTACTACACTTCTCGGCTTTAGTAGCCACAAACACAGGAGCAAATCGAGACAACATCTGAAATTTTTGTTCGTACTCAGCCACACTCATATTCCCTTTTCGAAGCTGCAGAAACTCAGCCTCCTTGGCATCTCGAAAAAAACGAGGATAATACTGATCTAGGAATCTCTCCCGAAACGCCTCCCAAGTCACAGTGTGGGCATCCCAGCCAGACAACTCCAGGGTATACCACCACTTGTAAGCCGCACCATCCAGTAAAAACGTAGCCAGTAACGCTCGCCCCTCCGGTGGACAATGCATCACTGCAAAGATCCGCTCAAGTCTCGTGATCCACCTCTGGGCTTCTTCAGGATCTGCCCCACCGCTAAAAGTAGTAGCCCCGAGCCGCTGGGCTCGCTCAATCGTAGTACTCTCTGTCTCTCTTGCTACTTCGTCTTCAGGTCGTGGAGAGGGTCTACGTCTCGGAGGCATCGTCAATCGCACGCTAAAAGAGGCATAGAAACAGTCAAACAACCTAAACACAACCTCATAGACTGACAACTCGACAAACTTGACAAACCTATGCTCTGATACCAATTGTCAGGACCCACCCTGGTTTCACCCCGAAAACCGAGGTAAATCCTGCTCCCGTCTGACACCCCGACACGACACGAAAGTAAAACAGTTATAGCATATTCAACAATCATGAAATCACATGTAAAATCATAAAATAAGTAGTTAAAAGCAGTTATGCATGCTCGAGTTTAGAGAAGGGGTCCACTCATAGTACCGAGCCCTCAATCGTGTCCCGAACGTTTGGTACGTTCCTCAGCTTCCTCGGGAAGTCCCGATCCTGTCAACAATCGCCAAAGTACGTTACTAACACAACTACGAAGGTCCATCGAATTTTCCCAAAAATCCCCGGGTCCTAATCGTAACGAACTAGAACCCTAAACCTTCACCCTCGCGGGACTACGTCGAATCGATGTCCGAACAACCCGAAACCAATTCCAACGGACTCGTCACACACCTAGACCAAAAATCACGTTGATACTTTCCCCAAAGACCGCCGCACGCGCCCCCACGCGCCGCCCAAAGTGGCTGCGCGTGGCCCTCACGCGCATGCTACAGTGCATCGTCTTCCTCGAGCCAACCCGGTTCGACACAGTGCCTGCAAATCGAACCGGCGAGGACGGTTCTACGTCGTACCTGCACCCAAACCACTCTTCTGTTCAACAACAGAATCGTCCAGACCTAAGCTATCCATTCCCCTTACTCAAACACCTCGACACAGCCCCTAGGTCATCGTCCCTAACTCGAAACCAGACCCGTTCAGTCCCGTGTTTCCTTCTCCGACCACCCAGGTCTTCCCCAAACATGGTGGCAGTCTCAAACTCTTCCTAGGACCGTCCTAAACCTCACCCAACTCACCAAGACCGTCGACTCACTCCATAAGTCCACGACTTCCAATTTAAAACTCGACGGTAAAACAGAGCACACAGGTACTCTTCGTCGTCCTAGCCTCCATCGTGCACTCCCCGTCACGGCTGCTCCACCAGAAGACTCCTAGGACTCCACTGAACTCCCTAGACCTCACGGGACTCCTCGATTCAGCCCCTAAACTTACGACTTAGCGTCTAAAACTAGACGGCAAAACAGAGCATCGAAAGAGAAACAAGAAATTACCTGCCCTCCTGTCGCCGTCGTGAGCTCAGCCGTGAGGCAGTAGCTCCTCCCGTCCTCCTCCGTCCTCTGGACACCTCCACTGGCCTCAATTGATCGGTTACGGCCGCACCACCACCCACAAACACTCACTTCCTCCCTGTTTTCCCCTTAATTTCCCGTGGCTCTCAACTCCCACACACACAGCCACCGCACCTCCTAACCTTCTCCCTAGCTCTCCCTCACTCTCTGGTCACTCACCCCCTCACCAATTAACACAAACTCACACAATCACCGTCCCAATTCTCTCAATTCTCTCCTTCTATTTCTCTCTGGGTCGAAGAACACACACGGTACACCCCCCAAAATCCTCAAATTATTGGACCCGTGCAACTCTTGGAACCCTCTAGCCCTTTGCCACATGTCACAATCCTGTCCTTTCTCACACAAATGGCCCAATCACAGCCATCCACTTGTTCCTCTATTATGCACAAATCCCAGAGCACAAAGACCAAAATGCCCCTCATTTTAAGACAAAATTACAATTTTGCCACTACCTGTCTAGACCCGTAACTCACACATCGTAAGTCCGATGAATACATGCCGCCTGTCATCGAACTCAAAACGACGAGATCTACCTACTTATCCTAGGTCAACGTACCAAAACCCATTCGTACGAAAAGTCAACTTTTCCCCCTATTTTAACCAAATTACGGTTATGCCCTCAACCTTCCGAACATCATAACTTCCTCCTCGGATGTCGGAATCGGGCGTACCACTTGTCTCCGGGTTCGTGACGTCCTAAACTACGTCCTGGTCATCGGTCAAAATCCATTTGACCATCCGAACTAGAAGTCAACTATTTGCCCAACCTAGGGGCAAAATCGTCATTCCACCCTAACAACCTTATCTGGACCAACTAACCTCTGATTTAGCTCACTAAGCCCATCTTAATCACTATCTTAACCCTAATTTCTGGGATGGGTCGTTACAAAACAACACATACGGAAAACAAGTACTTTTAGGGTAAAACCAACGCAAATTAAAACAAAAAACTAGACACAATCGATTAGTCAAAAACCTCGAGACCCATACTCATATTTGTCATCTGTCCCTGTCCGTCAATCATCTGCCTCTATCAGGGAAATCACCGATCTCTATCTGGGAAATCATCCATTTCTATTTCGGAAATCACCTATGTCTATCCATCAATATCTGACATCAGTCTCATATAGTCAATTCATCAATCCTTATCACTGTCACAATTTTTATATCGACACACGTGCGATTCCAATTTGCACAACTGATCTACACTTGGCTCTAGAGTCCGCGACTCGACGTCTAGGTATGGCACTAGGCTCGGAGTCCCTAACTCGATGTCTCAATGCAATAAACCGATACTCCTGCAGCTAATGTCATTGTGACCTCTCCGGGGAAACACATTCCTGCCAGAGTCATATCTATCATCTCATAAGGTCCCCTTCGAGGAAACACATTCCTGCTGGAGTCATATCTATCATCTCATAGGGTCCTCTCCGGGGAAACACATTCCTACCAGAGTCATATCCATCATCTCAGAGAATGGTCTAAAAACCGTGGAAACACATTTTCAAAACTGCCGATTCCCAAATCCAAAACAGTTATTTCACACCGGTCTCAACCCAAAACCAGTTTCCACAAATCACATAAAAGGTGTCCAGTTTCACATCCAACAGGGTCTAAAGCTCCAACAGGGCCCTTGGCTCGAAACATGGTTTCCAATGGACTCACTCTCGGAGTCCATTGTCTTTTTATCTTTCAACTGGGTCACAAGCCCAAAATCATTTCAATAGGGTCTCAAGCCCGATTTATCTTCTCATAAAAATCCGTAAATCATTCAAATCACTATGCCATCATTGCATTTCAAACCATTTTTATAAAACATTAAACCATATATGCATACATCATTTAGAAATCAAAGTCCACTCACCGTCGGTCCACGTTGCGCGCTCCGAAACCCGCGTCGTAAGCCACTCCGGGGCTAATCCATGCTCTTTGGGACGTTTGGACCTGTCCAAACCATACCCAAAGATCACTAACAACTTCTATAAGTTCATATCATAGACCATCACAAATCCTGGTACGGTCAACGTGTCTTGAACACGCTTCCCGAGGCTAAAAACCTCCTAATGACCTACCGAACGACCTCCAATCGACCTAAAACCACCACCATTAGATTTAGATCCTCAAAACCTTTCGCACATGACTAGTTTCACCTTGAAATTTGTACCCACACGCACCCATGTGGCAGTCAAAGTTCCAGTTAACAAAAGTCAAGGGTTAACGCTAATGTTAGCAAAAGTTAGCGTTGGCTTCATCGGACGGCTAACGTCATGCTAATGTCAGCTTGACAAGTTTGACAGCTACCACGTGTCTGACAATCTCAGGTCTGATAGCCTGCCATGTGGCATCACCCGAGTTGTCCACCTGTCTGACATGCTGACTGGACCTGACAACATGCCACATGGCATCACCTGATTGGCCACATGGACAAACAGCTCTGACAAATGATGACATGGATTTCCACATCATCATCGTCAACCTTGAGACTCATTGGCCCGTTTCTCTGTAATAGGTTGATTCGACCCGCGACCTGACCCGACTCGATGTCACTCATTCCTCAGCCATTTTCGACCATTTTTCTTCCTACAGGATCACAATGATCCCAGTAACCGTTCTATAGATTCAAAGCTTGGTGAGTTTCGAGAAACGTTCAGCCTCAATTTCTGGGTGATTCCAGCCACCTCAATCCTTCCTTTTGATCCTTGTGAGGTCGTACAGTCCCTAGGAACAATATCCAATCGTCAATACAACCCAACAAACCTTAGAAACCAAATTCAAATTTTGAACCCGAAAAGCTTACCTCTGGGATTTCAAGCCATCGTGCACGGTTGTCCAAACTGTTGCCACCATCCTCTTCATCTGGTCTCACTCTCTCACTCTCCATTTCACTCAAATGGAAAAGGATGTGGAAATGGGGGTGTGGGTGTGGGTTGTTCGTGTGTGTGTGTTTCAGGTGAGATGAATGAAGAAGATGAAAATGGAATGATATGCATGTATGTGTGTGTGTGGATCAATCAATGAGTGACACTTGTCAGTCATCAATTGGTCCATAGGAGATATTTTGGGCCCCACTGCCATGCACCAAAATTCAACCATCTCGGTTTTAGTGCAACTAGGAATAGTTCCTAAAATCGATTTTCGACATGCTACTTGTTTACGGACTCGTATCGTCTCGATATACGTAATGGTCCTCGGTCCATGTGTATTTAACCTCTCATGTCAAAAGTCAACTTTTTACCCTTTCAAGGGAAAAAATTGTAATTTTACCCCAATCGCCCAATAATTCTAGACTAATTCCTGATTAGTCTCACTGAACCTCAATTAATTCTTAATTAATCCCGTAGATTCGGGATGGGTCATTACAATCCACCCTCTTTAAAGAAATTTCATCCTCGAAATTCCATTCGACTCAAATCCACCCAAAAACTGCGAAAATCCAATCCAACGGTCAGTTCTGAAATTTAGCCCATCCTCCTGGACCGTATCCAACAAGCACGTGACCAACTGTCACCGAAAATTCCAACACTCAATCCTCTAGTCTCGAATGAGACATCGACACTTGTTGATCTCACCTGTCACCTACGCAGGCTAATTTCACGCCGAGTACACCTGCACTCAGAATCCAAGCTAGCATCCTACTCAGCATCCAGCTTATTATCCTGCTATCTCAAGCCGACATCTTTGCTCTCCCTGGGCGATCTCAAAGCGTCTGTCATTAAAACTGTTTACAGTTGGGGACCGTCGTGTCAAGCTGATACTCATTGGCTTCACTTTTTCCATTCAAGTTCCATACTAAAATATGACTCTTCCTAGAGTCCCATTATTGTACCACGTCTCATCAGGAGACCATTTTTGTGATCCTGACTCGAGGAACTCGACTCACTCTAGAGTCTCAAACTATCATCTCTCACATTCTGCCGACATACTCAGGATGCATCTAGACCCTATCGAACACTTGTTCTAGCAGGGGTAATCACATTTACCATCACTAGGGTCCCTCTGGTCCATCATGGCCCTGAGCTCCATGCTCACACAATCACCGAACTCTCTAAGGCCACTCTACACTAGTGCATAGTATCTGATGTCCAGTCCTCATGCTCACTGTACCATCAACATCGGACGCCATCAGATTAAAATATAATACCATGGCCCTTATCATCACCTGTCCGTGACGGACTCAATTTGATGATCGTACCACATCAATCAGAGTACCTAACGTGCATACTCACAGGCACACCCATATCACATCAAGCACAAAGGCACTACTCAGGCCTGCTCATGGGTTGTACTCACGCAACGTCCATCTACGTACCAATATCCAAACACCACCACAATCTCCAACCCGTTGGTTACCTACTACCATCCAACAACACTCCACAATCAACTCGGTTATTGACCGTCTCAATCCTTCCGATCATCCCGATTCAGGCTCATCGTGATCCATCGCCCAAATCAGTCTAAAACATTTTGATGCCTAGGCATCTCAGCTCACACGTACTACGATACTCAATCGCCTCAACCCATATTCATCTCAATCCTCTCAACTTACGGAGGATCCACACTAGCTCTCTCGGTCAACATCACATGACCCATGACACCAGCACGAGTCCATCCAACTTTGGTGCTCATACCTCACCTCCAGTGACACCAAGCACCATCCGTAATCCAAGCCACTCAAATTCAGCTCATAGCCTTACGCTCGTAGCACCCCTCAACTCAGCTCATATATCAATGAGTGATGAGAAGTTCCTTAAGCTGACACATGATAGGGAATACTCATTCTATACCCGCTCACTGTCTAGCTATCTCGTCAAAACCAACTCCAAGCTCACTGAGCTAACTGGGGACATCATAACACACGTCCCACGTCCCTCACGACCATACTATCGTATCCTCCTGGCATCCAAGCCGCCACTTTCTCGGACATCAACCACACGTCCCGAGAACCACTATGTCTTAAGGTCAAGGCCTTATCTTCCTTTTATCATACAGTTTATGCACATCTAATAGGTGATTCCATCACCAAACCTGTCGGCATACTAGCTCGCATATCCCAACGCTATGGGATCAACTCATGCATACAACACTCCTGTAATCCGACCACTACTAACTAGGATAGCTAGAGTGTCTATCACCCATCTAGTCACACCCCGTACCTTCCGTAAACCAACCGAACTCTACTTTACTGAGCCACTCGAGATCCTATCTATCCCACTCAGTGATCCCTACCACCGTAACTCGCATGTCAGCCACTCAAGGCTCGGAACTCGAAGCAACCCTCATCCAAGCTCCCTTAGTACACGAATCCCCATGATGCCTCTGCGTCGTCCATAACCACTTAGTCATTGTGGAATTCCATCAAATTCATCTTCATCTGAGATGCCACATCCTCACTCGAGTCATACTCTCAAAAACCGACACAACCAGATAAAGCTTCACCGCCTCAACCGTCATCACACTCAGTACAAACCGAATCTAACCTAAAATCTCCCCTCTTCCCTAGCAACACCCACATACCTCTGCAACAAATGCAGGGACCTCACCTCTCGACAATGTGTCGGGTTGCTGACATGAGTGACGAATCCTCATCGTCGCAGTCGTTACTTGGACCTAAGCATACCATAACAAGTACACAACCTCTACTCGTACCTCGACAAGGATGGGGCAAATATAACGTAAGAACGTTCCTCGAACGTCGCCCAACTCTCAATAGTCTCATCCACATCCATCGTTAGCAATGTCTATTACGATCCTTGTGTAGACCGATCAAAGAAACGCTCCTCCATAAAAACTCCACACTCGTACAGTAACTTACCGCTTGTACACACTTAGGGTCTCAAGCCCGATCTACCTTGTCACGAACATCTATAAATCATTCAAATCAATATGCCATCATTGCATTTCAAACCATGTTTATAAAACATTAAAGCATAAATGCATGCATCATTTAAAACATTAAAACATATATGCATCCTTCCTCTCTAGGACGTCTAGACCTATCCAAACCATACCCAAAGGTCACCAAAAACTTCTAAAGTTCATATAATAGACCCTCACAAATCCTGGTAAGGTCAACGTGTCTTGAACACGGTTCCCAAGGCTAAAAACCTCTAAAAGACCTACCAAACGACCTTTGATCGACCTGAAACCACTACCATTGGATTCAGATTGTCGAAACCTTTCGAACATGATCAGTTTCACCTCGAAATTCATGATCACGTGCCCCCATGTGCTGGTCAAAGTTTTGATCAACAAAAGTCAACGGTCAACATTGAAGTCAGCAAAAGTTAACGTTGACGTCATTGGTAAACGGTCAACGGCGGATGTCATGCTGAAGTTAACCTGACAGGTCTGATACCTGTTAGGTCTGATAGCTACCATGTGTCACTCTCTAAATGGTCCACGTGTTTGACAATGTCAGGTCTAACAGCTTTCTATGTGGCATCACCGGATTGGTCCACATGTCTGACATGCTGACTGGACCTGACAGCATGCCATGTGTTACAAATGTAAAAATAAACAGCATCTCTTCATTTACAAGGTCTACCATACAATCTATCATTACGTTCCAACCATAAACCATACACAGTAGTACTGGCAAGAGCAAGCCAATTGACAACCATAGAGAAGGACTTGCCTCTCCAGCAAGACTCGAGAAGAGTATTCAAAGATGGTCAGGAAAATTCCATTGAACTCCACATCTGACGAGGACTCTCATCTAGATCCCATTAGAGAAGGCACACTCAAAGAACAAATGGTTACGAAACTCAGGAGCCAAGTTGCACAACAAGTAGGGTTACCTTGGCCAATAAAATTACCAATTCTATCAAGGGTGGAAAGTCTCTCCTTGATAGCATGCTAGAGAGTAGAGAACAAAACCCATCATGAGGAATCTGACCTGAAAACCAAACAATTCTATGCCAAGAAACCACGGGAGGATTAGGCAATAGAGATCTCCACAAAGTTGCAGCAGAATAGCAGTCAGCAGACTCACCCTTCCCAAAAAAAATCACATAACAGAGAAGGGGCGATTCTATCAGCAGCTATTTGGGAAATCCTCAAGAAAGGATCATCGGACTTAGGCCACACCTACTTCTAATCCTCAAAATATAGTCCAACATGTAGTGAGCTGGAAGGCCGGAAGAAGCCATCGTACTAGTACCAATTAGCTCAGAAAGAGGACCAACACCAAGCCAATTATGGCACCAAAGGAAATTCGTCAACACATTACCCACCACAACACCAATGAGGGGCCGAACAAGATGGCGAAGCTTGAGAATTTTCCTCCAATTCCATGAACAAATAGAGGGGACTGAAGACACCAAAAGACATTGATCTTTGATGTAATAAGCATGGACCCACTTCACCCACAAACTACTATGATCCTAAGAACACAAACGCCATATATACTGGGCCATAAGAGTGATATTCCATAGCTGCAGGTTGAGTAGGCCAAGCCCTCCAGCTTTCATAGAAGGAAAATATCCTTCATCCTTCCTTAGTGAAATAAGTACCTTCCACTTTACTGGACCAGAGAAATCTCCCACACTTGCGCTCAATATCCCTAAAAAATCTCCCACCTTAGCAGAACATCATGGTACCCCAACTTAGTGGCAATCAAAGGGCCACCTAAGTATCTCATTGGCAGAGAACCGAACCCAAACCCAAACATAGATTTGATCCTCATAGCCACGCGGTCAAAGACACCAGTTAGAAGCACATTACTCCTGTTTAGATTAGGGCAAAGACCGGAGATGGAGGAGAAGGTAGATATGGCATCCATAAGTACCATCGCAGAAAGTCTATTACTATAGAAAAAACTAGCAAATCATCAGCAAAGCAAGATGAAAGAGAGAGAGAGGGAGAGAGAGAGAGAGAGAGAGAGAGAGAGAGAGAGAGAGAGAGAGAGAGAGAGAGAGAGAGATACGCTCATACCTCCAGTGATACTGAAATCTAGGGGAAGCTGAAATTTTAGCTTGCAGAATCCGAGTGAAAACTTCCATAGCGATAATAAACAAATAAGCTAGGAGTAGAGGGTCATATTGCCTGAGCCCTCTACCACCAACAAAAAGTGAAAAAAACCCGACAAGCTCACAATTAACTGCATCCGGAAACTTGGTAGAGGAGATGCAATTTTTCACCCAAGAGATCAGTCGGGGATGGAAGTTGAAAGCAGCCATGAACGGGGATGGAAGTTGAAAGCAACCATGGCCTTCAGAACGAAATCCCAATTCAAAGTATCATAAGCTTTCAAAATATCCAACTTTGCAGCACACCTAAGTATCCCATTTTAATCCCGTGGTTGCTTATTTTGATTTTAATAGGCATAGTCTTGACCTTATTTCAAATTCCATGTCGGCTCAGATGGTTAGTGTTACCTCATATTCCTTGGTTCAAAGTATCATAAGCTTTCAAAATATCCAAATTCTATACTCACATATATAGGACCTGAATCTTTACACGCTCATTAAATAAAGATAACAATGTGATTCTTGAGATGTCGACTAATCTTTGAGGGAAAAAAACGGGGAATGTACCATGAAGTTGGGATACCTAGTTTAGCAATTTAATGTGAAAGCACCCTCTCCACTGTGAGAGCTCCCCTCCTCCGCGAATGCTATGTCCCTTGTGAGATTTCAGCTATCGTTTTTCCACCAATCTCAATCATTTTTAGCCCACCTCCTTTACCAATACACTCAAATTCTTGTTTGCTTTAGCTTTACCTAGTTCCTTTTGCCTCGACAGTATATAAAAACTTGAACTCCCAAAAGAAGCTCCCGTCTTCAGTGCTTACCTACCATCATTTATTTGCTTCGATCCCTATCCATTTAATTCAACATTTTCTTTCGACTGTTTCTTTCTCCCTAGGTCCAGATCTTTCATGGGGAGAGAACAAGTTATGAGAATAGTCCACAAAAGGCTTTTCGTCCATTTAACTCCAGTCGATGGATCTGCCACGACCTGGGTATTTAGTCATCTTGGGGAGAAGTTCTGTTTTGCTGGTCTCTTTAGGGAAGCTTGTGAGACTGGGTGTCAGCTAGCACTGTCAGATTGAAGTACTTTTGTTCTGATTTTTTTGGGGGTGATTTCTCTTCTGCTTCTAGCTGCGTTTTGTTCTGCATCCCAGCCTCGAGGTTTCTAAAAGATATTGTATGGTTTCCCATGTCTCCATAGTCTAAATTTGTATGCCCTTTCAAGCTTCACTGTTAAAGCTTACAAGAAAATGTCACTACTTGCCCATCTTAAATTCTTGGATCTGTGTGGCACTCATATTCTCTCAGATGAAGGGCTGTCTTGTATCACTATATGCAAGAGCCTTTTGTCTCTCAATTTGACATGGTGTGTACGTGTCACTGACATTGGGGTCATGACCATTGCACATGCTTACACATCTCTTCGGTCGGTGGATCTGACATAGTCTGGGTATTCTCTCATCTTGGTGAGAAGTTTTGTTTTGCTGGTTCTCTTTGGGGAGCTTGTGGGGCTGGGCGTGAGGTAGCTCTGTCACTTTGAAGTTTGGTTCTGATTTCTTTGTGGGCGATTTCTTTTCTGCCTTCTTGTTGCGTTTGTTTCAGCGCCCCAGCCTCGAAGGCTTTACAGGGGATGGGAATTCAGGTAGAGGCACGAATTCTATGGTGATGGTTTCCACTTATGGCTGGCACTCTCTCTCCCGTCTCTCAATTGATTCTAACTCACTTTTCTTATTTTTATCAAAGAATTTTTCAAATACGTTTTTGGGCATTGGTGGTATCCACACAGATTTGCCACGAGGATTCTTTATTAGAATTGTTAAGGCATTGGTGGTGACATGATAATTCAGAGTTTAGAGGAGCAATGTAGGCTCCTTAAACTTATTTTATTGGAAACTAAGAATAGGAGTTCGAAGTTTGAATTTTTGAAACGGAAATTGGATTTAACCTACATGCATGCGTTTGAACCAAAGGGCCGAAGTGGCAATTTGTGTCTTTTGTGGAATGATGTTGACCAAGTAGTTTTAGTAAAATATGTTGATTTCCTTATTGAGGTTCTAATCAATGAGGGAAATCTAAGACAAGTGTAGAGATTATATGTTGTGTATGCTAATACAGATGATAAAATTTTGGAAAAGTAGTGGCTATATTTACAAGATCGTATAAAGTGTTTTGGGGATGCTTGTTTGGTTATTGGAGACTTTAATGATATTCTAAGTGAAAAACCAGGGGGTAATTTGACAATGGAGAATAGTATGAGAACCTTTCGTCCATATATTTCTAGGTGTAGCTGGACTTAGGTTTTAAAGGCTACTTTTTCACTTGGCGGAAAAACAGGGAGGGGGGCTATATTCAAGCTTGTCTGGACTGGTTTCGTTACGGCTCAATGGATTCAATGCTATCCAGAGTCTCAAGTCTCGCATATTGTTGTTGAGGCGTCGGACTATGCCAGCCCTTGATATCAGCCCAAACAAACGAAAGTGGAGGAAATGGTTTATTTATGATCCGAGATGGGGATATGATCAGGGTTGTATGAATGTGATCCATAGGTCCTACAAAGGAGGTAGGTTGGGGGTGAAACTGATTATGGTAAAGTATAAGTTGAAGTGGGTGTGGCAAGGTATTCTATCATGGAGAAAGAACAAATGCTCAGCATCAAATTAATGCTTTGAAGGGGGAGCTATGAAATGCCTTCCAACAGCTTACTTTTGAGTCCCGTAGGATACATGGATTAGAGGCAGAGTTGAAGGAAGCCCTTTTGAATGAGGAAATCCACTGGAAGTTAAAATCAAGAATACATATGTTGAATGAAGGTGATAAGAATACCAAGTGGTTTTTTATGCTAGACAAGAATACCAAGTGTTTCCTTGCTAATACATTGAAAAGCAGAAAACATAATAGACTTGTAAAGACCCAGAAATTCGGGAAATATAATTTGAAAAATTATAATGTAAATTAACGAATTTTCCTTGTATGTATTAGAGGTCAAAATTGACTTTTTGAGCAAAAATGTTTTGCATATTTATCGATGACTATTACATATGTTGATATCATATCGACCGACCATCCTTTACGTACAGGGCCCACCAGGACAGGACGGAAGCCGACCAATGCCCCGATCGGCACCCCCACAAACATCGCCCGCCGATCGGCAATTCCCTACAGACTTGTCATTCGGCACCTGACAGGGTACAAGCTCCAGCTGGCTGCAACAGTCACCTAACCAACTAAGCCGTAACCACTCCCTGATGGGGGCAGGTTGAGACTCCAGCTGGCGCCTCCTCCAGATGTCCAGGGCTTGTCAGGTGACTCTCAGCTACAAAGCATAACCTGCTCCCGCAACAGTAGCCCACCTACCGCAGTTATGGCTACTATAAATACCTTGAGACCCTTCACAAAGGTAAGCACTAAGAAACCCGTGCAGATTGCTGTATTACTTACCTTTCGGCGTGCAAATACTAACTTAGGCATCAGAGTCCCTTTGGCGGACACCACACTGGTGCCAAGTCCTTGCAGGTTCTCTGTCGAACGGCAACGCCCCCAGCGGGTCCAAAGCATCACATAGCTGATCCTAGATCCCTCAGCGGGTCTCATCGAGTTGGTCCATTTCCAGATCAAACAACATAGGTCTCGGAATTCTGAGCCCATAGATAAACATCATGTTGAAATTAGAATTTGGACAGATTAGTACGGGTCTAAAATAGCTGCATAGACGTCCGAGCGTACAAGAAGTTGGTTACATATTTACAAGCAAGGACTTAATCATCAATTAGTGAGATGTGCCACACCTGTGCGTTCTCCCTTCGAAATGTCCTTCACAGTGGTCCATGAAGTGCGAGACGGCCATCGGTTGTTTTGTGTCGTTGAGGTGAGCAAGGCGGTAATAGTGATAAGGGTTGGGTAGTCGCGAGTGAAGGGTGGCGGTGGCGACGAGTTGCTCCGTTTTCAGACCTCTTCAGCCATTGTAGTAGAGAGGGAGGAGATGTCGACAGTGAAGGGAGAAAGGAGAGTTTGAGGAAGAATGGAGATTTTAAGATGGATTAGTAGTCTTGGATTGGGCGGGGGTGCATGCAAGTTAGCGATATCATCGACTAGTGGGAAAGATTAGTGTCGTGGGCCTGGGCCTTGGGTTTTGGTCTTTCAAGTAGGCCTGATAAAATACTTGGGCTCGAGATAAAATAAATTTTATGGGCTTATATTCAAACTTTAACATAGTCCAACTTACATACCTAAAGAATTTTCAAAGGCTCGAGGCATCATAGAGCATTTAAATAATTTTCGAAATCAATCGACTGATTTAACCGCCTACACTTATTGTTTATGCTCACAGATCGTTTATGCCCAAAATTAGCTAATTTTAAAATTTTGAGGGATAAGTAACGACACAACATGATTTGATGGTTACAAAAAGTTTTTGAATTTTGGCACAAAATTCAAA
The DNA here is from genome assembly GCA_032719365.1 of Prinsepia uniflora. Lineage (NCBI taxonomy): Eukaryota > Viridiplantae > Streptophyta > Magnoliopsida > Rosales > Rosaceae > Prinsepia > Prinsepia uniflora. The sequence goes on along the minus strand of CM064876.1, from coordinate 31,340,330 downwards.
AATTAAACCCTCAACTATGAAAAATTAATCAATTTATATAATATCGAAAGATAAAGAATTTTTAAACTTAATATTTGAAATTATTTTTGAAGAATTATTACTTCAAATTATATTACTTTAAGTAAGATTAGATACTCATATTACTTTTAAAATGAGCAAGTGAAAATTTTTTTTATAAATATGAGTAATGTTTTCATAATTCTCAATATAATGTTATAATAAAAAAATTAAAATTAAAAGTAATGTTGAAATCATTATAGATTTTAGTAAGTACTTTTTGGCTTATTGTTAGACTAGTTTACAATTGGATGACATTAATTGTAATTTATATAAAAACTATGGTCTATTTTAAAATGTATAATCATTCGACTACTGAAAGAATCTATAAGTATAATTTTTCTATATGCAATTTTTTAAATAAATTTATATATTAATAAGGACCTATTAATTAATTACTCTTAAAAAAATTTAAGGCATGTTTCTCCACCACAATAAAATAGCTCTTCTATTGAAAAGAGCGACGTTTTCTTTTGCCCCTACTAATTTTCTTCCGCCTCTAATAATGTTTTTATTTTTTATTTGAGCATGTTTATTTAGTAGCTACTTTCTATTAATTAAATATTAATATTAATAGGGGCATATAGTTTAATCTGTCCCTAATTAAATATTAATAGGGACATATAGTTTAATCTGGTCCTAATTAAGTGCCCCTAATAATCATTTTTAGTAGATATATTTATTTTTCATTTATACATATATATATATATACTTTGTTTTAATCCATTCTACTCCATAGAACATTCTACAGAAGCTTGGCCCTTTCTCGCTCGTAGCCCAACTGTAACTGTGGGTCCTTACAAACGAAACGAAACGAAACGCGTTCCTTTTTAATAAATACGCGCATTCGAAACGAAACGTGCTAATTTCAGTAAAAGAAAAATCATGTGTTCAAGAAAAAGATTGCTTAAGTGAGTAAACTTCAAACAGTCTCTAAACTGGCACCTGGCAAAGTTAAGTCATATCAATCCATTTTCTCTCCCCTCTCACCCTTTGTATTCCACTTCCCACTTTTCCGTCGGAACTGGCGACTGGCGAGTCCAGTTGACTAGATGTCCACCTGGCGGCCTCCTCACACTCCGTGTTATTGTGTCCTCTATCAAACAAATGGGACCCACCTGCCACGCAATCCCGAAATCTATAAAAAACCCCCACTCACTCTCAGTTCTAGCTCAGACACCAACCAAACAAAAGCAACAAACGCTCTCTAATACCTGTGCTTGCTTTCATGGATATGTTGTTCAGCCAGCAACTTTCTGACTCAGTAGACAAACCCGAGTCGAGTTCATTGTCTGACACCAGCGTCAAGACACGGCGGACCTCGTGCTCTGGCGAACAGATCGTATTGGCCTCCAACCGACCCAAGAAGCGGGCCGGCAGGAAGGTCTTTAAGGAGACGAGGCACCCGGTTTTTCGAGGAGTCCGGAGGAGGAACAACAATAAGTGGGTGTGTGAACTGAGAGAGCCAAACAAGAAGTCGAGAATTTGGCTCGGGACTTATCCAACGGCTGAGATGGCAGCTCGGGCCCATGACGTGGCAGCATTGGCGTTTCGTGGGCAGCTTGCCTGTCTCAATTTTGCTGACTCAGCTTGGCGGCTGCCAATTCCTGCTTCCATGGACTCCGTGGACATTCGGAGGGCGGCCGCGGAGGCAGCTGAGGTGTTTAGGCCCCCGGAATTTGGCGATGAAAATGAAAATGAGAGCAAGGAAATGGAAGTCGCGAAGTGTGGTGATGTGGAGGTAAATAGTGAAATGTTTTATTTTGATGAAGAGGCAGTTTTTGACATGCCAAGGTTGCTCACCAGCATGGCTGAAGGTCTTCTTCTTGATCCACCTTCTTGCTTGCGTGGCTATATGGATTGGGATGATGCGGAAGCCAATGATGGTATCAAACTATGGAGTTTCTCGAGTTAATTGAACTATATATTTGTTCAAATGGATATTGTTTCTTCATTCATATTTAGTCTTTTATATTGAAGAAATAAAAATTAATGGCAGTTGTTTATACAGATTCGTGTGGCTAGGAGTGATCCTATTTTTTTTTCCCTCCGCCGTTCCCTTCACCGTCGGGGAAAACTGTAGATAATGAAGTTGTTGTTTCTTCCCCTACTGTCGGGAAAGACTGTAGATCATGAAGTTGTTGTTTCCATGCCATTTTTAGTCCATGGAAATTAAATGGTAAGTTCTAGCTTGACGGGGTATCATTCTAAATTGGGTTAAGTCCTGCACTCTTTAGAAGAATACAAGATGGGTTTTTTGGAATACTAATATATATATATAGTACCCTCTCGTTTTTCCGTACTTTCGTACAAATGAGGCCAAAAGGATGGAGGAAATTCAAAAACATCCATTAAAGGATATTAAGCATGAAACATGGCATCCTTTATTTATACTTAGATTTTTATTATTATTCAATCTATTATTGTGTTGGTGAAAATGCAAGTAGTTCATGCCATGAGAGTCCACCGTGCATGCACAGTCAATTCCTCTTTTCTTGTCTTGAAAGTTCAAACAATAATTAACGTTGTTCACTATGTTATTAGTATCATAGGAAATTCCCACTAATCTGCGTCTTGATCGAGAATCTAGTAATGTAAAGATTAGTTTTTAACTTTCAATAATTCAGAATTTTTTTATTTTTTTGGGATTCCATTTTCGTCAAAGTATTCGTTGTCGTCCTTCATATATAATCAGAAAGAAAATAAAAAATAAGGTGTTTTATTGGATCGTACTCTACTTATTTATAAGAGATCAAATATACAAAATTAAAAAGCTATAAATAAATATTTGAAATAATCAATATATGGTACCTTGAATCATTTTAGAACGGTGCTTCTGTAGCCTGTAGCAAATATAATAGCATCGTACCAGTTCGAGTAGCCATTGTCGAATCTGACTACGTACGTACGTTTCCTTCTATAGTTGTTATACTTGGAAAGACGTGACATGATGAGAATTTCACCCCACATTATCATTGTCACTAATGCAACATATATATATATAAATGATAAATTGACAGTGAAATCAACAGCTAGCAAGAACAAGAATCGAGCATCAACCAAAGAATTGTAGTGAAAATATGAAGCTATACATATATAAGTTAGGATTCTGTGTATATCTACCTTTATTTCCAGTCGTGATCTTCTTAACGCAGCCAACATCGATATATGGTCGGAGAACCTCTTTGAGCTTGATATTCACATAATGGGCCTTGAGCTTGATATTCTCAACCTAGAGGTTCTCCACGTTGCCCTTCTGTTGGGAGACCTCCTCGGGATTGGGTCCCTGACAAGAACTTGAAGACTGGCTTGAAACATTCTGAACGAGCCCTTCCCTAGCGCCCCAGACAACCTTCCTTGGATGCCTACCAAGTTGGTGCTCTAGGATGGGGATTAACCTCTCGGGATCTGATAGCTGGTCCTGCAGAGGGACCTCAGGTTGTTGATGTGTCAGTTGTTCCTGAATCTGAAGCATGTCCTCCACCATTACCGCCTATAAATTGGAATAAATTAATAATTAGAAAATTAATTATAAAAAAATTGAACATTTAATGGCCGCAAGTATCGAACTTACGTGAATAACGTCAGCCACCTGAATACCTTGCCCAACATAAACCTGCCCCTAGGCATATACATCTGAGAATAAAGACTCGATCGCACGACGGTCATATAGAGCCAACAAGGGTCACGATCCTCCATGGTGCTCAAATTTCTTCGCTGCCCAGTCCCTCTTGTTGGCCCATGAGTTTCTCCACACATTAGAAAAAACAATCATTACTAATACTCCAAAAGTAAAGTAATATTCTAAATAAATAAATAAATACAATGATAAATTATCAGAAAACCCTCGGATATATAATGGTTGCATAACCAGATCCGTCCATCCATATTTTCCCTATGCAACTCCTCTGGAGGATTTGAACGAGCTACGTCATTCGAGCTCCAGCCCTTGTAGTACTTGTGGAGCTCTAACTTCTAATCAGCGAACCGCTTCTGCTAATGGAAGTTTATGTGGGTCATGGCTACGGCGTTGTTCTCATATCAGTCAAAGAATGTTTAGTTATTAAAAATAATAAAAATAAAGGAAATCGTAAGAAGAAAGTCATACCCATAAAAAACACCAACATATATCGAGCTCCAACGGGGATTAACTTCTGAAGTTGTCTGCCATCATATTCGATTTGGTGCGAAGAATCGTACTTATGTCCTGCACTAGCAGAGCGTTTTTGTAAATTAGATTGAGAATAGACGCTTTAACCCTTGGTTTACGTAATCAAAAGTTGACTTTTGTTCATGATATTTTTTGGGCCTTTCGTGAAGGCCGTTGCGTAGCACTCGGAGTCCCAAGTCCGTAGAAATGCAACATGTGAAAACCGGAGGCCATATGAAAAAGTTACGGGCCTGGACACCCTAGGAGTATTCAAGGGCATTTTAGTAATTTCACGGGTTTGATTGTGTAAGTCACTAACTTAAGTGGTGGCATACTATAGTGGTAAAATGTGTCACTGGGAGGATGGGATTAGTGGATGTTATCAGTTAGGTTGCTGTGTTTAAAACGAAAGGGTTGAAGAGGTGTAGGAAGAGAGGGGGAAATGGACTCGGTTTTTTGATGATCAGAGCTCGACGGTGGCACTGGCAATTCACGGTCGCGATTCTAGTCCAATTTGGTAAAGATTTCTAGTAGTAAATGTAAAATTCAATTCCTAAATTCGATTACCTATATTTACATGTATAAATTGTAAGAAAGGGATGAGAATTCGTGAAGATATGAAATTCAGGTCGCGGGTACCCGTTATAGGGAATCGGGTCGGGTGCTCCACTCCACTAGAGCTTGCAGGCGAGTATGCCTACGACTGTGCGTGCAGGCCCATGAGGCCTATCCGTAGAGAACAACGGTGGCGCGCGGATGCTCATGCGTGGTTTATGGGATTTCTAGCCAACATGAAAATTCCCCCTCTCCTCTTTACAGGTCCAATGGTATAATTTGTATGATATTTGAACATCATCTAAGGGTATTTTTATGTATGTGAATCATTAGGGTTCGTTCAACGTTATAATTAAGGCTCGATAGGAGTCAAAGTCTCATATTTCCAATTCTTCGGAGTCATTGCGTTAGATGTGTGTGGAGACCCAGTGTAACGACCCGTCCCAAATTCTTGGGATTAATTAAGAATTAATTATGGAATAGCCGAAAATTATAGGACGTTCAGGGTGAAATTACAATTTTTCCCCAAGACAAGGGAAAAAAGTTAACTTTCGACTTGGAAGGTCCAATGCACGAGGACCGAGGATCGTTAAGTAGATCGGGTCGATACGAGTCTGTAGACAGACCGCACATAGAAATCGGACGTTCGACGGGAAAATTACGGATCACGGAAGTTCCGAAAAACTATTGCACGTTTTACGAGATGGGTGGACTTTTGTTTGGAGTGGGCCCAAATATTTAGTTCTGGCCCAATGGATGAGTGACAAGTGTCACCCATCAATTTCTCCCATTAAACATGCATGCACCCATTCCCTCACCTGTTTTATTCAATCATCCTAGCACCCGAAAAGCCCCAAACCAAACCCTTCCCCCTTTGATTTAGCTTGAGTCCAAGAGAGTGAGGCTAAGGGGGGAGATGATGTTGGACGGCAGTGGAGCGACGGGAGGAAGGAAAAACCCGATAATCCCTTTTGTGATTTCAAAATTCGAATTTTTGGTTTGGACGTTAGGGGTTGTTTTTGATGATTGGTGGATGTTTGTTGGGTTTATTTGATTGTTTAGGAATGGTTTTGGACGGCGGAGAGTGGCTGAGCAGCCTATGGAAAGGGCTGGAAATTTAGGCTGTGAAGGACAAATAGAACCAATGAGTTCCAGGCCATGTTTTTAGGTTTTGATTACATAGAACAATCCCTAGGGTAGATTAGAGAAGATTGGTGGAAAAGAGGAAAAAAGTTGAAAAAAGAGGAAGGAATGTCCCTGAACCGATCATGCTAGTTCAGTTGGACCAGTTGTACAGGTTGGCTGGAGGTTGAAGACAATGAAAAGTCCGCGTGCGTGAGCTCCACGCACAGCACCTTTGGATGGTGCATGGAGGCGCGTGGGGCACTATTTGGGGATGAGTTAAACACATGAAATCATTCTTTCGATGTGACGAACATTTTGGGATAGGGTTCGAGTCGATCGGACACCGTTTCAGAGTAGTTTTGGATGTCCGAAAGTTTAAAGCCTACGTAAAATACGTTTAAAAATTCTGAAAAATTAGGGGGCTTTAATGAGAGGTTATTGAAGTAGTTAGTAACCCTCTAGTATGATTTGGACAGGTTTGGGAGTCCCGGTGACTGTGATTTAGCCGGAATAGGCTTATGGCACGCATATCGAGGCAGCAGCTTGGATGGTCTGTGAGTGGACCTTGCGTTCTAAATATAATGTCTGCATAACTATTTTATATGTTTTAAATACATGATTTGAGATTCCTTGAGTGCATATGGTTGTGGTGTTTTGGTATGTACGTATTTGCACGTATTTTGATGTTTATGGTTTTGTACTGTGCTTATACGTGCTGGTATTTCAATGATGGTTTGATGAACTGGTTTTGGATTTAGAAATATGGAATTGGGCATGAGACACATTTGATTTGGAAACTATCGGACTTGGAGTCCATTTGATTTCATGAGGCATCAGGTTAGAGACCCAGTTGGTTTATATGATCGGGCTTGAGGCCCAGTTGACTTGCATGATCGGGCTTGAGGCCCAGTTGGTTTATGAAATAGAATTTCGGGCTGAGACCTGTAAGTTTGAGATGATTTATGAAACATTTTTCCGTATACAATTCTCACGAGTGGTTACCCTCCATACATCTCGTAGTATCTTGGAGTGATAGGTTGTCTTCTACAGACATCTCGTAGTATCCTAGAGTAGTCACGGGGTATTGCCTGCGAGGGGTCATTGCACGGAGCGACCGGTTCGTATAGTGACTCAGGAGTAGGATTGCCAGAGGTTAAAACCTCCTCCCAGGGAGGGTAATTGATCTGCGGGTCATTGACCTAGGTGGACCCTAGGGAGACTTGGGATTGAGACCCTGAGTAGCACGCGTAGCTTGGAACCATGACAGTGGTATTAAGATGGCATCAGGGATGCCGATGATTGGTTTTGGGCTGAGACCCACGTGTATTGGATTTGGGCTGAGACCCACATGATTTGATTTGGGCGGAGTCTCTACGTATTTGGTTTTGGGCTGAATTCCCACTTGATTGGTTTTGGGCTGACACCTATATACTTGGTTTTGGGCTAGGTTCCCACATGATTGGTTTTGGGCTGAGTTCCCATATACTTTAGTTTACGGTTTTGGGCTAAGGCCCTAATGATTGATTTAACTAAATGGTTTGATAACTGGTTTTTGAAGGCATGCATAATTTTTAGTGAAGGGCATAAACGACTTTTTGTGAAATGTGTTTTATAAATTAAATTATTTATTTCGCTCACTCACAGATTTTAATGGTTTTAATGGCCTTCAGGTTGATCGTGGATGCAAGCTGTAGCAGAGACCGAGACATCACACTCATCCTCTGATCCCGGCGCACCCTAGAAGCCCGGAAAGGGCTGAGGTTCGAGTTATCCCTTGTTTGACACTTCGTGTCAGACGGGAGCATGACACATCCCACGTTAATCCCAGGGGAATTCGGGATGGGTCGTGTTAAAGTGGTATCAGAGCAAGGTTTGTATGTGGTGCCCTAACAATAAAATGGTATCAGGGAAAAGTTTGCATCTGGTGCCCTGATACCAAAATGGTATCAGAGCACGGTTTGCTCTTATGATATGCGCAGGTCGAAGATGTGATGTCTCTACATGGAATCAACCCATTATCAATCTGAAAGTTAGGGTAAAGAGTATGAGAATTTGGTGGAATCGAACCCTGGTTAGGTTACGTTGGCACGTGATGCGATGGTTTAGGGTTCGATTGGAATAGGATGCTGCGTTTTTTGAGAGGTGTGATCCCAAGTAGGATCGTCGTGTATGCAAATCTAACGGCATAGAGCCGTAGTGTTACAGGTAGGTCCCCTCTATCTAGTCGATGTGGATGTCCCTATTTGATTATATTACGGAGTTGTGACCGTTCAACGATAAAGTCATGTCAGATAGGGGACTGTGGCAAAGTGATATCAGTGGAGGTCATGGATGACCCTAGTTAAGTCTGGTTGGAATAAGAACGCTTGATCCTGTTGGACGTGAGATACCATTTTTCAGTGTGTCGAGTCCCAGAAGGATATCGACTGATAAAGGATGCCACAGTACAGATGTTGCGTGGTGTGGTATGCGGTGATTGTGATGTGCCATGGTAGAGCAGTAATAAGCACCGAGTAGTGCCGAGTTCTTGTTAGCCCAACGATTGGGAGCCGTAGAGTTACAAGAGGACAAGGTCCTCGGATTGTGCTTACTGGGTGGTTGTGTACCCATTTAACACCATGTGACGACTTTTTAGACTCATGAACGATGGATCGGTTAGGATGGACGTGCTGCAATGAGCAGTCGGGTTTGTGATAACCCTAGTTTGTGATTTATTGGACAAGTTACCAGGAGTGTGGTACTTGTGGACAGTTCCCGAGGTGGACCGATCAGTGGATACTACGTATTGAGAGGTTGGTGCCAGCAGTGAGTTGACCGCATGAGTACAGAGTCTCGATAGCGGGTTTCTGGATTGATCTGCACAAGGTTGTGGCAGACATTACTATCGATGAGACTCATCCATGGGATTAGCCTTCTTATCGAGTTGGATAGGCTCAAGTTACCGTGACGACTAAGACGATGAGGATTTGCCAATCGTGACAATGATACAGAGGTGTGTGAGTGATGCACAGTACGAGTAGTGATTTGTGGATTCAACTTGGTTACAACGGAGTGCGATCGCAGAAGGAGATGAGCCTTGGAGGTTGGCGAGTATAACGAAGTACCTCCATGGAGGTGACTGAGATGAGTGAGAGATGACGCAGAGAAGTTGAATGGAATCCAATAGTGGTCGGATGGTTCCGAATGACACTGTGTGTGTCTACATGATGTAATGCCAATGTGGGCTTAGATTGCAACTAGTAAGGTAGATGTGCCTAGGGTGGCAAACATGTGAGTTCGATGGACACTGAGTGGGATGGAGAGGATCCTGAATGCCTCAGTGCGAGGTACGGGGTATATCTAGTTTGGTGACCAGTTCCATAGTGATGCAAGACTTGAGACATGAGTGAGTGTCTGAGGTAGTGGACCCATGTTATTATGGGTCATGTTATGTAGACTAAGAGAGTTGATAATGGATCCTAGGGGGATCGAGGTGAGTTTGGATCAAGTTGTACGGTGACGATTGAGATGATAGGGATGATTACAGCGGCCGTGAGACGAGTAGACCAAGGTATGGTCGTCATTGGGGAGAATCGTACTGCTGATTATGCTAAGCTAGGAGCAGAGGATGAATAAGTGAGTTAGTGGATAGAGTCCTAGATGGACATGAGATGGTGACAGGTCGAGGAGTACTATGATCGGATATGTTCTGACATAGTGAGATGTTGATTGGACGTCGAATACTGTGTGCTGAAACATAGTGGATTAAGAGGGTTCAGTGATTATGTGAGCCGAGAGCTCAGGGCCATATGGGCCAGATGAACCCTAGTGATTTTTATATGTGATTACCTCTGCTAGTAAGTATTTGATGGGGTCTAGATACACCTAGGATGGATGAGATGTCGATTTTGTATCGATAGAATGCGTGAAATGACAGTTTGAGACTCGAGATGAGTCAAGACTTTAGCGGGGGTCACTGAGCATGGTTGAGTGACATGAGATACGATAGGGGGTCTCGAGAGCGAGTCGAGATCAGAGTGGCGCAATGAACGCACAGTGGAGGCGGGAGTTGTCGGCTGGTCACGATAGTTGTTGATGGAATTGACTTCCTTTCGAAGTCGATCTGATATGATATGGTAATTGAATGAGTTGGAGTTCGGCTGATATATAATTTTTTTGGATAATCATTAGACATGAATGGGTACGCCTTGGTTGATAATTTGGATTGGTATGTAGTGATGGGACTCTAACGAGAGTCAGTATGAGAAAATGAGAGTTGACTCGTGTGAGTATTGAGGTAGATTAAATCTATGACATCTATTGGAGTATGGCCTATGCGATGGTGATTCGTGCCATTATGACAAGATGATCAAGAAGATGATTGTCTGATCGGATGCTGAATAAGATGTCAGCTTGGATGCGATAGCCCTCAGTGGGAGTGCGTATTGCAGCTTGACAATTAAAGGTTGGAAAGTGTTAGAGTGGCAAACTTAGGTTGTCAAATGAATATGAAGAGCCATCAGGCTGAAAAGCCGATTTGACAACAACTTAGTATAACTGACCTGTCAGAGTGGGTGACAGGCGAGACACCGACATTCTGTCTCGAGTGAGACCTACGAGCCGACGTGTGGCTACGTTGGATGTGTACTTTTGCACGAGAGTGCCCGAGTTGGAAGCAGGATTGGATTTTCACATTTTAGCTATGGAATTTGATCAGTTTGAATTTCGAGGATGAAATTCTTTAAGGAGGAAAGTTTGTAACGGCCCGTCCCAAATTCATGGGATTAATTAAGAATTAATTATGGATTAGCGAGGCTAATCGGGTATTAGCCGAAGATTATAGGGCGTTCAGGGCGAAATTAAAACTTTACCCCTAGACGAGGTAAAAAGTTAACTTTTGACCCCGGAGGTCCAATGCATGGGGATCGAGGACCGTTACGTAGATCGGGTCGATATGATTCCGTAGATAAGTGGCACGTCGAAATCGGACGTTCGTCGGGAAAATTACAGGTCACGGAAGTTCTAACGAACTATTGTACGTTTTACGAGACGGGTGGACTTTTTGTCTGGAGTGGGCCCAGATATTTAGTTCAGGGCACGGATGAGTGACAAGTGTCCCCTATCTATTTCTCCTATTACACATACATGCACCCACTCCCTCATCTGTTTCATTCGATCATCCTAGCACCCGAACGCCCCAAACCAAACCCTTCCCCCTTTGATTTAGCTTGAGGCTAAGACAGTGAGGCTGAAAGGGGAGATAATGTTGGCTGGTCGATGACAGAGCCTCCGTTGACGGCAGTGGAGCCACGGGAGGAAGGTAAAACACGTTAACCCCTTTTATGATTTCAAAATTCGAATTTTTGGTTTGGACGATGGGGGCTATTTTTATGATTGGGGAATGTTTGTTGAATTTATATGATTGTTTGGGAATGGTTTTGGACAGCGTAGAGTGGCTGAGCAGCCCAGGGAAAGGCTTGGAAATTTAGGCTGTGAAGGACTAATAGAACCAATGAGTTCTAGGCCATGTTTTTAGGTTTTGATTACATAGAACAATCCCTAGGGTAGATTAGAGAAGATTGGTGGAAAGAAGGAGGAAAACGGATGAAAAGAGAGGGAGTAATGGCCCTGAACCGATCACGCCTGTTTGGTTGGACCAGTTGTACAGTAGACCGGTCTGGACCGGTCGGCTGAAGGTTGAAGACAATCAACAGTCCGGTGTGTGAACTCTACGCGCAGCTCCTTTGGACGGTGCATGGAGGCGCGTGGGGCACTATTTGGGGATGAGTTCAACATATGAAATCATTCTTTCGATGTGACAAACATTTTGGGACAGGTTTCGAGTTTATCGGACACCGTTTCGGGGTAGTTTTGGGTGTCCGAAAGTTTAATGCCTACGTAAAATACGTTTAAAAATCCCGGAAAATTAGTGGGCTTTAATGATAGGTTTTTGAAATAGTTAGTAACCCTATAGTATGATTTGGGCAGGTTTGGGGGTCCCAGTGATGGTAATTTAGCCGGGAGAGGCTTATGACACGCATATCGAGGCACCAACTTGGACGGTCTGTGAGTGGACCTTACTTTCTAAATATGATGCATGCATAACTATTTTATATGTTTGAAATACATGATTGGAGATGCCTTATGTGCATAGGGTTGTGGTGTTTTGGTATGTATGTATTTGCACTTATTTCGAGGTTTATTATTTTGTACGGTGCTTATACGTGTTGGTATTTCAATGATGGTTTGATGAATTTTGATTTAGAAATATGTAATCGGGCATGAGACCTATTTGCTTTGGAAACTATCGGACTTCGAGTCCATTTGATTTCATAAGGCATCCGGCTGGCAACCCAGTTGGTTTACATGATCAGGCTTGAGGCCCAGTAGACTTACATGATCAGGCTTGAGGCCCAGTTGGTTTATGAAATAGAATTTCGGTCTGAGACCCGTAAGTTTCGAAATTGGATTTATGGATTTAAGATTGTTTTATATAAACCCCGGGCATAGCCCTTTGAACGGTTTTGAGATGATTTATGAAACAGTTTTCTATATACCATCCTCACGAGTGGTTGCCCTCTAGACGTCCCATAGTATCCTGGAGTAGCGGGTTGCCTCCTCAGTAGCACGTGTAGCTTGGAACCATGACAGTGGTATTTATTAGGCATCTGGGATCTCGAGGATTGGTTTTGGGATGAGACGCACGTGTATTGGATTTGGGCCGAGACCAACATGATTTAATTTGGGCGGAGTCCCTACGGATTTGGTTTTGGGCTGAGTTTCCACTTGATTGGTTTTGGGCTGAGACCCATATACTTGGTTTTGGGCTAGGTTCTCACATGATTGGTTTTGGGATGAGTTCCCATATACCTTGGTTTACGGTTTTGGGCTAAGGCTAACAGGACCCGTCCCAATCCCCCCTGGACTAACGCGGAACGACCCTTCTCCCGTCTGACACGAAGTGTCAGACAAGGGAAAATTCTGACCTTAGCCCTCTCGGGCCATCAGAGTACGCTAGGATCCGGATGAGGTATGTGATATTTCGGTCTCTGCTACAATCCACATCCGCTATCAACCTGAAGGGCCGTCAAAACATTAAAAGCTGTAAGTGGACAAAATAAGCGTTTGTAAAAACATTTCATAAGAAAGACATTTGTACCCTTCACTAAAAAGTATGCATGCATTCGAAAACTGTTTAACCAAAAAAACCATATGTGGGAGCTAAACCCAAAATTATAACTGAAAGAACCATAAAGAATCAACCATACGGGCTACTGCCCAAATCCATACGGGACTCAACCCAAAACCTGTATACATCACACATCATATATCGTACACTTCCCATATCATATATCATAGATCACACATCATATATCATATATACATATAATCACACAACCAATACTGTCACGGTTTCCAAAGCTACGAGCATGCTACCCGGGGTCTCAACCCAAGTCTTTCAGTCCAAGGTCAATGTTGGTAGACTAATGACCCATCCCGAGGTTACGATCCAAGCCTTCCTGAGAGTAAGGAACCCAACTCGGGGGCGACTCCACTCAGTCGGTGCTCCGTGACTACTCTGGAGTCCACCCAGGCCAACGACCCTCCCCGGACGAGATAGTACAAGTAAAGGAAGGTATATGAATATACATACATATATATATATAACAAAATCATCCTTAAAACCTTTCAACGGATTCATGTCCGGTTTCCATAAACCGTCATGAATCATGAAAACCTTCCAAGGGTTCATGCAGGTCCCCATAAACCGTCATGAACCTGGAAATCCATTAGGGTCCCCGACCCGAAATCATAACCGTAAAGTAAAACTGGGTCTTGTGCCCGAACAAATGACTCACTGGGCATCGTGCCCGATATCTCAGGGTCAGTCACAACTCCGATCGTAGTGATGCGTGCAATCATCCATCTAGAACCGCCCTTAATCCTGGTATGTCACCGTGAACGAATCAACCGACGCGAGCACCATAAGATCATGGTGCACTCATCACCGATCGATATCCTGAACCGTCAGCACTCCGAAGTCGAGCCTCCATCGGTCGATATCCTGAACCGTCAGCACTCCGAAGTCGAGCCTCCATCGGTTGCCCGACCAGAGATCGTGCATCATGACCTCTCCGATAGGAACACATCCCAATCCAGAGGCGAGCGTCGTATCGTCGGTCGTTGTGCACCTAGCACTTGCCGCGTCCACGATTCAGACCCGTAGGCCATCAATAGCGTCATATGCCCGAGACAAAACCAACTGGGTCTCATGCCCTATTTTATCCTTTTGGAAATCCAAATCCATATCATTTAAACCAATAAGGAAATACAAACACGTATAGCTACCGTATAAGGCCGAAACCTTGAAATACGTGCCAATACATAACCACATTCAAATACACTTATGGCATCACAAAACATGTAATAAAACATATAATAAACATTTATCCATGCACCAATTTAGAAAACAAGGTCCACTCACAGACCATCCGAGCTACTGTCTCGATATGCGTGTCATACGGCTCTCCCAAGCCTATCACCGTCACCGGGACTCCCAAACCTGTCCAAATTGTAATAGAAGGTTACTAACTACTTAAATAACCTCTCACTAAAGCCCCGTAAGTTTCCAGAATTTTTAACTATTTTAATCTCGATCCTAAACCTTCCGATGCCCCGAACATTATCGAGACGGGGTCCGATCGACACGAAACCAGTCCCAAAATGTTCGTTACATCGAATAGAAGATTTCACGTGTTGAAGACATTCCCAAACTGTCCCTCACGCACCCACACGTGCCCTAGGAACCCCCTGCGCGTGAGCCCACGAGTTGGGCACTATTCATTATCTTCCCTAGGTACCGAACCGGGTCTGACTATTTCTGGACCGGCCGAACCGATTTGGACCAGTTCAACCCCCAAACCCGTCCTTTTTCAACCCATTTTCTTCCATTTGAATCCTAATATATTCCTAACATCAAACCCCATCATTTTGGCTCCTAAAAACTCAAAAACTCAAAGGATACCGGTACCTTCAAGATTGGCCATGGCGGTGGTGAGTTCCTCCGCCATCCACCGTCCATTCCAGGCCGTCCTAAGCCTCGAAAACCATTCCAAGCTTCTCCTAAAGTTCCCATAAGCATAACCCAATCAATAACCTTAGCTAAAAACCTCTAAATCTTTATTTCCAATTTTAGAAATTCTTACCTTACGGTTTCGGCTCTCCCCGCCGTGGCCACCGTCGTGGGCCACCGTCCTCAGTGTCTCTGTCCTTCCTTTCACTCTCATTCCTCATGGTCACACACAAGCACAGGTAATGAATGGTGGTGAGGTGTGTGTGGTTTCGGGTTTTTGAAAGAAGAAGAAGAAAATATGGTGGTTGCGGGTTTTTGAAGATAAATAAAGAAAAGATGATAGCTGATGAGATGAGGGGGAGATGGGAGGGATGAATGGTGAGGATTTGAGGGATTAATTAGAATGGAGGGCTAGGATTGAGTGCTAGATAGATTAATTATAAAATAGTAATTATAATGATATTTAATTAGGATAGATCCACAATTTAGGGGA
This sequence comes from Prinsepia uniflora, assembly GCA_032719365.1. NCBI lineage: Eukaryota > Viridiplantae > Streptophyta > Magnoliopsida > Rosales > Rosaceae > Prinsepia > Prinsepia uniflora. Next base: position 31,324,898 of record CM064876.1, on the reverse strand, counting down.
TTTGACCAATGGGATGAGTGACACTTGTCACTCATCCATGGGTCCCACCAAAATATCTGCCCAATCAGATATTGCCAAATCATCATCGTCTCGAAGTACGTGCATAGTGAAATCGACTTTTGTGACCCATAACTCTCTCGTTCGAAGTCTAATTTCAACGTGCCGCCTGTCTACGGATTCGTATCGTCCCGATCTACGTAACGGTCCTCGGCCCTCATCCATCGGACCTCCCAGTTAAAAAGTCAACTATTTACCCCTTTTTACCATAATTACCAAAGTACACTTGAACTTCCGAACGTCATAACTTTTTCCTCGAATGTCGGAATCGAACATGCCACCTGTCTATGAACTCGTGACGTCCCGAACTACGTCACGATCATCGGTCAAAGTCCATTTGACCGCCTGAACGAAAAGTCAAAATTTTGCCCACGCTCAAGGGCAAAACGTTCATTTTGCATTGATCGTCTGATTTCGCTTAACTAATCACGGATTAACCTCGCTAATCCTGATTAGTCACTAATCTAATCCTGGAATTCGGGACGGGTCGTTACAAAGGCCCTATTGATTGATTTAACTAAATGGTTTGATAACTAGTTTTCGAATGCATGCATGATTTTTAGTGAAGGACATAAACGTCTTTTTATGAAATGTGTTTTATAAATTAAATTATTTATTTCACCCACTCACATATTTTAATAGTTTTAATGGTCTTCAAGTTGATCGCAGATGCAGGTTGTGGCAGAGGCCGAGACATCACACTCCTCCTCCAATCCTGGCGCACTCTAGAGGCCCTAAACGGGTTGAGGTTCTAGTTATCCCTTATTTGACACTTCGTGTCAGACAGGAGCATGGCACATCCCACATTAATCTCGGGGGAATTTGGGATGCGTCGTGTCACCTAGTGAGGATGAATTCTATTTGGCTTGTATTTCGAGATATGTATATCCCTTGTTTGACAAATTTTCTGTTTAGGGTATTTCAGGTACATTGTTTGAGGTATCATGCGGAAGCAAGATCATACACGGTTATGAAAACACTTTTGAAGCGGATCCTGTCAATTTGGAACTAGAGCAACTAGGCAACAAGTTGAACGTACGATGAGTGGACATTATTTTATTAACTGTGAACTATGTATAGTTAAATATTTCAAATACATGATTTGACTACATGAGTCGAATAATGATTCGAGTAATGGTTCGAGTTGCTTATCAGGTGATATTTTCAGATTTATTTATTGATTTTTGGACACAATTTATGGTATTTCGTGAAAATGCTATTTGGGCCTAGGCCTTGTAGAAATGGTTGTGACTTGGTTTTAAGTAATACAAATTTCAAATGTGATCAATTTATATTGAGACATCTATAATATAAAATTTTAAATAATTAAATAATTAAATAACAAGAAAAATAAATAATTAAATTATTAAATAAATAACTCCCTATTTTTAACAAATAATAATTAATTAAATAAACGAATAATAAAAATTACATCGTATCCAATAATTCCTATTTTTTAATTCCAATAATAATTAACTCCTTATTTTTTAATTTTAACATCAACATTAAAATAATATATAATAATTAATTCTAACCTATCCAATAATCCAAGAACTTTAACTTTTAAATTTCAACATCAATATTAATCAAATATAATAATTAATAATCCAACATCAATATTAATCAAATATAATAATCGATAATCCAAGTTAAATATTTAGTTGGTTCTAGTATTGACTTATAAATAATTGGTCTCAAGTTCGAATCTCAGTGACATATTGTATGGATAATTTCCAAAAATTCTCCCTCCCCTATAATAAAAAAATCAATAATCTAATAAAATTCAATAATAAAAAATTTATCCAATATTAATCCAATAATATCCAACATAATATTCAATAATAAAAAATAAATCCAATATCCAAAAATCAATCCAATATTCAAATATTAATCCAATACTCAAACATCAAGAACAATATTCAAACATTAATCCAATATTTAGACTTCAAGAACAATATTCAAAAAAATCCAAAATCAAAGAAGTTGTGAAGGACTTATGTGAGGACTTATGTGAGGACCCGTGCCTTGGAGACATGATTCGAAATCCCACATCGCCCGAGCGGATCTGGGGGATGCGTCTTATATGTATGGGCGCGCATCTATCTAAAAAGAGACTTTTTGGAAGCTCACTGACTTTGGATTCCTAGGGAACTCCAAAGTTAAGCGAGTAGGGGCTGATGCAATCCCATGATGGGTGACCTACTGTGAATTTGCACGTGAGTTCTCGAGAACAAAACCGTGAGGAAAGGGCCCATAGCGGACAATATTATTTTGGAGAAGGTTGTGTCGTGACAATTTGGTATCAGAGCCCAACCCCGGTTGGAAGTGTGCTAGCGAGGACGCTGGGCCCTAAGGGGTGGATTGTGAGGACACGTTCCTTGGAGGCATGGTTAGCAATGCCACATTGCCTGGAGGATCTAGGGGATGCGCCTTGTAACAACCCCAACCTTGCTTAAATTGTAATTTCGAAAATTTAATGTAAAATGACTGCTTTGCCCTTGGTAAAGGGGAAATTTTGACTTTTGACTTGGGACACTTTCTGGACTTTGACCAATGTCTTTTATGTAGATTGGGACGTCACGAGTCTGTACACAGGCAGTACACTGAAATTGGACGTTCGACGTGAAAGTTATAGGTCACAGAAACAAATTGACACTATTCGCGCTTTTTGGGAATTGGTACAGTTAGCAGGATTTGATTGGTCCAGATATCCAAGTTGGACCAACTGATGAGTGTCAAGTGTCACTCATCTGATTGGCCCAGGACCCCAGGTTTTTGGGTTTAATGTATTACCTTCACCCTTTGTCTTCTTCATTTCATCTGTGTAACCCAAAACCCACCCAAAACAAACACACAAACACTCACCACCCAACCCAACCATTACACCATCATCTTCTGTTTGTTTCACTGAGGAAGTGTGAGATAACGGATGTGGAAAGACGATAAAGACGGTTGAGCACAGCGGAGGGCACACGGGCAAGGTAAACTCGAAAACCCATTTTTGGACCCAAAATGCTATTTTGATTTCTAGGGTTTGTTTTAAGTATTTTAATGATTGGGAAAGGTTTCTAGGGCCAGTACAAACTCAGGGAGGTTGGTTTCGAGGATTGGGAAGGCCAAGATCAACAGGAAACCAAGTTGAAAGTTCATCCTTTCTATTCATCATTGGAAGGTAAAAATCTAGCTTGTTTTTGGTGATTTTGAACCCATAGAACTTGTCTAGGAACCTAGACGAACATGTAGGATTAAACGGGATTGAAAATGGATTAGAAATGAAGGTTTTGGAATTGGGTTGGCTTGTGGGTCTAGGCGACCCGTTACAGTGGAACCGAGTTAACTCGTTGAGAGGTTGAAGATAATAACGTCAGCAGAGTGATGTCATCATCTATCAGGTTGTCAGGCCACGTGGCCAATAGGAGGCTGACACATGGAAACCTGTTAGAGTCCAGTCAGCACTGACGTGTCAAACACGTGAACCAGTTAGTACGTGACACGTGGCACCTGTCAGATATGGCAGTTTTCAGACCTATCAAGCTGACATCATGCTGACGTTAGTGATGTTGTCAGTGTGGACTGTTGACCGTTGACCATGACGTTATCGTTGACTTATGCTAACGGCAGCATTGACTTTTTGACCAGGTGACTATAAATTTAACCCTTGCTTGGGGCACGTGTGCACGTATCTCGAGGTGAGATTGGTCCCATTTTAAAGGTTTCGACTATCTGGATACAATGGTGGTAGTTTCGGGTCGATCGAAGATGGTTTGATAGGTCATTTAGAGGTTTAAAGCTTCAGAAAGTGTGTTCGGGACGAGTTCCCGGTATTTGACTTTTGGGGGGTTTTGCGTTTGAACTTTTAGGGTTTATTAGTGACCTTTGGATGTATTTTGGACAGGCCCGGAGACTGTGGTTTAGCTTTGGGGTAGTTACAGAGCAGTTCGGTAGCATAGCGAGGACCGTGTGTGAGTGAATCTTTGGTTTCTAAAGTGAATGCATGCATAACTGTTTTTAGCTACTTATTATATGATTTGAATTGGATTGCTTTGGTATCTTTCGTTGAGGGTCGTTTGGATTTTAAATATCGATTATGCATTGTTTTACGTGTTATGATGTTTTGGGCTTGAGACCCGTCTGGACTATATAGTTTTGGAGTCAATCAGGGATTTTGAGAAAATATTTAAATAGGATTTTCCCTAGTTTTATTATTACATTGTTTGTACCATCCTTATTGGTTATTATCTCCTCTAGACGTCTCTTAGTATTCTGGAGTAGTCAAAGTGCATTGTCTGAGAGGGGCTGCTCCGAGGAGTGGCTCGGGATCAGGAGTGAGATATATGGATATCACCCAGGACAATGTCCGGAGATATCACCTGGACACTGGTTGATCCTAGGGAGGACTCGGGATTGAGACCTCGAGTGGCATGCGTAGCCTTAAGACCGTGACATTATGACCTCTGGGATGTCAGGAATCAGGGATGCCAGGGATTGGTTATACGGTGTATTATTACTATGTCACATATCATGTTTTATATTAATTTATATTGCTTATTGATTCGGTTATATTACTTATGATTTCACTTGAATGCATGAATGTTTGAAAACAGAGGGGGAAAATCTTTATTTGTTTCCTTAAATGGTTTTGGAATCAATATTTACTTTCGGTGCACTCACTCTTCAAATGTTTTCTTAACCCCTTCAAGCTGTGACACTGAGGCAGACGCTGATCCAGAGGCCAAGGCATAGATATTTACATTGCGTACCTGTACATCCGTTTGGGTAGGTTGAGCACCATTTTGTAAACTTACATATGTGCTCACTTTTGTGTAAACTATTTATCCCTGGCCTGGAAATGTAGAACTTGAACTGGTTTTATTTGTAAAAGTTTAATCCCGTTAAGGGTATTTTTGGCACTCTAGGGTAATTTTCAGACGGGAGCAGGGGACATCCCAGGGTGGTCCTATAAGGATTGGGATGGGTCCTTTCACTCCTTATAAGTGTAGGCGTGCATCTATCCAAAAGGAGGCATTTTGGGAGCTCACTAGCTTTGGATTCTTGGGGAACTCCAAAGTTAAGAGAGTAGGGGTTCGTTCAATCCCAAGATGGGTGACCCACTGGGATGTTGCACGTGAGTTGCCGAGAACAAAACCGTGAGGGTTGGGCCTAAAGAGGAAATATCATGTTGGAAAATGTCGGGTTGTGATAACTTACAATGAGGAGGAGAGAGAGAAATAAAGAGGGGAGGTCATGAGTTTGGGGTTGCTAGTTTGGGTTCAATTGTTGGGGGTTTGGGTATTTTTGGTGAATGAGAGAAAAAGGAGCGAGAGAGAGAAAGAGAGTGAGTGAGAGAGATGAACGACAACAACAGACGATGAAAGGAAGTGAGGGAGAGAAAGAGAGCAGCGACGGAGGGTTCAAATTAGGAAATGAAGAGAAAGAAAGAAAGAAAGGTCGCCAATGAATGCAGTCGATCTATTGGACAAAGTCTTTGAAGCTACTACTTCAATTTGATTGATATGTGGACGAGTGAATTTGAGTAATCAAACTGTTTAGTTCTTGATAGGATATTCCTAGATTTCGTCCGTAGAAAATTTCCATGTTTCAAGGGCTTAATGACATAGGATCAAGAATGAACGTTTTGTTACTGTTGATTCGTTGCGCACCGTTACCTAATCCTGAGACTTCCCAATTCGCTAGTTTTTCTCGTAGATTATCTATGAGTGGGGCTTATAAATATGGACATTTGGATCAGTCTAATATTAAAGAAAATTATTGAAAATCGTAAAATTACCATATTCCTTAATACTTATAAACATTTGAAGAATTCTTCAATAATCATTCCAAATTTTTGGTTTGATTAATATGCAAATGAGTGCATTTGAATAATTAAACCGTTTAGTTCAAAATTGGAAATTTCTAGAGCTCATTTGTCGAAAATCGTGAGGTTTCGAGGATTTAAAGCCGTGAAATCAAGAAAAAGGGTTTTGTTACCATTAATTCGTTGTGCACCGTTACGTAGTCCTAAAGCTTCCAAATTTGCTAATTTTTCACGTAGATGATCTATGAATGTGGCTTATAAAAATGGATGGTTGGATCAGTTTAACTGTTAAAGGAAATTATTGGACATGGTAAGTAAAAGCACAAGATTTGTGAACCTTACTCGGTGAATGTTGGCATCTGCCAAACTAGCTTGCCTTTGCTTAACGAATCATTCGCTGAGCCATGTTAATTATTTATTTTTAATTAATTTTGATATTTGTATAACTATATATAATTAATACATATATATATATACAATGCCAATAGTTGAATTTGGTTAAATTTTCAAAATTCTCTAAACTTAATAAATAAAATTACAATAATAATAGCAAAATATAAACAAAAATTATGTCACATATAAAATTAAAAGTAAGATTTTTACAAATATTAATATATATTTTTATATTTTTTAATCATGCCTAATCAGCCAACCAACAAATCGGCCTGATGAGTCCCTCAACCACTCCAAGGAATCAGCAAGAGGCCGACCTACACACAAGCCGACCACATCTAGTGGGTCAGGCCCACTGACATGTCAGAAATGTTTCCCAGGACTACACTAGGACACGTGTCAGCCCCTAAAAGCCACGACGTTTATCCCACATCGACAAACACCAACAACCATATTTAATGCTACTATAAATATGAGGGTATCCCCCTCCCCCTCAAAGGTAATGATAATCTTGCCCTCAAGCTACCCAAATTAGTACAATACCCTTCCTAATTAATCTTACTTAAGCATCAGAGACTATTAGGCACGCACCACATGGTGTCCCTTTGCTCTTACCTTCTCAATGTGTAGGTCTTCCTACCCCGAGAGGAGCAGCCAAAGGTTCACATCGAAGTGAGCTTAAGTTGGCCCATTTATTACATCAACAGTTTGGTGTCGTTTGTGGGAACTCTGAAACAACACCTTACACTTTCATTCACCACTTTTGCCATCCCGAATTGCTCCCAATATCACATCTGACGAACAAGACGAAAGAGAGCTCACTCATACCCCTTTTCTGCAAGGAAACTCAAGGGGCAACATCCCTGATGTCTACCAGCAAGCATTGGATGACTTAATGTGTGAGGTGGCCGAGCTCAAGCTCATATAGCCAAGATCGATACCAAGAACTAGGTTTTGGCCGAGCAGTACGTAAGTACCCTCACCATTGCAAAGGTGTCTTAGCATGAAGGCAACCGAGAAAAAGGATGGGTCGAGCGGGCCTAGGTTGACCACTATGAGGTTGATCGACATCAAGTTCTTTAGCTGGTAATCGAATGGATTTCTCCTGACCCACCAAGGAAGCAATAGACCAGGACGAATCCAACTTCTTCTGGAAGACTCCTCATCCAACCCTCCACCAATACTGGCCCTTCCAAAACCAAGATCTACAGTGATGCCTATCAGCTACTGGAAGATCACCAAGTCGAGGTGATGCACGCCCGACTTACGAGGTATCTGACTAAAGGACAACGAGGCCCACGCTGCCACTTCAGTTCACATGGCCGCCAGGCCATTGCTAGAACCTCTGGTAGAGCAACCAGTAAGGGTCGCCAGACGACCTAGAGACACGAAACCCATCGACGGAAAAACCATGAAGTGCTGGGTGAGACAGACTCGACAGGAGAGAGCTACTCTCATGGTCAGAAGAGAAAGGTTCGCCAGAACCGGAGCACCAGCCAAACTGAGTGCCATGCTGATCAGCCAACCCTTCAGAACGAGGCTATGAAGGGCCTTCTGAGGAGGATACATGTCCTTGAAGCCATGGAGATCAAGGGCAAGGCACTAGCATTGAAGAAGGCCAATCATGGTCCCTTCACCTACCCAATCCTCCAATCTTGACACAAGTTCGAGGTGAAGCCCTCAAGATTTCCTTGTACATAGAAAGAGGAGATCCCCTCACCTACTAGAACAACTAAATTTCTTCCATGGCATATAGAAATGCAATGGATGGGGTCCAATGCCTTGTCTTTAACTGCACCTTCAACAATGCTGCCCTCAACTGGTTCTATCGTCTGCCTCCTGGCACCATCGTATCCTTCGTGGAGTTACATGCTATCTTCTGAACCAATTCGTGATCCAGATGGATACGCTCGTCTCTACTGATGACCTCTTCTCTATCAGGAAGAAGGAAGACGAGACACTTCAGATATATGCCGCGAAGTTCAACCTCGAGTACTCTCGTTGTCGGGATATAGATGACAAGGATTCCTTCAATACCTTCAGAAATGTCCTCAGGGAGTCACCCTTCAAGTATACATCCCATATTGAGGATTGAGGGAGCTACATCGAGATCATGTGTAAGGCAACCATCTATGTCAAGACCGAATTCTTCCATACTCATATCAAGGAGACCAAGTTCACCTCCTACCCTGCACCCCTTACCAACAACAATCAAGGGAAAGATCATCATGACTCTGGCAACTATAATCAAGGTGGAAACCACTCAAACCAGGGAAAGAGTAAGCTCAAATTTGATGGGAAGCACCACGACAAGAAGAGTCAATCCAATCAAGGTGTTATCGTCTCTTTTGGGAAGCGTTCAAGCATATGGGTGTGGACGAGAAAGATTTGACTGCAAGGTCACAACTCTTCTTAGTTTCTCTACAGACTCTATTTTACCCAAAGGCATTGTAAGACCCGTGTCTTGGGAAGAACGGTGAGCACTCACACATCGTTCAGGGATGAAAACGTGAAGTGCAAAATATGTATGGAAACATACTTTCCTAGCACAAGACCTTTTGGGAACTCACTGGCTTTTGTAATGACCCGTCTCGAATCTATGAGATTAATTAAGGATCAATTGTGAATTATCGAGACTAATCAAGAATTAGTCGGGGATTATCGGACGAACAGAGTAAAATTATGATTTTATCCCTAGAAAGGGTAAAATGTTGACTTTTGATCTGGGAGGTCCAATGCACGTGGAAAGTAATGTTGACTATCGGACATCGTACGGGAAAGTAATGGGTCAAGGATGGTTTCAAGAACTATTCACGATTGTACAATTTTCAAATTAGTTTATCTTTAGTGGGACCCAAAATATCTCTTATGGACCAATAGATGAGTGACAAGTGTCACTCATCCATTGATCCATACCCACACATACATGCATCATCCCATATCATCATCTTCATTCTTCATTCGTCATTTCTTCACCCAAACCCATACCCACCACAAACCTAAACCATTCCATCTTCTTGCTTCATCTTCTGGACCAGGGAAAGAGAGAGAGAGAGAGAGAGACAGAGTGAGGGAGTGAGATAAAGAGGCTGAGAGACGGCGGAGCCGTCACGGACGGCGAAGGAAGCCATGGGAAAAGGTAAGGTCGTGGGGGTATTTATTTGGGCTTGTGATTTTGATGTTTTGGATCAATTCTAAGGCCATAGTTGTGTTCTTGGAGCACATACAAGCCTATAGGTACAAAAGGGAAAGTTTTGGACGACGGGAGTGGCCGGAACACGAATTCAAAGTTTGGCCGAAACTTTGGGAGCCCATATCTTCAAAACCAGGTAGTTTGTCTAAATTCTGGGTTCAGATTTGGATTCCTTGGCTCAAGTAGATAGATTTTCATATATAGAACGTAGGATTTGGTGGAGAAATGAAAGAGTTATGAAGGTTTGAAAAAACAACCAACAATAGCGATTTTTCGACCGCCGGCTAGCGAACCAGACGGCGGCCTACGGCAACGCCGGTCATCTTCTCTAGTAAGGACGATGAGGTCATCGATGACGTAAGTGACTGACGTCATCATGCTGGCGTCAGCTTTGATCATTGACCGATGACATCAGCGTTGACTTTGATGACGTCGGTGTTGACTTTGACCGCTGACCATTCACTTTTCATTAAACAAACTTTGACTGCCACGCGAGGGCGTATGTACATGAATTTTCAAGTTAAACCGATCTTTTTCGAAAGATTTCGACGTTTTGAATCCAATGGTGGTGGTTTCAGGTCGATCAAAGATCGTTTGATAGGTCATTTGGAGGTTTTTAGCCTCAAGAAACGTGTTTGGGATAAGTTGACCATTTCGAGAGTTTTAAGGGTTTATGATTAGGACTTGTATAGGTTGATAATAACCTTTGGATATGATTTGGGCAGGTCAGGATGTAATGACCTGTCTCGAATATCGAGATTAAATATTAATTAATTATGGATTTAGAATGACTAATTGAGGATTAGTTGAGTGAATTCGAACGGACGGTGTCAAATGACCGTTCTGCCCCTAAAATTAGGCAAAATGTTGACTTTTGACTCAGGGAGTCAAACGTACAAGGACCGATGACCATGACATAGATCGGGACGTCGCGAGTCCATAGACAAGTGGAACGTCGAAATCGGACGTCGAACGGGGAAGTTATGATCACTGGATCGAAACCAGGAACTTGCGTCTCGGGATTCGAATTAAATATTAATAAAATCTGAATAGCTAATTATTTAATGTGGGGGATGAGTGGCACTTGTCACTCATCCCATTGGTCCTTGCTCCTAAATCATTGATCTAGTTTGTGATTGGGCCATTTGCATTAATATATATATATATATTAATATTATTTTATATTTTCCCTCACATTTCTCTCTCCCTCCCCACGCATCAGTTCTTCATCGTCCTCTTCATTTTCTTCTTCAAACTGTGAACCCCCACACACAAAACCCCTCATAATCCTCATCAATAGCATTTGGGTCATGAATGAAAAAGTAAGTTGAGGTCGACATGGTGGTGATGGTGGCCACGGTGGGGCTCGTGATGGCTGAGGTAAGGAGATTTTTTGAGAGCCTTGTTTTGGGTTCAAAAGTGGCAAACCACATTTTGTTGGTTGATGATCGATTTGGTTGATTGGCTGAGGTTCTGGAGGCTGAGGCGAGTCTACTGGGCTTGGAGGCATGCCAGAGGTGGCTGAAATCGCGGCAAACCAACGGTGGAAGCTTGGCCTTTTGTTTTCTGATCGAGAAGGTGAGTTTAAGGATTGATTTCTAGGTTTTAGTAGGTAAATCAGTTAGGAATGATTAGAAGAAGCCTTAGGATTTAAATGGGTTGAAAAAAGATAGAAAACAATGGGGAGAACCGGCCTCACTGGTCCAGTTGAACTGGCCTTGCAGTGAACCAGTCTAGACCGATTCAGCCGAGGAAGAAGAAGAACAGTACCTCGGCGCTTGGCTTCCACGCGCAGCGCATTGGGACGGTGCATGAGGGTGCGTGAGGCCTTGTTTCCAGGCAAGTTCAACATGTAATTTCATCTTTTCGATGTAACGAACATTTTGGAACAAGTTTCGAGTTGATTGAACATCGTTTCGATATAGTTCGGGATGTCCAAAGGTTTAGGTTCTATGTTAAATATGTTTAAAAATCCCAGAAAATTGGGGGATTCAATGTTAGCCTACTGAAGTCATTAGCGACCTTTGGGTGTGATTTGGACAGGTTCGGATGTTCCGGTGATGGTGAGTTAACCCGGGGAGGCTTATGGCACACATATCTAGGCGGCATCTAAGATGGTCTGTGAGTGGACATTGTTTTCTAAATTGTGATGCATGCATAAATGTTTTATATGTTTTACATATGTGATGTCTATGATGATGATTGTGGTATTGGTGATTTACATATTTGCACGTATTTCGAGGTGATTTTCATATTTACACATATTTCGAGGTTTACGATTTTATACTGTATTTGTACGTGATTGTAGTTCTAAAAATGGTTCAATGGTATGATTTTGGATTTGGAAATATGGAATCGGCTTGAGACCCCTTTGATTTACAAACTATCGGACTTGGAGTCCATTTGATTTAATGAGGCATTGTGACAGGACCCACCCCGATTATCGCCTCGATAATCGGGAAGCATCCTGCTCCCGTCTGACAATCGAATCTAAAAGACCAGAAAACTAATTAATATTACAACACACCCATTGTCAGACCATGGAGATTAAACAAATACATCCGACTGGACGTCAAGTCCACAGTTTCACAGAGCATAATAATACAAAACAGGTTAAAGAACAAATCCTATTCTGTGAACTAACTACTCCGCAACGGAAAACTTTATGCCTCCACCTCTGCCTCGGCGCTTGCCCCCGCACTAGTACCACGACCTAGAGGGAATTTAAAACAACAAAGTGTGAGTGGACCGAAACATAAGTTTTACAGAAAACAGTTTTTCCGAAATCGGGTTCGCCCTCCAGTTTTGTAACACGCATGCATAGCCGAATATTCAGAAATCGCGTATTAAACCTTTGAAAACTCTTTTTCCGAAAACACATGAAAAACGTTACAGAAAATCGTCATAACTCATGTAACACCATTTAATATTACCAGATTCCAGAAACTGTCATTTTGAAACATCAATTGTACAAATCAAGTAAAAAGTGTATCAAAAATCACAGTTAAGCCGTTGGATCCATCCGAGTCTTTAAACTCAATATTAGGCCTTCCCGGGATATCAACGAGTCTTTAAACTCAAAACATGATTAGTAGGCCTCGGGGGTATCACAATCATCGAGTCTTTAAACTCACGAGTCTTTAAACTCAATCTGGGTCCTTAAACCCAATTTTCGAGCCAGCCCCCGTCATCAACAAACCGGGCCTTTAAACCCAAAGCCAGATCCAACAATCAACCGGGTCTTTAAACCCAAAACCGTTTTTAAACACGATAAACCATGATTCATCATAATCCGTTTTCCAACATCATTCCGAAATAATATCACATCATAGTAGGACTTATGTCCGAATTCACATGCAAATTCCAACACATGCAATTTCCGAAAATCACTTCACAATTATGATCAAAACATCATAAATCTGTAACATGCACAATCATATCCAGATACTTCATCAAAATCATCACGCATGCATAAGCGAAAACCGTAACCTCGAAATGCGTGAAATACGATAAATATCTCGAAAAGCGTGAAAACACGTAAAACCGATATATCATATCACCATCGTAAAATCATATGTAAAACCATAAGATAAACAAGAAAAATAGTCATGCATGCCCAGTTTAGAAATCAAAAAGTCCACTCATAGTCTTAGGACGCGTCAATCGCGTCCCACGCGCTCCTCCGTAGCTTCGGAAGTGTCCGGGCCTGTAAAAACGTACAAGAAGGGTTACAAACATCCCAAAATAACTCGTAGGATTTTTCCTAATTTTCCCGGATTTTTCGGCGAAATTAAACTTAGAGACTTAACCTTCCGGACTCCCGAAATTATCCCGAACGACTCCCGAACAACTCGAATCCTAAAGGTAAAATGTTAATTAGACTGAGAGGAACAATTTCTATGTTGACCGTAATCGGAGTTAACATCGCACGCGCCGTCACGCGCCGCCCAAAGTGGCTGCGCGTGAAGGCCACGCGCCAAGCTATAGTGTCTTCGTTCTTACCCGGATAGACTGATACACGGGTCTATTACCCGCGACTCAACCCGACCAGTTCAAGCTCAATTCTCAATCAATTCCTCTCGTTTTTTATCCTATTATCTTCTCTAATCCGTTAATTTTAGGTCTGTTCTGATGATCCGCGTCGACAAACACCTAATCGACCCAACTCAAGCTCGAACAGTCGAACAAGTCGACTTCTGGAACTCACCCAAACTAACTCCATTCTCAAATTAATTTCACCAGTAGCTTAAGGGGACCTATACGAACACAATAGCACAAACAATTGAACTCGCCGTTACCTGGAAGTCGTCGTCCTCAAGCTCGAAAATTCTCAGAACCAGGGAGCTCAGTTCTTGGCCATTTCGTGAGTGACGTCCTTTGAAATCGATGTGGTTGGTTTCCTTTTGCTCCCAGAAGACTAGAACGGCCCTTAGTTTAGCTCGAATGTCCCCACGATTTGATCTTCAATTTTCCCTCCAACTGGTTTTTCCTTCGAACTGGAACTTGGGTTCTTGGACAATCCGTGCTCGAAACCCTTCAGTTCTTGCACGGTCGAGATTCAATCACTCCCAGAAAACTCCCTACGTGTTTAGATTTGTCTCTCAAGCCGTAGAAATCGAATTCAGAGTTTTCCCCCCAAAACCCGAACTGTTTCCTCGCGGTTTTCTCTCAATCTCTCTCAGTCCCTCCACAGCCGAATGACTCCAAATGAGCACCCAGACTCAAAGGAAGTCAGCTAATCGATCAAAGCGGCCAGCAACCCGTGGGAGACCAACTGAGGTTCTCTGAAAATGTCTCCCACGCACACAGAAGCCATGGCCAATTCATGCTCTCCTGTGCCCTGAACTCTGTCCAACCGTGCACCTGAGCCACTCAATCCTGCTTCCACTACCTCAATCGACTTAAACAATGCACCTGATCCTTCCACTAAGCCTTAAACAATTGAGCGCACAAGACACCACGACCGTGCTCTGTTTTCCACGGTGGTGAACAGTACCCCGTCTGAAAAGACCAAAATGCCCTCAGGGCAAAAATTACCAAAATGCCCTCCAACTTCAGTGACCCGTAACTCGGTCATCCGTCGTCCGTTTCGCGCGTGCCGCCTATCGTTGTACTCGGGACCTCGAGACGAACCTAACGGTCTTCGAGTCTTATGGATATCAATTGTCAAACAAAAAGTCAACTTTTTCCCTCATAACGTCAAAATTACGATAATGCCCCTGAACTTCCGAACATCATAACTTTCACCCTGTTCGTCCGAATCGAACGTGCCACCTGTCTATGAACTCGTGACGTCCCGAACTACATCACGGTCATCACTCAACGTTCGTTCGACCCTCCAATCAAAAAGTCGACAAATTGACCATACGAATCACAAGGGTAAAAACATCATTTTATTCAATATTTTATAATATTACATTTGCAGAACGTCCGGGGCGTTACACATTGGGTCGGGGGCCCAGTTGGTTTGCATGATCGAGTTAGAGGCCCAGTTGATTATGATATCGAGCATGAGTCCCATTTGTGGTTTATAAATGTGATTTCGTGTCAATGACTCATAATTGGATTTGGATAAATGGATTTGGATTTGAGAAATTGGATTTGTGGATTACGATGGTTTTGTGGAAATCCCGGGTATAGGCCCATTTGAACGGTTTGAGATGATTTATGAAAGTTTTTCCATATACCATTTTTATATTTATGGATTGTCTTCTCCAGTCGTTTGGGATGCTGGAGTAGTCACGGTGCAATGCCTGCGAGGGGTCACTACACAGAGCAACTGGACCGTATAGTGACTCAAGAGCAGGATTGCTAGACGTCTGGGACGTCAGACATTTGGGATGTCAGAGATTGACTCGGGTTGAGACCCCAGGTAGCACTCATAGCTTGGACCGTGACAAGACGTTTGGGACGTCAGGCGTCTGGAACGCCAGGCATCTTGGATACAGAGGATTGGTATATAATGGTATTGGATTGAATTGTGATTCATGGCTTTACTGGATTATGTATGTGGATTTCAGATTTATTGGATTTATGAAATGGTATTTTCAGTGTTGGTGGTTTTGGGCAGTGGCCCACATGGTTTGGATTTACAGTTTTGGGCTAGGTTCCCATATACTTGGATTTATGGTTTTGGGCTAAGACCCTAATGATTTAATTAAAGTAAATGGTTTGATTATTGGTTTTTGAATGCATGCATGCTTTTTAGTGAAGGGCATAAATGTCTTCATATGAAATGTGTTTTATTAAACTATTGATTTTTCGTCCACTCACAGCTTTTAAATGATTTTAATGCCCTTCAGGTTGAACGCGGATGCGGCCTATAGTAGAGACCTAGACATCACACTCATCCACTGATCCTGGTGCGCTCTGGAAGCCCTGAATGTGCTGCTGTTTCGAGTTATCCCTTGTCTGACACTTTGTGTTAGACTGGAGCATGGTACATCCCGCGTTAATCCCGAGGGGGATTTGGGATGGTTCATGTCAAGTGGTATCATAGCACGGTTTGCTCTTGTGGTACGCGCAGATCGAGGATATGATGTCTCTACGTAGTCAGCCCGCTATCAACCTGATAGTTAGGATGCCGGTTTGATAGTTAGTGGGAATGAATCGTGGATAGCTTGGTTTGGCAATTGATGCCTGAGTATGCCATAGTTATGTTGTGTTTTGGCAGTGTGGGTCCCTACTGAGGGATGAATGTAGCAATGCTTTAGAGTTTTGACCGTGTGATGGTTATGTCGGGATCGTCTATCACGATATTGTAGGATTGGAAATTACGATAGTGTAGAGTTATGACCATTAGATGGTCAGGTCATGTTGAGTTGGGAATTGTGTTACTGAGGGCAACCGGGTTCGGGGAACCCTAATGTATAATGTATGGTTTGGAAATGTCAGTCGGCGAGTGGTTTGACTTTGGCGACCATTGGTCAGGCATGTTATGTCAGCTTTAGTGATTGTGCGGCAGGGTGCAGCTGAGGTCATGGATGACCTAATGGACGACTCTGGTTGAGTCCAGTTGAGTGTAGTTGAGACTACGGGGATTGACTGGTCTGACACTAAGTGAAATGATGGAATCCGATTTGTGAGTATCATTATGAGATGACATATTTAGGGTCTACCCCTAAACTGATTAGTAGTGTTGACGCTTGGATGTGGAGTCTCAATAACGATGTCTGGTGGTTAGGTCTGCACGAGATTGTGGCAAGTACTAGTATCGAGAGTGATTGTAGTTATGGTTGTTGATAATCGGGGGACTTTCAAAGAACGTTCATTTTCTTGTATGAATTCTCAGGGCGATTGTACCCGAAGTTGATGAGTTAAGGGAGGCAGAGCTCCTCCAACCTGAGAAGAGATTATGGATTCTATCTCGGTATGAGCTAGGATTTAGTTTGGGGTCTGATTCGCACTCTGTGTGCCAGTGATTGTGTTGACGATATAAGACGTTGAGCCACAAGAGGAGGATGTGACTCAGTTGTGGTGTGCTTGGGTTCAGTGTTGACCCGACGACGAGGATTCGTCAATTAGTGTTTATACGTGGGAATTGTGTCAAGATGACAGATATGATAGTGATGGACTGGATGGGATCCAGCAGTAGTTGAGATGTGTTGGGTAGAGTACCAACCGTGATTGAGATGACTGATGTGAATGAGATGACTAAGTGGTGATTAGATGAAACGGTATAGACGGGTAGGCGAGTTGGGGTATCAAGTTAGCTTGGTACGGACACATGGTTGATGTTCGAGTGAGTTGGTTCTAACATGGTTGGAACTTCGGAATCAAGAGAAGTTGTGATTGAGATGATGACAGGACCCGCCCCGATCCCCCTGGGACCACCCGGGACGTGCCCTGCTCCCGTCTGACACCCGACATTAAAATATCATAATTACCCTTATTGAAAGTAAAATGCATAAAGGAAATCCATAGTTAAGTCATACATAGCACGCCACACAAATACTCGAATACAAATAGTGTCAGACAAGGGATAGTTTCCGAATACAGTTTATTGAGCACGACTCTAGACACACTACGTGCCAACCTACCCAGCAGTAGGGTTCAGGTGCGCAACGTAAACCTATGCCTCTTCTTCGGAATCCTCCTCATCTTCCTCGGGATCCTCCTCCTCAATAGCACTACCTGGAGGGGTAGTAAAACAACAAGGGTGAGTGGGCCGAAACTCAAGGTTTAAAAAATAGTTTACCAATCCGAAAACATATAGATTTTCCCCTTTTTTTTCCGAAAAGACATGCATTAGTATCATAAACCACAAAATCATATAATCATAAGCAGAATAATATCAACATAATATAATCTTAGTCACTGCACTATACATCCCAACCCTGACATCCCAGATGCCCGACGTCCCAGACGCCCAATAAGGTCACAGTCTCAAGGCTACGCGTACCACCCGGGGTCTCAATCCCGAGTCCAAATCCCGAACCTAGTCCGAGCATGGCATTCTAGATGCCTGACGTCCCAGACGTACAATAGTAGTAATCCTGCTCCTGAGTCACTCTACGGTCCGGTCCCTCCGTAGAATGACTCCTTACAGGCAATGCGCCGTGACCACTCCGGTGTACCTACATCCGGAGGAGATAGAATCCTAGGGTAGATCTATACAGTGCAGTACCACAGATAATATCTAGATCCATTATACATATACACGACTCAAAACCATTCATAAACAACCAGACGGGTCTCATGCCCAAACATCGTAATACGTGCCATAAATCATACTCAAGATAAACAGATACTTTTACTTGAATCACATATAGATATAATAGAAAGTAAAACAGTTATGCATGCCGAAGTTTAGTGAAATCAAAGGCCCACTCACAGTACAATCCCGCTGCAATCCCGAGCGTAATGCCCCGTCCAAGGGTTAAAGTACAATTCCTGTCATGCCCAAAACATACGTAAAGGTCACTTTAAGTCCCTACTAAATAACTGAGAAACCCTAGTCTGAAACCGGCCCGACTAAAACGTCTGAACACGCTTCCCAAGGCGTCAGATCCCAATTTGACCAACCTAACGATCTCCGATCGACACGAAACCACCGCCATTGGATCCGTATCGTCGAAACCTTGAAAATGGCACTGGTCCCACACAAAATACTGTTCACACGCGCCCCCCACGCGCCGGTCAACCCTCTGGTCAACGGTGCTACAGTGATGTTGACGTCAGCATGACGTCACTGCTGACGTCATTACTGACAGTGTCAGAGGACACGTGTCAACAGCCCATTGGTCCCTGGTCTGACAATATTCTGACATGATGACGTCATCTTGACGTCACTTCTGACGTCAGCATGATGACGTCATCAGCTATAGTAACCCGGTCTGAGAACCGGGTCACCGCAGACCCACGGTTCGACCCGACCAGTTCTCATCAACCTGACCACCAAAATTGATGGGATTTGTTCCTATGAACTCGTCTAATCCTGTTCTATGGTTCTGTGGACTCAAAACTAGTTTTTAGGTTCAAAAATCTACCTGAAAATCGACAGAAAACCTGCTGCCGGCTCTGGTTCGTCTTCTCCGGCGTGTCATCCAGTTTCCAGCCACAAACCTAGGTCCAACGTGATCGTCTAGTCCTCCAGGATATGTCTCAAAAACAACCAAACAAGTTTAACGTTAAAAACGGACGTTTCGAGACAGGGAAGGAAAATCAGTCTTCTCGGGTTTGCAGTCTTACCGCCGCCATGTCGCCGCCGTGGGCTGCCCAATCCAGTCTTGAGTCGTCCAGCCGTCACAATGGTCCTAGCCCTAGGTTGGTTCGAGCCCAGAAGTCATGGTTTGGTTGGTTGGATGGTTTTGGGCCGATCGGGTTCTCCTCGGGTTTGTGGGTTTTCCGGCCGTGCAGGACGGTCGTGGTGGTGTTGGCTGGTGTCTGGTGGAGGTGGTGGACGGTCTGGTGCTGCCTGGTTCGTGAGTTGAGGCTGAGAGGCTGTGAGGTGTTTGTTCGAAGGATGAGAGTTAGCCACGGTTTGAAGGAATAGGAATGAGAGAATGAATTCTCTGATGGCTTTTAAAACAGAGTGATCAGATGGAATGGAGGGCTGAGATTCAATCAGAGTATAGGATGAAGGGTGAGGATTTAAGGGAGTTTAATTAATTAATTAATGAAATGGAAAACACAGATCCTGGTTTTAGGGGATGATGTGGATGAGGTAGATGAGTGACATGTGTCACTCATCAAGGGTCCAGATTGATTGGGTTAAAGAAATCAGATTCTAATATTTTATTATTATTTTATTCCGAGTCTCGGTTAGTTCAGTTTAATCGTAATTATGTTCTTGACCATAACTTTTTCGTCGTAAGTCCGATTTCGGCGTGCCGCCTGTCTACAGATTCGTATCGACGGGACCTACGTAACGGTCCTTGGCCCTCGTCCGTCGGACTTCCCGGGTCAAAAGTCAACATTTGGCCCCTAATTGACCAAATTACCAAAATACCCCTAGACTTCCGAACGTCACAACTTCTTCCTCGAACATCAGAATCGAACGTGCCACCTGCCTATGAACTCGTGACGTCCTAAACTACGTCACGGTCATGGGTAAAAGTCCTAAATATTTCCCGAGGCAAAAGTCAACTTTTCCCCCCTATTAGGGGCAAAACGGTCATTTTACAATAAAATAAGAATTACGAAAGTTCGGGTCGTTACAATCTTCCCACCTTACAAAAATTTCGTCCTCGAAATTTACTCGAATAAAAACGGGTACTGCTCCCTCATCAAGTCTTCGGGTTCCCACGTCGCTTCCTCGACGTCATGGTTCCTCCATAACATTTTCACCAACCGAATCGTCTTGTTTCTCAGAACCTTGTTCTTCTGATCCAGAATCTGCACTGGTTTCTCATCAAAGCTCAGATCAGTCATCAGTTCTATTGGTTGTTCCGGCAAGGCATGTGAATCGTCCCGTAGGTACTTCCGTAACATGGACACATGGAAAACGTCGTGCACTCTGGCAAGTTCTGGAGGTAATGCCAACCGGTATGCCACTAGTCCAATCCTCTCTAAGATTTCGAACGGCCCAAAATAACGTGGACTCAACTTCCCGCGTCGACCAAAACGGATAATTCCTTTCCATGGAGATAACTTAAGGAACACAAAATTTCCAACCTCGAATTCCAAGTCTCGAATTCGTCGATCAGCATAGCTCTTTTGGCGATCTTGCGCTGCCTTCAATCTTTCCTTGATGATTCGAACTGTTTTCTGGGTCATGTCCATCAAATCCGGTCCTAATGCTACTCGCTCTCCTACCTCCATCCAGCAGATAGGTGTCCTGCACTGTCGGCCATACAGTGCCTCGTAGGGCGCCATCCCGATACTTGCCTGATAACTGTTGTTGTATGCGAACTCCATCAAAAGCAAATGAGTATCCCACGAATCCTGAAACTGCAGTACACAAGACCTCATCATGTCCTCCAGAGTCTGGATCGTCCTCTCTGACTGCCCATCGGTCTGTGGGTGGAACGCTGTACTGAAATGTAAGTTTGTACCCAAGGCGTTCTGCAACTTCGCCAGAACCTGGAAGTGAAACGCGAATCTCGATCAAACACTATCGACTCCGGCGTACCATGAAGTCGAATGATCTCCTTCACAAACAGCTGAGCCAGTCGGTTTGGCTTAAATGTCTCCTGTACTGGTAAGAAATGAGCTGACTTGGTCAATCGGTCGACAATCACCCAAACTCCATCGAATCCTCTCTGAGTTCTAGGCAATTTGAAGACAAAATCCATGGTAATGTGATCCCACTTCCACTCGGGAATCGGAAGTGGTTGCATAGCTCCATACGGTCTCTGCCGCTCTGCCTTGACCTGCTGACAGGTCAAACATCTGCTTACAAACTCTGCAATATCCTTCTTCATTCCTGCCCACCAATAGTGGTCCCGGAGGGTACGGTACATCTTTGTACCTTCCGGATGCATGGCATAAGCCGAACTATGGGCTTCCTCGAGAATTTCTGCCCGTAACTCTGCCACTGCAGGAACACACAAACGGCCCAGTTTCACCAGAGCTCCATCTCGTCGGATAGTAAAGTCCTGCCTCTCATCCGCGTCGACCTCGATCCTGTAGATACAAAGTGTCGGATCCTCCAATTGAGCCTCGATAATCCGATCGACTAGCACAGGTCGTACATGAAAACTGGCCAATAAAACTCCCTGCTCATCCATCCCCAGCATAACTCCAGCTCTTCGGAGTTCCACTAGCAAAGGAAGGTACACCAGCCTCAAGTGTACAAGCGATCCTGCTAACTTCCTGCTGAGTGCGTCTGCCACAACGTTTGCCTTCCCTGGATGATATTCAATTGTACAGTCATAGTCCTTGATTAGTTCTAACCACCGTCGCTGCCTCACGTTCAGCTCCTTCTGAGTGAACAAATGCTTTAGACTCTGATGATCAGTGAAGATCCTGCAAGTCACTCCGTACAGATAATGTCGCCAAATTTTTAAAGCGTGAACCACCGCTGCCAACTCCAGGTCATGCGTAGGGTAGTTCAGTTCATGTGTCTTTAGTTGTCTTGATGCATAAGCGATAACTCTGCCATTCTGCATCAACACGCAACCCAAACCTTGTAATGATGCGTCACTGTAGACTTCGAACTCTCCACTGTTATCCGGTAAGGCAAGAACAGGTGCGGTAGCTAACCGACGTTTTAATTCCTGATAACTCTGCTCACACCGTTCATCCCAAACAAACTTTACTCCTTTCCTGGTTAAACGAGTCAACAGTGCAGCGATACTAGAGAAGCCCTCAACAAATATCCGGTAGTATCCTGCCAAACCAACGAAACTCCGTACCTCTGTCACGGTTGTCGGTCTAGCCTAATTTGTCACCGCTTCGGTCTTCTGGGGATCCACACTAATCCCGTCTGCTGACACCACATGTCCCAGAAAACCAATGCTGGTTAGCCAAAACTGACACTTACTCAGCTTGGCGTATAACTGGTTCTGCCTCAGCTTCCCTAACACCGATCGTAAATGTTTCTCATGAGCCTGAGCACTCCTTGAGTACACAAGGATGTCATCAATGAACACGATCACGAACTTATCCAAATAAGATCGGAAGACCCTATTCATCAGATCCATGAATGCTGCTGGAGCATTCGTCAAGCCGAAAGGCATCACAAGGAATTCATAATGCCCGTATCTGGTCCGAAATGCTGTCTTCAGAACATCCCCCTCAGCAATCTTCAACTGGTGATAACCAGATCGTAAATCAATCTTTGAGAAATACTGTGCTCCATGCAGTTGATCAAAAAAATCGTCAATCCTGGGTAAGGGGTACTGGTTCCTTACCGTGACCTTGTTGAGCTGTCGATAATCCACACACAAACGGAGGCTCCCCTCCTTCTTCTTCACAAATAATACTGGTGCTCCCCACGGTGATGTACTCGGTCGGATGAATGTCCACCAACTCCTGCAATTGGATCTTCAGTTCCCGTAACTCTGCTGGTGCCATCCGATATGGTGCCTGCGATATAGGTCGTGTGCCGGGAAGTAGTTCAATCGTGAACTCAATCTCCCGATGTGGTGGTAAACCAGGCAAATCTTCCGGGAACACATCCGGAAATTCTCGCACCATAGGTATATCATCGGTACTCGGAGTATCACTCTGCATTGTCACAACATGCGCCAGATAACCCTGGCATCCTTTCTGTAGAAGCTTAGTAGCGGCAAGTGAAGAAATTACTTCAGATAGCGAACCGTCGCGCTCCCCCTGAAAAGTAACCTCCGGCAAACCCGGACTCCGCAAAATCACCCGCCTACTACAACAGTCGATGAGCGAACCGTGCTCCGTCAACCAATCCATTCCCAAGATAACATCAAAGTCATGGATATCCATAAGGATTAGATCAGCTAGTAGATCTACATCCTCCACCCTTACTGGGCATCTCCGGATCACCTGATTCACTATGTACACTACGCCCATCGGTGTACCAATACCCATTTCACTATCCAAGGCTGACACCTCGCGATCTAACATACCCGCACAACTTTTTGAAATGAAAGAATGAGTAGCCCCAGCATCCATTAACACCCGTACAACAAGATTTGAGATATGAAGAGTACCTGTAACCACACCAGGGGCTGACCTCGCCTGCTGCTGAGTCACTGCAAAAACACGAGCCCTGGGTCCCGCAGTCTGTCCGCGCCCACGCGCGCCACGCTCAGAACTCTGTCCTCGGCCTCCGGCAGGGTTGGAAGCTGAACTCTGTGTCACACTAACACCTTTAGCCTCGTTGTTCCTTGACAGTAAAGGGCAATCTCGGGCATAGTGGCCCGCTCCTCCACAAGCAAAGCAATTAACTGTCCTCGGTCCATCCCAAGACCCTCCTGATGCACCACTCCAAGCCTGATGCTGTCCAGAACTGAATCTTGATCCGCCCCTCTGAGAGCTCCCATGTCGACCTGACCAGCCACGACCACTTAAAAATGAGGGTGCTCCTCGGTAATTTCCCCCCTTAGAGATCTTTGGGCCGGTTGGTCCAGGATGTGGACGATCCCGGCACTGCCCCTCGCCTGATGATTGTCGCGCCTGGTGTGCCGCCAGACTGGCCTCGACACGAACTGCAGCGTCGACCATGTCCCTCAGAGTCGCGTAACTAGTAGCCGTCACACTTTCCCGTAACTCTCCTCGGAGTCCCAGCTCAAATCTTTGACATTTTTCCTCCTCAGTACTCACAAAAGCTGCGGCAAAACGGGAAAGCTTACCGAAAGTCTGCTCGTAATCTGCCACGGACATATCTCCCTGTTCCAGCCGTAGGAACTCTGCCTCTCGTGCCATGCGAAATGAACGCGGGTAATACTGATCTAAGAATCGGGCACGAAAGACCTCCCATGTGGTGGTGTGAACAGTCCACCCTGATATCTCAAGACCATGCCACCATTGATAAGCCCCGCCTTCCAGTAAGAAGGCCGCCAGTGCCACCCGCTCGCCAGGTGGGCAGTGCATCACGGTGAAGATTCTTTCCCATTTCGCAATCCACTCATGGGCATCCTCGGGGTTTGATCCCCCGTTGAAAGGTGTGGCTCCCAACCTTTGAGCCCGCTCAATGCTAGCACATTCCATCTCTCTCGCGATTTCCTCGTCAGTTCGTGTTTGAGGAATTCTCCTTGGAGGCATAACCCACTGTTAAGAGGCATAGATTAGATACTGACATCTTTTAAACTAAGTACCGACCACTAGTCTAGCATGCTGACCACAACCTAGTGCTCTGATACCAAGTTGACAGGACCAGCCCCGATCCCCCTGGGACCACCCGGGACGTGCCCTGCTCTCGTCTGACACCCGACATTAAAATATCATAATTACCCTTATTGAAAGTAAAATGCATAAAGGAAATCCATAGTTAAGTCATACATAGCACGCCACACAAATACTCGAATACAAATAGTGTCAGACAAGGGATAGTTTCCGAATACAGTTTATTGAGCACGACTCTAGACATACTACGTGCCACCCTACCCAGCAGTAGGGTTCAGGTGCGCAACGTAAACCTATGCCTCTTCCTCGGGATCCTCCTCATCTTCCTCGGGATCCTCCTCCTCAATAGCACTACCTGGAGGGGTAGTAAAACAACAAGGGTGAGTGGGCCGAAACTCAAGGTTTACAGAATAGTTTACCAATCTGAAAACATATAGATTTTCCCCTCCTTTTTCCGAAAAGACATGCATTAGTATCATAAACCACAAAATCATATAATCATAAGCAGAATAATATCAACATAATATAATTTTATTCACTGCACCATACATCCCAACCCTGACATCCCAGATGCCCGACGTCCCAGACGCCCAATAAGGTCACAGTCTCAAGGCTACGCGTGCCACCCGGGGTCTCAATCCCGAGTCCAAATCCCGAACCTAGTTCGAGCACGGCATTCTAGATGCCTGACGTCCCAGACGTCCAATAGTAGCAATCCTGCTCCTGAGTGACTCTACGGTCCGGTCCCTCCGTAGAATGACTCCTCACAGGCAATGCGCCGTGACCACTCCGGTGTACCTACATCCGGAGGAGATAGAATCCTAGGGTAGATCTATACAGTGCAGTACCACAGATAATATCTAGATCCATTATACATATACACGACTCAAAACCATTCATAAACAACCAGACGGGTCTCATGCCCAAACATCGTAATACGTGCCATAAATCATACTCAAGATAAACATATACTTTTACTTGAATCACATATAGATATAATAGAAAGTAAAACAGTTATGCATGCCGAAGTTTAGTGAAATCAAAGGCCCACTCACAGTACAATCCCGCTGCAATCCCGAGCGTAATGCCCCGTCCAAGGGTTAAAGTACAATTCCTGTCATGCCCAAAACATACGTAAAGGTCACTTTAAGTCCCTACTAAATAACTGAGAAACCCAAGTCTGAAACCGGCCCGGGTAAGCCGTCCGAACACGCTTCGCAAGGCGTCAGATCCCAATTTGACCAACCTAACGATCTCCGATCGACACGAAACCACCGCCATTGGATCCGTATCGTCGAAACCTTGAAAATGGCACTGGTCCCACATAAAATACTGTTCACACGCGCCCCCCATGCGCTGGTCAACCCTCTGGTCAACGGTGCTACAGTGATGCTGACGTCAGCATAACGTCACTGCTGACGTCAGTATGACGTCATTACTGACAGTGTCAGAGGACACGTGTCAACAGCCCATTGGTCCCTGGTCTGACAATATTCTGACATGATGACGTCATCTTAACGTCACTGCTGACGTCAGCATGATGACGTCATCAGCTATAGTAACCGGGTCACCGCAGACCCACGGTTCGACCCGACCAGTTCTCATCAACCCGACCACCAAAATCGATGGGATTTGTTCCTATGAACTCGTCTAATCCTGTTCTATGGTTCTGTGGACTCAAAACTAGTTTTTAGGTTCAAAAATCTACCTGAAAATCGACAGAAAACCTGCTGCCAGCTCTGGTTCGTCTTCTCCGGCGTGTCGTCCAGTTTCCAGCCACGAACCTAGGTCCAACGTGATCGTCTAGTCCCCTAGGATATGTCTCAAAAACAACCAAACAAGTTTAACGTTAAAAACGGACGTTTCGAGACAGGGAACGAAAATCGGTCTTCTCGGGTTTGCAGGCTTACCGCCGCCGTGTCGCCGCGGTGGGCTGCCTAGTCCAGTCCTGAGTCGTCCAGCTGTCACAATGGTCCTAGCCCTAGGTTGGTTCGAGCCCAGAAGTCATGGTTTGGTTGGTTGGATGATTTTGGGCCGATCGGGTTTTCCTCGGGTTTGTGGGTTTTCCGGCCGTGCAGGACGGTCGTGGTGGTGTTGGCTGGTGTCTGGTGGAGGTGGTGGACGGTCTGGTGCTTCCTGGTTCGTGAGTTGAGGTTGAGAGGCTGTGAGGTGTTTGTTCGAAGGATGAGTGTTAGCCACGGTTTGAAGGAATAGGAATGAGAGAATGAATTCTCTGATGGTTTTTAAAACAGAGTGATCAGATGGAATGGAGGGCTGAGATTCAATCAGAGTATAGGATGAAGGGTGAGGATTTAGGGGAGTTTAATTAATTAATTAATGAAATGGAAAACACAGATCCTGGTTTTAGGGGATGATGTGGATGAGGTAGATGGGTGACATGTGTCACTCATCAAGGGTCCAGATTGATTGGGTTAAAGAAATCAGATTCTAATATTTTATTATTATTTTATTCCGAGTCTCGGTTAGTTCGGTTTAATCGTAATTATGTTCTTGACCATAACTTTTTCGTCGTAAGTCCGATTTCGGCGTGCCGCCTGTCTACGGATTCGTATCGACGGGACCTATGTAACGGTCCTTGGCCCTCGTTCGTCGGACTTCCCGGGTCAAAAGTCAACATTTGGCCCCAATTAACCAAATTACCAAAATACCCCTAGACTTCCGAACGTCACAACTTCTTCCTCGAACATCGGAATCGAACGTGCCACCTGCCTTTGAACTGGTGACGTCCTAAACTACGTCACGATCATGGGTAAAAGTCCTAAATATTTCCCGAGGCAAAAGTCAACTTTTCCCCCCTTTCAGGGGCAAAACGGTCATTTTACAATAAAATAAGAATTAAGAAAGTTCGGGTCGTTACAGATGATGAGAGGAGTGCTTGATTCAGCATTGGTGATGGATATTACGAAGTCACTGAGGGTGACTTCTCATTTTCTACCCATAGTAGATAATGTTTTTTGTCACCAGTACATTGACCGTGTATTGGTTGGTGGACCTATGATTAACTTTGGGTCATTGTTTAAGAAAAGTTGTGTTTGATTCTGTATTAGTGGAGAATGTCGAGGTCATCATCCTACCTAGGGAAATATGACGAGGGAGTCCAGTTAGGGTAAGATGAGGAGAAAGATGATAGGGGATGACGAGGATCGATATGAGGTAATTGGGGAGGACCCACAGTCTAGATGTGTCTCGTCTTTGAATGATCTGTTTAGATGTGAAAATTGTTGAGGAGTGATGTGACTGTTGAAGGATTCAATGAGGGTGTAAGACCCTATGACCTGAAATCTAGTTGTTACCTGAGAGAGAACTAGTGTGGATCCACCTAGGATCGCGATGTGGATTAGGATCGTGATGTTAAGGATATAGGGTGTTGTGACGATCGAGGATCGTGATGTTAATGATCGGGTGATGCGTGTTGGATCTGGATGGTGATGTTGATGATAATCTGCACCATGATCTTGATGATCATGTGATGTTGTGGGTTTTGGCTTCCTTATGAAGTCAATCGAATATGATATGTTAAACGAATGAGTAGATATCTAACAAGTTCATATCGATATGTCTCGAGAGATGTTGGTGAGATTAGATACTCTTTGGGCATGAATGGCTACTTCTTGGTAGACGTGATTTAGATTTGTAATTATTGGATGACGTGATTGAGAGTAGACGTTTTGATGCTAGTCGAGTGAACATGAGACTTGGAATGGACACAAAATTGTAGTGGATGGTCTGTCTCATGTGGGATTGGATAGATAGACTTGAGAATTGAAGCTTGTTTAGCTACGAACTATATAGTGGGTTGGTTGGTGGATGGATGTACGTACAAGGTACATTGTGCGAGGACAGATACTGGACAGGTCTGAGTGGTGCCTGGTGACGGTATATAGGAGATACTAGTGGTATGTGGATGAACGTGTTGGTAGTCGGCTTAGTTATGATATCATTGGATTGGTTGAGAACGTGAACAGGACATTGGATATTGTGCACTGGGCTAGAGTGATTTTAATGGGTTTAGTGATTGTATGAGCAGGTGCTCAGAGCCGTGGATGGCTAGTGGAACCCTAGAGTTGGGATGTGCATCACCGCTAGGCAGGTATTCGATGGGGTCCAGTTGCACACTGACCGAGTGAGATTCATTGCGTCGTTAAGGAATCCTATCGAGCTGATTTTAGCTTCCATTGAAATTAAAGGTAAGAAATCTTTACTACAAGTTCCCAGGTGAGTGAGACGTGGATTGTGTAGCCACAAGTGAAATGAGTTGGTGGTTAGTGTAACCACAGGTTGCTTTGCGTGAAGTTATTGCTCTGTGACTCTCACCAGCGTCATGGATCGCTGAGGGAGTTGACTGATGTGAACACTGAGACCGATGAATGCCGAAGGTTTGAACTTTCCCTATGAAGTGAGATCCTGTTGTTGATCTTACGTTACATTGAGGGAGATTTGGTATGAGGTACCTTGATGCGACTCTAGAGTGAGTCAGAGTTGTGTTAGTGATTCGAACTGTGACCAGGGAGCCCCGATTGTCGGCTGAGTGCGATGTTATGGAAACCTTCGGGAATAAGTTGGGATTTGGTGATTCCGGTAGGATCAGATGTTAGGGTGGATTGGTGAGTCAATCTGAAAAGCTACATGTGTCAGTGTAATAATGGAATTGTTAAGTGGTATCAACTCAGAATATGTGATCAATTTCACTCGATATGGTCGTGTATAGACAATACGACGTGGGTTCGTAATGGAACATCTAGGTACAGACAAGTATTATACTGGTTAGTGGGTGTAGACGCATACCTGGGCTGTTAAACCTGACAGTCAGGCTGAGCTTGTTTTTCCACGATGTGGATGTGGAAGTGAGTTCATATGAATTTTGAGGACAAAATTTTTTAAAGGGGGAAGGTTATAACGACCATTCCCGAATATCGGGATTAAATATTAATTAATTATGGATTTAGATTGACTAATCAGGGATTGTTTGAGCGAATTCGGACGGACGGTGTAAAATGATTGTTCTACCCCTAAAATTGCGCAAAATGTTGACTTTTGACACGAGGAGTCAAACGTACGAGGAACAATGACCATGATGTAGATCGGGACGTCATGAGTCTGTAGACAAGCGGCACGTCGGAATCAGACGACGAACGGGGAAGTTAATGAAATTTGATTGGCTAATTATTTAATGTGGTACCCTTGGATGAGTGACACTTGTCACTCATCCCATTTGTCCTTACCCCTAAATCATGGATCTAGCTTGTGATTGAGCCATTTGCATTAAAATATATATATTATTATTATTTTATATTTTCCCTCACATTTCTCTCTCCCTCCCCATGCATCAGTTCTTCATCGTCTTCTTCATTTTCTTCTTCAAACCGTGAACCCCCACACACAAAACCCCCATAATCCTCATCAATAGCATTTGGGCCGTGAATGAAAAAGTGAGTTGAGGTCGAGACGGTGCTAACGGTGGCCATGGCGGGGCTCGTAACGGCTGAGGAAAGGAGATTTTTCAAGAGCCTTGTTTTGGGTTCAAAATAGTAAACCACTTTTCATTTGTTAATGATCGATTTGGTTGATTGGCTGAGGTTCTGGAGGCTGAGGCGAGTCTACTGGGCTTGGAGACACGGCCAGAGGTGGCCGTAATAGCGGGAAACCGACGGTGGAAGCTTGGTCGTTTCGGATCGGGAAGGTGAGTTTAAGGATTGATTTCAAGGCTTTTAGTAGGTAAATCGGTTAGGAATGATTAAAAGAAGCCTTAGGAATTAAAAGGGTTGAAAAAGACAGAAAAAAATAGGGAGAACCGGCCTTGCAATGAACTGGTCTATACCGGTTCAACCGAGGAAGAAGAAGAACAGTACCCCGGCGCGTGGCTCCCACTCGCAACGCATTTGGGCAGCCCGTGAGGGTGGGTGAGGAATTGTTTCCAAGCAAAGTCAACATGTAATTTCATCCTTTCGATGTAACGAACATTTTGGGACAAGTTTCGAGTCGATCAGATATCGTTCGATATAGTTTGGGATGTCCGAAAGTTTAGGTTCTATGTTAAATACGTTTAAAAATCCCGAAAAATTGGGGGATTCAATGTTAGCCTATTTGAATTCGTTAGTGACCTTCGGGTGTGATTTGGACAGGTCCAAATGTTCCGGTGATGGTGAGTTAGCCTAGGGAGGCTTATGGCACGCATATCAAGGTGGCAGCTAGGACGGTCTATGAGTGGACATTGTTTTCTAAACTGTGATGCATGCATAACTGTTTTATATGTTTTGCATATGTGATTTGTATGATGATGATTATGGTATTGGTAATTTACATATTTGCACTTATTTCGAGGTGATTTCCGTATTTGCACATATTTCGAGGTATAGGATTTTATATTGGATTTCTACATGATTATGGTTCTAATAATGGTTCAATGGTATGATTTTGAATTTGGAAATATGGAATCGGGCTTAAGACCCTTTTGATTTAAGAACTATCGGACTTGGAGTCCATTTGATTTAATGAGGCATAATGTCGGGGGACCCAGTTGGTTTGTATGATCGAGCTAGATGCCCAGTTGATTATGATATCGGGCATGAGTCTCATTTATGGTTTATAAATGTGATTTCAGGTCGGGGACTCATAAATGGATTTGGATTTGAGAAATCGAATATGTGGATTACGATGGTTTTATGGAAATCCCGGGCATAGGTCCATTTGAATGGTTTGAGAGGATTTATGAAAGGTTTTCCATATACCATCCTTATATCTATGAATTGCCTCCTCCAGTCTTCTGGGACGCTGGAGTAGTCACGGCGCATTGCCTGCGAGGGGTCACTATACGGAGCGACCAGACCGTATAGTGGCTCAGGAGCAGGATTGCTAATGTTTACGACGCTAGACATCTGGGATGTTAGAGATTGACTCGGGTTGAGACCTCGGGTAGCACGCGTAGCTTGGACTGTGACATGACGTCTAGGACGTTAAGCGTCTCGGACGCCACGCATCTGGAATACCGAGGGTTGGTATATAATGGTATTGGATTGAATTGTGATTCATGGCTTTACTTGATTATGTATGTGGATTTCAGATTTATTGGATTCATGATATGGTATTTTCAGTGTTGGGTGTTTTGGGAAGTGGCCCACATGGTTTGGATTTACGATTTTGGACTGAGTTGTAACTACCCGTCCCAAATTTCATGATTAGATTAGTGACTAATGAAGGATTAGTGAGATTAATCAATGATTAGTTGAGTGATTTCGGACGGAAGATGCGAAATGACTGTTTTGCCCTTGGAGGTGGGCAAAACGTTTACATTTCACTCGGGCGGTCAATCGGACTTTGGTCGATGACTATGACGTAGTTTGGGACTTCACGAGTCTGTAGACAGGAAGCACGTTCAATTATGACGTTCAACGGGAAAGTTATGATGTTAGGAAATTGAGGGGCATTTTGGTAATTTGGCCCAAAGGGCAATTTGACATTTTGCTATAGTGGGAAGTGTGCCCAATTGAGTATGGACACCTGTCCTTCTCTAGAAGGTTGTGGAAGCCTGTAAACCGCCTTACCTGCTTGATTTAAAAGGGTGACAATTATGCAAAGTAGGTGTTCGGGGTAGGATGGTCGAATGAGAGAAAAACAGAGACACCGTGCAATTCCCCATACAATTCCCCTCAAACTCTCTCTTTTACCCGTGGTTTATGAATGAAAATGAGAGGTGAGGTCGAGACGAGTTCAGTGGGGGCTGTAATGACCCGTTCCGTAATCCAGGATTAGATTAGTGGTTCTTGACGGACTAGTGAAGTTAAACGGTGATTAGTTGGCTGCGTTCGGATGGACGGTGCGAAATGACGATTTTTTCCCTTAGAATGGGCAAAAAATGTTGACTTTTAGTTCGGGTGGTCAAATGGACTTTGATCGATGACCGTGGCGTAGTTCGGAACGTCACGAATTCATAGACAGGTGGCACGTCTGATTCTGACATCCGAGGAGGAAGTTATGATGTTCGGAAGATTGAGGGCCTTTTCGTAATTTGGTTAAAAAGGAGGAATTTGTTGACATTTTGCACGACAAGTTTTCTTCACACAAACCGAGGACCGTTAGATAGATCTCGATGTCCCGAGGACAACGGCAGGCGGCACGCCTTCATCGGACATCAGACGGTTAAGTTATGGGTCTAGAAAGTGAGGGGCAAAATGGTAATTTAGGACTTGCAGGGGCATTTTGGTCTTTTAACATCTGGGGAAGTATGCCCAATCAGATAAGGACACATGGACTAATTTAATTGGATATTTTGGGAGGGTGGTGCCACAGAGTGGTTGACACGTGGCTGAGTCTAGATGGTGGTGGAACATTTGACAACTGCCTTCTTGATTTTAAATCGAATTGTGCACGGGCTGGAAAACAAAGTGTGTACATTCTGTGCGTGTGACCGTGGAACTTAGTTGGCTGTAAGAGTTGTGTGAGGATATGTGAGAGAGTAGAGGAAGATGCTGAGGGTTGAGATGCCATGGATGGTCGTCGCACACGGCAGTGGTCGACGACGCTATAAGAAAGAAACCTGAGAAGCTCTGAGGTCTGGAAATTGAATGGCAATCGTGGTTTTGACGGCTTGATCGATTGTAAGGGATGCGAGAGACTACTGGAGGTCTAGAGAATGGAATAGGCTCATTTTCGAAGCTTGGGACGGACGGTAATTCCAATTTCATGAAAAATCGAGTTTTAAATAAAAAATGGTAAATTGAGTTTCAGTGGTTGATAACTGATTTTAATTAGTGGATGCTGTTCTGGATGTGACCAGAGGATGACTGGAATTAAAACCATGGTTGAGAGCGGTTTGTGAGGGCTGGACAGAGGAGGAATTTTTGGAAGTGTCATCTTCGTTTGGAAGGTATAATTCAAGGCTTGATTTTATACTTTTGGATAAAGGGATCGATTATAGAGCTTAGGACGAAGGTAATTGAGGAAAAAGGATTGAAATTGGACAAAAATCGTGACCGCCGGTTCAGGGTTGGACCGGATTACAGTGAACCAGACCGGACCCGGTTCACCAGAGGTAAGGGATGACACTGTGCTGGCGAGTGAGGCCTACGTGCAGCCCCTCTGGACAGCGCGTGTGGGCGCGTGGCACACGTTTTGAGGAAAGTTTCAACACGAATGTTAAAGTATGTGATGTAACAAACATTTTGGGACTGGTTTTGAGTCAATCGGATATCGTCTTGATATGTTTCGGACTGTCCGAAGATTTTAGGTCTCGATTAAAAATAGTTAAAAATTCGGAAAAAATACGGGGCTTTAGTATGACCTTTGTGAAGTAATTAGTGACCTTAGTATGAGATTTGGAAAGGATCGGGAAACCCGAGGATAACGGAATGGCCGGGGAACGGCGTAAGTGCGCGCGTATCGAGGCGACATCGGAATGGTCTGTGAGTGGACTTTGTTTTCTAACTCTTGATGCATGCATATATGTTTTAATATGTTTTTATATGTGATTCTATGATTTTCTTTATGATCTTGATGGTTTACTGGTTTGCACAATTTTCGAGGCATTTACGGAATTTTACGTTTTACGAGATTTCGAACGATCTTGTGATGTGATGATGGTTTTAATGATTAGATTTTGGGATTTAAAATATGATTTGATTTCAAAGTTTAGAAATGGATTTTGGAAAGTGATTTTGGGCTTGGAGCCCTGTTCATGTGAAATGAGATTTCAGATTCATTTTTCGAGGATTGGAAAGGAAGTCTGGATTTGGGTTCGAGACAGTGGTTCCGGATGCTGGCTTACGGAATCATTGTTACGAATTCGGATGAGGATTTTCTATGGTTTTCACTGATTGAATGGAAAATGGTTTTGGGTTTAAAGACCCGGAAAGAAAAGAAAACCCACTGGATCTGGTTTTGAGTTTAAAGACTCAGATTGATTGACGGGGGGGGGGGGGGGGGGGGGGGGGGGGGGGGAGGGAGGGCCCTGGATTGATATGTTTTGAGTTTAAAAACTCAGTATATGTTTTGAGTTTAAAGACTCGATGATTATGATACCCCCCTAGGGCTGTGATTGTGTTTTGAGTTTAAAGACTCGTTGATATCCCGGGAAGGGCTGGTTATTGCGCATTGTGTTTTGAGTTTAAAGATTCGGGCGCACTTGAGATCCAGTAAATCTGTATGATTGCTATTTTCACTGGTTTTTCACTGGTTTTCTGATGTTTTGGCAGTGGCCCGGATGAAGTGGATTTGACGAGTTTTGGGACTGAGTTCCCAGATTTGAGATTGATTTGTGATTTGAGGCTGAGGCCTGGATTTGAATAACGGTTTTGATACGGGTTTTCAAATGGTTTTTCTTGGATGGTTTTTGATATGAGTGGTTTCACGACTTGGATTTGATATGCATGCATTGGTTTTGCGTGGAAGGTATAATGCACTTGTTTTATTGAACTGTTTTCTGAACCCATTACTTTAGTTTTGTCCACTCACAGTCTTTTGTGTTTTTGATACCCTCTAGGTTGTTGCGGTACGGGCTGTTGGGCGTGAGTGACAGAGGCATCACACCTAAGATCCGCAGTAGTTTCGGCGCACTCTGGGAAGTCCGGATACTTTGAGGACGGTTGGATCGAGAATCCCTTGTCTGACTTACGTGTCACATGGAGGTTGGACGTCAGTTTAGCCTTCATGTCATGCGTAAGTTAGACGGGATCAGGATTTAGCCCTTAATCCCGGGGGATTAGGGGTGGGTCCTGACAGTGGCCACGGCAGTGATAGTGTGACAGGACCCATCCCAATCCCCCCGGGATTACCGTGGAATGTGCCCTGCTCCCGTCCAACAAGGGGTGTCAGACAAGGGATAACCAAGAGCCACTGCCCAACGGGGCATCCAGAGTGCGCAAGGATCGATGGAGGAGGTGTGGAATGTCCCAGTCTCTGCTGCAGTCACATCCGTAATCAACCTGAAGGGCATTAAAACCAAAAGATGTGAGTGGACAAAAACCAATAAGTTTACCAAATACATTTATAAGACATTTATGCCCTCCAATAAAAACGTATGCATGCCACCAAAAACCAGTAACCAAAACGTTTGCTCAACCGAGCCATTAGGGCCTTAGCCCAAAAACCGTTAACAAAAAAACCAAGTGTGGGAACTCAGCCCAAAAATAGGGAATACCACCACCATACATATTAAAACCATGTGGGTCACCACCCACGACCATAAATGAACATCAATTCAAAAATCCAAAACCATTTAGGGTCCCCGACCCTACATACCATTTCATAACCAATAATCCATTTTTACCACATAACACATATCCAACCAATAAGCCATTTTATTCATTAATCCATATTTTACCATTACCATCACCAGCATCCCAGATGCTTAGCGTCCCAGATGCTTAGCGTCCCAGACGCTAGACGTCCCAGACGCTAGACGTCCCTGACGTCATATCTCACGGTTTCATAAGCTACGCGTGCTACCCGGGGTCTCTCCGGGTCCATAAATCTGACATCCCTGATGTCTGACGTCCCTGACGTCAATCATAGCAATCCTGCTCCTGAGTCATCATACGGTCCGGCTGCTCCGTATAATGACCCCTCGCAGGCAATGCACCGTGACTTCCCCAGTGTCCCAGACATCTGGAGGAGACCATCATATATCATTGTATCCAGATGGTATATGGAAAAACAGTTTTATTAAATCCTTTTATCACATCATTACCATTGGGCCCTGCCCGAAATTTCCATAAAACCATGTAATTCCATTTAGGGTCCCTGACCCAAAATCACAATTATTAAACGTAGGGTCCCTGACCCGAAATCACATTTATAATCCAACTGGGCCTCCTGCCCGATTTTATGAACCACTGGGCCCACGGCCCGATTTGTAAACCAACTGGGCCCGCAGCCCGACTTATAAACCCATTGGGCCCACGGCCCGAATTCGTAAATCAACTGGGCCCCTGGCCCGATAACATAACTCAAATGGGTCTCAGCCCGATTTCATACCAACTGGGCCCCTGGCCCGATTTCATTAACCAACTGGGCCCCCGGCCCGATTCTCAAATGGACTCCAAGTCCGAAATTTCCAAAACAAGTGGGCCTCAAGCCCGAGTTTATATTTCCAATTTCAAAACCATTTTCATCATATTATATCCATGTCCTAAATATGGAAAATCCATGTAAAACCGAAACCTCGATTTACGTGCAAGCACGTAAATCGCCTCGAAATACGTGAAACCGTACAATTTACCAACCAAATCAACATCACACAATCACAACCATAATCCATATAAAACATTTAAGCATGCATAGAATTTATAAAACCAAAGTCCACTCACAGACCGTTTTAACGGTATGTCTCGATACGCGTGCCACCGGCCCTCCCGGGCCTCACCACTATCACCGGGACTCCCAATCCTATCCAAATCACATTAGAGGGTTACTAACCTCATCATTAACATCCTATCAAAGTCCCGTAATTTTCCCGAATTTTTACTTATTTTTAAACTTAATTTAAAACCTTCGGATATCCCGAACAATATCGAGACGGTGTCCGATCGACACGAAACCAATTCCAAAATGTCCGTTACATTAAATAGGACAGAAGTCATGTTGACCTCACCTCGAGATTCGTGCCCACGCGCCGTCACGCGCCGCCGTGAGTGGCTGCACGTGAAACCCACGCGCCTGCTACAGTGTCACCAGCCCAACCCGTTTGTTTGGTAAACGGGTCCTTTAACCCGCGACACAACCCGGTTCAATGTCCATCACTTCAGCCTTAATTCCTTCAATTAATCATTCAGTTAGTTTCGTTCTTAGTTCAATTACAGGTCTGTAACATCAATTACACGATAACTTACCCAAATTCCCACGATTCGATGATGAAAAGAACACTCCGAACACTGTTCATTCATGGAATTCCGTCAATTGCTGCAGGTTTCATCCAATTGATGCATCCAGAAGCATCAATGGACCATGAGGAACAATTCCCCCACATCAATTGCATCAATCCTGTGCTCAAACGTCACGACTAAAGCTCGAGCACCGTCACTGTTCAACCATGGAGTTCTGTCAACCACAACCGTTTTCCTTCAATTGATGAACCCAGAAGCATCGTGGGATCATGAGAAGCAGTTTCCCCACCTCAATTCCGTCCATCGAAGCCTCCAACTTCACGACTCAAGGTCGAATTTACTCCTCTATCACCAAGTGTGATCAGAGCCAAAACAGCACCAATTCCCTTCGTTCCTTCGACGATTCTGATCGTTGTGATCCCAGGAAGCTGATTGTAAGCTCAATTGCGATCCTCACGGCCTAATCCCCAGTATTCGAATTTTCCCCCCAATTTCCTAAAATTCAATTTTTCGATTTCCAGCATCCTCTCTGCCTCTCGTGTTTCCCATCCAATTCAGTCTCTCTCAACCTTCAATTTTCTCTCAAGAACGGCCAAGGAAGGGAGCCAATTCTCCCAGCTCACTCACTCTCTGTTTTGCTCACGGTGTAAGGAAAATATGGAGATAATTAGGGAGAAAATGGAGGAAATGATGAAGGAGAAATGATGATGTAGGAAATGATGATGTTGGGAGGGAAACATGGATCAGAATTCAGGGGATGGGTGACACTTGTCACTCATCCGGAGGTGCACAGTCAACGGTCACTATTTATTATTATATTATTATTTTAATCCGAGCCTCGGTTCGTAAATTCGTTTCCTTGACCATAACGTTGTCGTCGAATCTCCGATTTCAGCATGCCGCCTGTCATTGGATTCGTATCGACGATACCTACGTAACGGTCCTTGGCCCTCGTCCATCGGACCTCCCGGTCAAAAAGTCAACATTTGGCCCCAAACGTGCCAAATTACCAAAATACCCCTCAACTTCCGAACACCATAACTTTCTCTACGAATGTCGGAATCGAACGTGCCGCCTGTCTATGAACTCGTGACGTCCCGAACTACGTCACGGTCATCGGTCAAAGTTCGTTTGACCGCCCGATCAAAAAGTCAACATTTTGCCCACGACCAGGGGCAAAACGGTCATTTCGCACAATTTGTCCGATTCCGCCCTACTAAGCACCGTTCAACCTCACTAATCGAGATTAGTCACTAAACTAATCCCGGAATTCGGGACGGGTCGTTACAATCTTCCCTCCTTAATTAGTTTCGCTCTCGAAACTCGACTACCCTGATTCCACAAACACCCCGTGGAAAGTGGAATCGACCACGCAACACGTGTACACCCGTACACCGACTACTTAGACAAAACTTGTCTACACCCAAACGTTCCACTGTACTCAAAACGCAACGACTACATTCGACCCCGTCGAATGACTGAAACTACTTGTTTCGAATTTGACACCACTTGTCAAATCAACCCTCTCGTTGACGCAAAAACTTGACGGTTCCTTTCCCACTCCCACTAGGAGTCAGCTGACCCCACTCAACAATCTATGTTGACACATCCTGACAAACTCACCACACAGTTGTTGTCAGTCGAAAACTGACACTAGACTCACTCGTGGCCACACAAGCCACCAACTTACTGGACTTAAATAAACATTTACCGACCTTTCACACGATCTGTGTGTAATTAAACACATCGGAAATACCATGACCCATTGCATAGTAATGTCCGGCCCATAACTAATCCAGTGGTATCGGAACCAATCCGACTACCAACACGTTCACCAACACACCTCGGGTATAACCCGTATACCGTAACTAGACATCACAAGTCTACAAGGTATTGTACCTCGAACCATGTACGAAGTACACACATCTACCTAATAACCAGACTACAACCACCTAGGTCATAGCCGAACGCGTTCCAATAATGGAGTACGTTTGCCCAATCCAGCATGAGACAAATCGAAACTCCACCCAACATCTAGTTCCAATTCCGAATCTGAATCCGCAATTTCGTAAGAAATCCCGGATCCAAGCCCAGACATCAAATTTTTAATTTATATCCAAATCTGAATCCGAAATCATTATTCCGTAAGCTAGCATTTGGAATAATCATTCTGTACCCAAATCCGGAAATATACTTTCAAGTTTCAAAATCGAATCCTGAATCGTCACCCAGAAATTCGATTCCAAATCCCGAAATCTCGTTCACATTTACCAAGACACACCAAAACCGAACCTATCGGTTACCCGTTTGATACCTCCAATTGACTTCATAGGGAAGCCAATCCAACCTCCACACGTCTAAGGTTGACAAAATTCAACTACCTTGATAACCTACTCACCCGAGTAGAATACCCTACGGGCCCCACTTCGAAAAGAAGTTCAATCCCGTCATTTCGACTCACATACCCAAGTTCGTATCGATCCTTGTCATTCCACCTAGGAAAAACCAAGGATGATCCAACACAATGACGCCAAAACTCATCCTACGTGGATGCAAACAAAACTCGCTGCACTCACAACATCCTCTGCCACCAAGCAGAAAATGAGAAATCTCGTTTACCTAATTTCGAATACGTAGCTCCTCCTAATGACCCACAAACACACATGGGCCCACCAACCAATACACGCTCAACGTACTGGTAACTACACTCAACGTCTGCTAGGGCAGAAAACAAGAAGTCAACCCCTATGACTTCGGAATACCCATCACCAAAAACGAGCACCACTCTCGTTCCCCAATTACAGCTCTCCTCGACACTAAGGTTCCAACCATGTTGGAAACAGACATGCTCCCAACAAGACGTCAAGTCTAACCACTAGACTTCCTACCTCCTCAATTCACTTGGACAACCCCGTGTCCACAATCGATCCGTTATTATTCCGTTCGCACATCCCAACCTTTACAGGTTCAACACTCGGTTTTCCAAGTTCTCGATTATACCTTTTTAATCCACTCCTTACTGGTTATCTCACCACCATTGGGACTTATCCCAACACATTACAATCTCAACTGGATCCCACCAGTCCAACACTCAACCACTACCGAAACTCAAAGACCGAACATATGTTCATCATGACGGAGTCACACCCCAACTTGTGGCTCATCGTCAACACCATCACCGACACTAGCACCAGCGCTAGTACCAGCACCAACACACTATCAACAACACTAGTATCAGCGCACATGCATCCATACTAGCATCAGCACAAAAGTAACAACCCGCAAACATTCATACTTGCACACCGTGTGCAAATACGACAACCCTGGATCTCCGTTCATACCGAACGACGATCCCGTACCTCACGACTATGGGTACCACTATTCTGACAATCCTCATCAGTAAAATGAACGTTCCCCGAACGTCCCCTGATCCCCAAGTATTATAACCACACTAATTACCCTCGATAGCCAGTCATCTCTATATGACTACCGACTAACTGTCATTGCTATCGAGATCCGCATCCATACCTCACACTAATACCCGATCCAACACGGGATTCCATAATTTATCTCAGAACCGTATCCGTAAATCGGATCCCATAGTTCTGCCTAGACTCACCAGAGCCATCCACATGGTCATTCATGACCTCAACCGCTCGTCGCAGCACAAGTTCTCATCCATTAATCGCAATTAAGGGTTACCTTTTTAATCCATCATACACTAGGGTTCCACAATCACACCCAATGGTTCAACCGAACCCAACCACTTCCCGTAATATAAAATCCACAACCTGACCGACCCCCGCGGTCTAGACATCGAATAGGCGTCAATTCCAATCCTACCATCCCATCAACGTGGGTTCCACCACTAGGTCATCGGCCAACTCCGATGAACCAACATCCCTCACACTAGAAACCACCACAAGGGTTCACATTTTTAACCAGTACTCACATGAGGTTCCGCGAACCTAGCTGCACCTAGTAGCACAAAGTTTAATATTACATGACCGAACCGACGGTCCCACAATACAAATTCATCACAATCAACCCCACTTGGGTCGAATCACATTAACGCACGGCGTATCGGGCCAATCACACTCTATCCACTATCCAAACCCAAAAACTATCTATTCTGGTTGATAACGAATTGCAGCCCAAAGAGACATCACACCCTCGACCTGCGCGCACAAATAGAGCAACCGTGCTATGATACCAAGTTGACAGGACCCATCCCAATCCCCCCGGGATTACCGTGGAATGTGCCCTGCTCCCGTCCAACAAGGGGTGTCAGACAAGGGATAACCAAGAGCCACTGCCCAACGGGGCATCCAGAGTGCGCAAGGATCGATGGAGCAGGTGTGCAATGTCCCAGTCTCTGCTGCAGTCGCATCCGTAATCAACCTGAAGGGCATTAAAACCAAAAGCTGTGAGTGGACAAAAACCAATAAGTTTACCAAATACATTTATAAGACATTTATGCCCTCCAATAAAAACGTATGCATGCCACCAAAAACCAGTAACCAAAACGTTTGCTCAACCGAGCCATTAGGGCCTTAGCCCAAAAATCGTTAACAAAAAAACCAAGTGTGGGAACTCAGCCCAAAACTGTGGAATACCACCACCATACATATTAAAACCATGTGGGTCACCACCCACGACCATAAATGAACATCAATTCAAAAATCCAAAACCATTTAGGGTCCCCGACCCTATATACCATTTCATAACCAATAATCCATTTTTACCACATAACACATATCCAACCAATAAGCCATTTTATTCATTAATCCATATTTTACCATTACCATCACCAGCATCCCAGATGCTTAGCGTCCCAGACGCTAGACGTCCCTGACGTCATATCTCACGGTTTCATAAGCTACGCGTGCTGCCCGGGGTCTCTCCGGGTCCATATATCTGACATCCCTGATGTCTGACGTCCCTGACGTCAATCATAGCAATCCTGCTCCTGAGTCATCATACGGTCCAGCTGCTCCGTATAATGACCCCTCGCAGGCAATGCACCGTGACTTCCCCAGTGTCCCAGACATCTGGAGGAGACCATCATATATCCTTGTATCCAGATGGTATATGGAAAAACAGTTTTATTAAATCCTTTTATCACATCATTACCATTGGGCCCTGCCCGAAATTTCCATAAAACCATGTAATTCCATTTAGGGTCCCTGACCCAAAATCACAATTATTAAACGTAGGGTCCCTGACCCGAAATCACATTTATAATCCAACTGGGCCTCCTGCCCGATTTTATGAACCACTGGGCCCACGGCCCGATTTGTAAACCAACTGGGCCCGCAGCCCGACTTATAAACCCATTGGGCCCACGGCCCAAATTCGTAAATCAACTGGGCCCCTGGCCCGATAACATAACTCAAATGGGTCTCAGCCCGATTTCATACCAACTGGGCCCCTAGCCCGATTTCATTAACCAACTGGGCCCCCGGCCCGATTCTCAAATGGACTCCAAGTTCGAAATTTCCAAAACAAGTGGGCCTCACGCCCGAGTTTATATTTCCAATTTCAAAACCATTTCATCATATTATATCCAAGTCCTAAATATGGAAAATCCATGTAAAACCGAAAAATCACGATTTACGTGCAAGCACGTAAATCGCCTCGAAATACGTGAAACCGTACAATTTACCAACAACCAAATCAACATCACAAAATCACAACCATAATCCATATAAAACATTTAAGCATGCATAGAATTTATAAAACCAAAGTCCACTCACAGACCGTTTTAACGGTATGCCTCGATACGCGTGCCACCGGCCCTCCCGGGCCTCAACACTATCACCGGGACTCTCAATCCTATCCAAATCACATTAGAGGGTTACTAACCTCATCATTAACATCCTATCAAAGTCCCGTAATTTTCCCGAATTTTTACTTATTTTTAAACCTAATTTAAAACCTTCGGATATCCCGAACAATATCGAGACGGTGTCCGATCGACACGAAACCAATTCCAAAATATCCGTTACATTAAATAGGACAGAAGTCATGTTGACCTCACCTCGAGATTCGTGTCCACGCGCCGCCGTGAGTGGCTGCGCGTGAAACCCACGCGCCTGCTACAGTGTCACCAGCCCAACCCGTTTGTCTGGTAAACGGGTCCTTTAACCCGCGACACAACCCGGTTCAATGTCCATCACTTCAGCCTTAATTCCTTCAATTAATCATTCAGTTAGTTTTGTTCTTAGTTCAATTACAGGTCTGTAACATCAATTACACGATAACTTACCCAAATTCCCACGATTCGATGATGAACACCGAGAACACTCCGAACACTGTTCATTCATGGAATTCCGTCAATTGCTGCAGGTTTCATCCAATTGATGCATCCAGAAGCATCAATAGACCATGAGGAACAATTCCCCCACATCAATTGCATCAATCCTGTGCTCAAACGTCACGACTCAAGCTCGAGCACCGTCACTGTTCAACCATGGAGTTCTGTCAACCACAACCGTTTTCCTTCAATTGATGAACCCAGAAGCATCGTGGGATCATGAGAAGCAGTTTCCCCACCTCAATTCCGTCCATCGAAGCCTCCAACTTCACGACTCAAGGTCGAATTTACTCCTCTGTCACCAAGTGTGATCAGAGCCAAAACAGCACCAATTCCCTTCGTTCCTTCGACGATTCTGATCGTTGTGATCCCAGGAAGCTGATTGTAAGCTCAATTGCGATCCTCACGGCCTAATCCCCAGTATTCGAATTTTCCCCCCAATTTCCTAAAATTCAATTTTTCGATTTCCAGCATCCTCTCTGCCTCTCGTGTTTCCCATCCAATTCAGTCTCTCTCAACCTTCAATTTTCTCTCAAGAACGGCCAAGGAAGGGAGCCAATTCTCCCAGCTCACTCACTCTCTGTTTTGCTCACGGTGTAAGGAAAATATGGAGATAATTAGGGAGAAAATGGAGGAAATGATGAAGGAGAAATGATGATGTAGGAAATGATGATGTTGGGAGGGAAACATGGATCAGAATTCAGGGGATGGGTGACACTTGTCACTCATCCGGAGGTGCACAGTCAACTATCACTATTCATTATTATATTATTATTTTAATCTGAGCCTCGATTCGTAAATTCGTTTCCTTGACCATAACGTTGTCGTCGAATCTCCGATTTCAGCATGCCGCCTGTCATTGGATTCGTATCGACGATGCCTACGTAACGGTCCTTGGCCCTAGCCCATCGGACCTCCCGGTCAAAAAGTCAACATTTGGCCCCAAACATGCCAAATTACCAAAATACCCCTCAACTTCCGAACATCATAACTTTCTCTACGAATGTC
Organism: Prinsepia uniflora; assembly: GCA_032719365.1. Lineage (NCBI taxonomy): Eukaryota > Viridiplantae > Streptophyta > Magnoliopsida > Rosales > Rosaceae > Prinsepia > Prinsepia uniflora. The sequence continues at coordinate 31,280,076 of CM064876.1, read as the reverse complement.
AGAATCAAACGTGCCGCCTGTCTATGAACTCGTGACGTCCCGAACTACGTCACGGTCATCGGTCAAAGTTCGTTTGACCGCCCGATCAAAAAGTCAACATTTTGCCCACGACCAGGGGCAAAATGGTCATTTCGCACAATTTGTCCGATTCCGCGCTACTAAGCACCGTTCAACCTCACTAATCGAGATTAGTCACTAAACTAATCCCGGAAATCGGGACGGGTCGTTACATAGTGACAGACGATAAGTGAGAAACCGTGAAAGTCCTGTTTTTGAATTCAAAAATGGAAATTTGAATTCAAAAATGGAAATTTGAATTCTAGTGATTATTGATCCAATTGGTTGCTGGGATCAAGTTCTGGAGGTCAATACGAAGCTATTAAGCCTGGAACTGAGGACGGAGGTGGCTGGAAACACGAGTCCTGAACAACGGGAATCTGGACTCTCTGTTTCATGTTTGAACAGATATAATTCATTGGTCTTTCATGAATTTGATCACGTAGATCAACTAGGAACGTTGGGACGAAGCTATAAGACTTAAAAAGATTGAAAAATCGTCGAAATCAAAGGAGAACCGGTGATGTCGGTTCGGCTGGACCGGGTTACAGTGAACTGGTCTGGACCCAGTTCACTGTAGGTTGAAGGTGAATAGTAGCTCGCATGTGGCTCTCACGCGCAGTGCCTTTGGGCGGCCTGTGCGGGTGATAGGTCCTCAAATAAACATTATTTTATATTATTTTATACCCTTTATACTTGACTTTTAATATTAAAATAATAAATAATTAGATAAAATAATTTATTTTGTGATATTTTTATTTAAATAAATAAAGCTTGTAATTTGGAGCGTTTTGGCGAAAGAATCGTCTAGATCGGATTTATAACGAATAAATTATTGACAAGTTTCGGTGAACTTATACTAATTAATTGTTTTTATTTTGCAGCCCAAATTAATAAACTAACCCAGCTCAAAAACAAAAAAAATGACGGCCCAACCCCCTCAAAGCAGCCTTGTGGAACGTTCGGCAAGCGGCAGCTGAGGAACCTTCTGCCGGTTCGGAGCGCGTGTGCCGAATCCCCTTCATATCATCAGCTCGCGTGCACTGAACCTTTGTACGGCAGCCCAGCAGCAGCTCACCAACTCCACCTGACCTCTGTCAGCCGCCTACCACCGAATTATGACTCTGAATTTCAGCCCAGCTCAGCCGAACCAATCTCTGCTGCAACCTACTCCACTTTTGCACGTTTTCAACCATTTTTTCAGTCATTTTTCTGATTTTTCCGGCTCCAAACCATCCCTAAAATCATCATTATTCATCATTTCACATTTATTTATTTTTTGTAATTTTTATTTTATTTTTGTTAGCTTTTTCTCCCTATAAATAAGGGTTCATTTCATGTAACAATTGTCCCAAATAGTCCCCATTTTCTCTCATTTTATTTCTCTTTTTATAGTTTCTCTCAAGTTCTTCTCTCCTTTTAGTTCATCTTCTTTCTTTAAGTTTGGGGACTATTTTAACTGCTTGTAGTTTCTTTTATTTAATTAGCTTTCTTTTAAATTATTGTTCTTAATTTATGTTATAATTTATGTTATTTCTTAATTTCATTTCTTCTTTACTTTGTTCTTGTGATTTTTCGTTGAGATCTCTTAAATACATGTTAATGCTTTCCTTAAGAAATACCTAGGCTAAGTATTTCCGAAATAATTCTAGAATTTAAGTCAGCATTCTTATGTTTTATTCTCCATCTTCATAAGGTTCTAGCCTCTGTTCGGTGTTTCTTATGAATAACATTCCATTGTTTCCATCCACTTTCGGAATCACAAGCTTTTCTTGGATTCCGAAAGTGTATCTTTCTTCCCTTTACTTAAATTCTTGTTATTGTGTCTGTTTACTTATAATTCAATATATGTGTTGGTATTTTCTTTCTAACATTTGTAAATGTGAATACAATCTCCATGTGTTTTACTTTTTGAATTTCATCTACTTCATATGTTTTAGTGCTTAACCTTCAATTTAACGCTAAGTGTTTATGACCGTTGTTCGGTGCATTTAGAATAGGGTTGAAGAGATTTAAATGTTTGACACACATTGAAATCAATAACGTAAGGTGAATCGTATTATAAGTGTTTATGACCGTTGTTCGGTGCATTTATAATATTGAAAAATGTATGCATGTACTTGAGATGATTAAGGTAGGATTTCGTGATTGGTTCAATATGAGCATGATGTTAGAGTGTTGGTAAAAATATGTGTTTGAAAAAAGTTAACTTGCATAAAAGTTAAAGTAGAAGTAGAATTAAGTTCTTAATTATTTTTACTTGTTTTCTTTACTATTTAATTACAATCTTTCAACCACCCCCCCCCCCCCCCCCCCCCTCCCTATTTAATTCTTTATTCTTTTATTCTTTATTTCATTAATTCTTTTATTCTTAAATTCATTTATTCTTAAATTCTTTATTATTTAATTATTTAATTCATTATTCATTGATTATTCATTATTCTTTTTAATTAACATATTATTAATGTTCCCTAATTTCCCCGGTTAAGAACGATCCCTATTTACCAATACTACATCTACACAAAAAGGGTTTAAATTGCATAACACCCGAATTACGTATTTAATTTAATGCGTAGTTTGGGCATTATCAATTTTTGGCGCCGTTGCCGGGGAAATTGAAAATCATTTTTAATATGTTGGTGTATGTATATAAATTGTGCATATTATACTTGTTTATATTTATTTTATTTTATTTTTTGTTCATATTTTAATTGTTCATAACTTTAATATACTTGTTTATAATTCTTATACTTGTCTATATTTAATTTATTCATCTTATTTTTGTTCTTATTATTTTGTTGATATTTGTTTATTTTAATTTTTATACATGTACACACTATACTTGTTCATAATGTCTAATTTATACTTGTTCATAAATGTTCAAAATTGTTTTTTTATATACTTGTTCATATTATAATTGTTTATGTAAATTTCAATTTTTATTTTACTTGTTGATTCTTATACATACTTGTTCATAATTGACTTTCATTTATGTTGTTTATAATTCTTATACTTGTCATTTTATTCTTATTCATACTTGTACCATAATGTTTCAACTGTTCTCTTTTTAATTGTTCATAAATGCATTGGTACATGTTCACTTTTCCTTATTTTTACTTTTATTTATTTTTATTTGTTTTTGTAATTAAAAAAAAATTGTTTTAGTTGTTGTAATTTAAAAAAAAAACATAAAATTCGTATAAAAAAAAAAATCATTTGTTTAATTATTAAATTCCCGAAAAAACAAATTAATTAATAAAAAAAATTAAATATATATATTTACTTTCCAACTTTCTTTAGTTTTAACTTCATGTTAGTGTTAATTCATACTTGTGAATAATTTTGTACATAGGTTACTTGTTATTCTTCATGCTTGTTCATAATTTTCATTTGTTTGCTTGGTCATACTTGATTTATACTTGTTCATACTTTGTTTATAATTGTACCTCTTTATTCATACTTGCTTGTTCATACTAGTTCATAAGTTGTATATTACTTTTATTTATTTATTTTATTTTGTGTATGTAATTATTTTATTTTATTTTTATTTGTGGATGTATTTATTAAGTTGTGTATTATTTGTGGATATATTTGTACATCTTTGTCTTTTTATTCATAAATTGTTCATACTTGTATAAATTGTTCTTATTTAAATTGTCATGTTATATTTGTAAATTGTGTATAAAAATATGCTTGTAAATAGTTCTTGCATTCATGCATTAAGTCTCGGCTATATGTAGATCACTTGTGTTTCGGAGTTTAGATTTTGATCTTTAATCGCCGATGACTCTTTTGATAACTCACACTACAGGTGATTGTTAATACTTGAGTTATCTTAATTCCTCTGGAGTAAGAAATTTTCGAGGTGATGTCTAGGACAAAAGACGGTACTCATAACGGGTTTTGGATCTAAGAAAGGGACATCAATGGAGTTTAAGCCTCGGGATGTCTTGAAATTAGCTATGCCTCTTGTATTTATTCTTTTTACCTGATCACCTTTGAACTTGCCCAAACAGTTGAATTAATCCAAGATATTTACTTGGACCACACGGACGTAGAAGTCTCCATCTAAACTTTGAAGCTATGTGAACCATATATATCTTTGACTTCCCCGGCATGTAAATATTGTTTATATCTTAACTTACATTATTTGTCATGACAAATTTAACTTGCATCTTTAATTTAATTAACTTGCATCTTTAATCTAATTTGTATCACTAACTTGCATTCTTGACAAACGTGCATCTTTAATTAACTAACTTGCATCTCTGTCTAGGCTTGATGGACGTTAAACTTCAAGCGCTTGTTGGGAGGCAACCCAATGTATTCCTGGATGTGAAGGAGTCATCAACGCAAATTTGCTATCTTTTAACCCTTCACTATATTTATTTTGTTTACTTAATGTTTTTTTTGTTTTATTTTCGTAAATCATTTTCCTTACTTCAATTCTATGTTCAATTACTTCTTATTTTCCTACATTGAGACAATGTAGAATTGAAGTGTGGGGGAGTGGTTTACAATTTTAATTGTGCAATAAAATTGTTTAAAAAATTATAAAATAAAAAATTAATTATCAAAAAAAAATTATTTGTTTATTGCTTTCTTAGAGTCTTTTTATTTTAACTTAGTGTTTTTACGAGTATTAAGTTGACCTTTAACTTGTCAATGATATAAATGAACGAAAATGAATATGTTATGGCTATAAAGTTGATCACTACAACTTGAATTTGTTTGTTAATACTTTGTGATTAAGTGTTATAACTTGTAGATAATGCATGTAAATTGGTACATAAACGAGCATGTTAAGATAAGTATTAATTATTTGAACCTTATGTGAGCTTTAGAACCCCTATATACATCTTTGATGAGTGATTCATAAAGTTCTTTGTTTAAATTGATATACGTATGTCTCATAACTGCTTGCAATAGATTTTAATGAACTCTAGAGTACTAGAACTTATTCTATGTGATTTTCAGAACTTTTAAGTCAATAAACTCTCTGATTTTGGATATGATTAAGGCATTAGGGTTAACACCACAAATTCAAACATCCATGTTCCCTATTTTGTGCGCACAAGTTGCGACCCCCCTTGGTTTTAACCCCTTTGTGTAAGACCCGTGTCCTGGAGGAACGGTGAACAATCCCACATTCCTGCGAGGGGGAATGGTCTGGGAGAGGATGGTGGTGTGCCTTAAAGGTATAGGCACACACCTATCTAGCACTAGGCCTTTTGGGAGCTCAAGTGGCTTTGGGGGGGATTGGAACCCCAAAGTTAAGCGAGTTGAGGCTGGTGCAATTCCATGATGGGTGACCCCCTAAGAAGTTACACCATGAGCTCCCGAAAACAAAACCGTGAGGGCGAGACCCAAAGCGGACAATATGGTGCTAGATGAGTTGGGTCCTGGCCGAGGAGGGTCGGGTCCTGACACATTGAGCCTACATGAAGCCTTTCCTTCATCACCATGATTATCTAAACACTTGAGCTTAGTATAGACATCCTTCACCCTTATTCCAATGACTCGGTTTGAAGACATAAAGATTGTGTGAAGAGAAACTGATGATGTTTTAAAGACTTTTATGTATATGGATTTACTTACAAAAATTTTGTTGTATTATTGACACATATTATTACCTTGATATATGAAAAAGAAAAAAATATGGAAAAAAAAATGTATTGAGTTTCTATCAAGGTAATAAAGTTTGATTATGTAATTGTTTGAGTTAAATCCTTTATATTTGTAAATCCAACACAAAAAAAAAAAAAAAGAATTTGAGGGCCCAACATGATGAAATTTGGCCTATGTTCGAAGGGATGAATTCATGATATCATTGCACTAAGGTCGGGAAGTTATGTTATGTTTTGGGAATCTTTTGAGTCTTAGAACGAATTTTGAGCACCACTTGTCCTATATATTCCTTGCCCCTAAACTTAGCCCCATTATAACCTTCGTAAAGACCTTATGATCCTTAAGATGGTAAATTTGATTAGTGGAGTCAATCACTTGAGTAAACATATGGTTTTGGTTCATTTGTGAAAGTATGTTTTGTTTTTATCATGAGGTGTTTGTTTGAGATTTTGCAAAAGTACTTCATTTCTATTATGTGAGCATTTTTCTCACATATTTTGAGTGCAAATACAAACTCTTACAAAATTGAGTGAATTTATGAGTGCACTTTGTGAGTTGATTCATACTTGTTTTATTCATGTTGATATCCATTTCACCATATTTACTCATTATCTTACTTGTTAAAATATTTTGTTACCAAGTATTAACTCTTGAATTCCATATGCTTAAATGATTTAAGTGAAAATCTTTGATGCCATGATAATAATGAAATATTGAGACAAATGGTTAAGGGTTTACTTGTTTGAATTCGTAGTTTGCTTTTAGTATTTGCTAGGGACTAGAAAAGTTAAAGTGTGGGGGTATTTGATAGGTCCTCAATAAACATTATTTTATATTATTTTATACCCTTTATACTTGACTTTTAATATTAAAATAATAAATAATTATATAAAATAATTTATTTTGTGATATTTTTGTTTAAATAAATAAAGGTTGTAATTTGGAGCGTTTTGGCTTAAGAATCGTCTCGATCGGCTTTATAACGAATAAATTATGGATAAGTTTTGGTGAAATTATACTAATTAATTGTTTTTATTTTGCAGCCTAAATTAATAAACTAACCCAGCCCAAAAACAAAAAATTACGGCCCAACCCCTTCAAAGCAGCCCTGTGGAGCGTTCGACAAGCGGCAGCCGAGCACCCTTCAGCTGGTTCGGAGCGCGTGTGCCAAATCCCCTTCATGCCCGTCAGCTCGCGTGCACTGAACCTTTGTACGGCAGCCCAGCAGCAGCTCACCAACTCTACCTGCCCTCTGTCAGCCGCCTGCCACCGGATTATGACTTTGAATTTCAGCCCAGCTCAGCCGAACCATGCTCTGCTGCAACCTACTCCACTTTTGCACGTTTTCAACCATTTTTAAGTCATTTTTCTGATTTTTCCAGCTCCAAAACATCCCTAAAATCATCATTATTCATCATTTCACTTTTATTTATTTTTTGTAATTTTTATTTTTTTTTGGTAGCTTTTTCTCCCTATAAATAAGGGTTCATTTCATGTAACAATTGTCTCCAATAGTCCCCATTTTCTCCCATTTTATTTCTCTTTTGTAGTTTCTCTCTAGTTCTTCTCTCCTTTTAGTTCATCTTCTTTCTTTAATTTTGGGGACCATTTTAACTTCTTGTAGTTTCTTTTATTTAATTAGATTTCTTTTAAATTCTTGTTCTTAATTTATGTTATAATTTATGTTATTTCTTAATTTCATTTCTTCTTTATTTTGTTCTTATGATTTTTCTTTGAGATCTCTTAAATACATGTTAGATGCTTTCCTTAAGAAATACCTATGCCAAGTATTTCCGAAATAATTCTAGAATTTAAGTCCGCATTCTTATGTTTTATCCTCCATCTTCATAAGGTTCTAGCCGTTGTTCGGTGTTCCTCATGAATAACATTCCATTGTTTCCATCCACTTTCGGAATCACAAGCTGTTTTTGGATTCCGAAAGTGTATCTTTCTTCCCTTTACTTAAATTCTTGTTATTGTTTCAGTTTACTTATAATTCAATATAGTGGTTGATATTTTCTTTCTAACATTTGTAAATGTGAATACAATCTCCATGTGTTTTACTTTTTGAATTTCATCTACTTCATATGTTTTAGTGTGTAACCTTCAATTTAACGCTAAGTGTTTATTACCACTGTTTGGTGCACTTAGAATAGGGTTGAAGAGATTTAAATGTTTGACACACATTGAAATCAATAACGTAAGGTGAATCGTATTATAAGTGTTTATGACCGTTGTTCGGTGCATTTATAATATTGAAAAATGTATGCATGTATTTGAGATGATTAAGGTAGGATTTTGTGATTGGTTCAATATGAGCATGATGTTAGAGTGTTGGAAAAAATATGTGTATGAAGAAAGTTCACTTGCATAAAAGTTAAAGCAGAAGTAGAATTAAATTCTTAATTATTTTACTTGCTTTCTTAACTATTTAATTACAATCAACCCCCCCCCCCCCCCCCCCCCCAAAAAAAAAAATTTAATTCTTTATTCTTTCATTATTTCATTTATTCATTTATTCTTAAATTCATTTATTCTTTAATTCTTTATTATTTAATTCTTTAATTCTTTAATTCATTATTCTTTGATTATTCATTATTCTTTTTAACTAACATATTATTAATGTTCCCTAATTTCCCCGGTTAAGAACGATCTCTATTTACCAATACTACATGTACACAAAAAAGGTTTAAATTGCATAACACCCGAATTACGTGTTTAATTTAATGCGTAGTTTGGACATTATCAATTTTTGGCGTCGTTGCTTATGATTATGGTATTTATGATTTACATAATTGCTCATATTTCGATGTGATTTATCGTATTTATACGTATTTCGAGATATAGTTTATGCTATGCTTTGATGATGATTTTGATGGATAATTTTATACTATTTATACATATTGTGTTTTGTTAATGATTTGATGATATGATGTTGGCTTTGGAAAGTGAATTCGGCCATGAGACCCATTTCGATAAAATATGATTTCGGTTTAAATGTGATTTTGGATGGATTTCTGGATTTGGATTCTGATTTCGAAATGATGATTTTGAAACTGGATTTGGAAATGGATTTATGGATTTGGATTTGATAAAATGGTTTTGAATTGGATTTTCTGGATCTGGTTTTGGGTTTAAAGACCCGGTGATTGATGTGACGGGGGAATGCCCTATATGTGTTTTGAGTTAAAGACTCGTGAGTTTAAAGACTCGGTTATTGATTTCCCATGAGGCCTGTTCTTGAGTTTAAAGACTCGTGAGTTTAAAGACTCGTTGATTACCCGAGAAGGCCTGTTGAGTTTAAAGACTCGGATTGATATTGAGTTTAAAGACTTGTTGAGATCCAGCAGGTTCAATTGATTGAAATGTGTTTTGGATTTCTGTGATATCATGATTGTTTTCAAATGGTTTTCAGATGTTTTGGGCAGTGGCCCAGATGATCGGATTTACGGTTTTACACATGATTTGGATCTTAGATTTTAGGTTGAGTTCCCGTACGTTGGTTTTGATTTATGGTTTTGGGCTAAGGCCCGAGATTTGAGATAAGGAAATGATTTCTGGTTTTCATAAATGGTTTTCTTATGTTGAAAATGAAATGGTTTTTGAATGCATGCATTGTTTTACGTGGAAGGCATAAATGTCTTTTCTGATTAAAATGTATTTTATAAACTTATTTATTTTTGTCCACTCACAGTCTTTTCTGGTTTTTCGATGCCCTTCACGTTGATGCGGATGCGGGCTGTTATTGGTAAGACTGAGACATCACACACGATCCACGGTGGTTTCTGCGCATTCTGGGAAGTCGGAAGTTGTTTTGGACCGTTGACATGGGATCCCTTGTCTAGCTTGCGTGTTACATTCAAGTTAAACAGGTGTTTAGCCTTCGTGTCGCACGTAGATTAGACGGGAGCATGGCACATCCCTTAATCCAGGGGAGATTAGAGATGGGTCGTGTCATGAGTTCCCACATACTTGGATTTATGGTTTTGGGTTAAGGCCCTAATGATTTAATTAAAGTAAATGGTTTGATTATTGGTTTTCGAATGCATGCATACTTTTTAGTGAACGGCATAAATGTCTTCTTATTAAATGTGTTTTATTAAACTATTGGTTTTTTGTTCACTCACAACTTTTAAATGAATTTAATGCCCTTCAGGTTGATCGTGGATGCAGGCTGTAATAGAGACCGAGACATCACACAGGTTGATCGTGGAAGCCCCGAATGGGCTGCGGTTTCAAGTTATCCCTTGTCTAACACTTCGTGTCAGACAAGAGCATGGCACATCCTACGGGGGGATTTGGGATGGGTCGTGTCATGGGACGTCTCAGAGATTGTGGATTAGCCTCGGAGTGGTTTACAGTGCAGGATTTGGGCGCGCAGCATGGACGGTCTGTGAGTGGGCCTTTATTTTATGAATATGATGCATGCATAAATGTTTTATATGTTTTATTAACATGGTTTTAGATGCATTGGTTGTAAATTCTTTGAGTATGTTTGATTGGAATTTCATAGAAAATGTTAATATGCACATATTTCGAGATTTATGTTTTATATGATACTTAGGCTTCGATCGAGTTTTCCAGGTGCATGTGATTTTTATGATTTGACTGATTTCATGGAGTTGCGTGAATTCGAGGATTTGAGATGATTTCACGGAGATGCGTGAAATTAAGGATTTGATTAGTTGACTTGAGATGATTTCACGAGGATGCGTGAAATGCTATTTCGGGCATGAGACCTAATTGATTTAGACCTTGACTCGGATGATAGTAAAAGGTGATTTTAAACAATGAAATGGTTTTCAGATTTGGAAATAACATTCGGGGCTTGCGTCCCAGTTGATTTGTGGTTGACTTAGAGTATAGTCAAACGTGGAACATATCGGGTTTGTGACCCAGTTATGATTTATGACATGAGATTTCGGGATGTAACCTAGCTGTGGATTCGATAGGATTCGAGGAATCCTGGATTTAAGAAGTGTTTCTGAACACTGTTTTTATGATGGTTTTGTAGAAACTGTTTTAATGAAATTGTATTTCGAGCGTAGACCTTATTGAGATGTTTTGCGATGATGTGAAATGTTTTCCACATGACCATCCTTTTTGATGAGATGATAGCCTCTGGATGTCAACCATCCAGTAGGATGTGTGATCCTAGATAGGTCACGGGGGCACTGTCTGCAAGAGTGTCAGAGATGGACATTTTGTAGACGTCGACCATCCTGTGTGATGTGTGATCCTATAGATGCCATTGCTAAGATGTTGACCAACCTATGTTATGTGTGATCCTGAGTTAGAGCACCTAGACATTGAGCCACGGGCTTCGAGCCTGGTGTATATTCGAATGTGTAATTCCGAGTCGTACACATAGCGCTGATATCGTGACTGATGTTGATATGAGATAAGATACTGGATATTGAAAAAGAGGATTGGTGATCAGGTTTTCATGAGACTCTGAATGTGAGTTTATGATTTGGAAGAGGCCCTATCAAGATGTTTTATGAGATTTTTTTGGGCTGAGACCTACGTGTATTGGATTTGGGCTGAAACCCACGTGATTTGATTTGGGCGGAGTCCCTACGTGAGTTGGTTTTGGGCTGAGACCCTACTAAGGAAATGGCTTTGATTGAGAAGAATTTTTTCACGGAGTTTTAATTTGAAAAGAAATATGATTTGCTTTTATGATATTTGAAAGACTTGTTTTCTGATGCATGCATGCTTTTAAGTGAAGGATATAAATGTCTTTTTGTTAAATTGTTTTGAATTGTTTATTTTTTATCTACTCATAGCTTTTATGTTTTGATGCCCTTCAGGTTGATCACGGATGTGGGCGGTAGCAGAGACCGAGACATCACATGCCACTGCGAACTCTGGAAATCATTGTGCCCTCTGGTAATCCCGAGTGAGTTACTGTGTTATCCCTTGTCTAGCACGTGATGTTAGACAGGAACATGACGCATCCCACGTTAATCCAGGCAAATTGGGATGAGTCGTGTCACTTTATTTTGGTTGGAACTCCAAAATTAAGCGAGATTGGGCAAGAGCAATCCCAAGATGGATGACCTACTAGGAAGTTGTGTGTGAATGCTCAAAAACAAAACCGCGAGGGCTAAGTCCAAAGCGGATAATATTGTGCTAGGAGAGTAGGGTCGTGACATAATGGTATCAGAGCTAGAGTCCGACTGGAAGTGTGCTAGTGAGGACGCTGGGTCCTAAGGGGGTGGATTGTAAGACTCGTGTCTTGGAAAGAACGGTGAACAATCCCACACCGCTTGGGGAGGGAAAGGTGAAGTGCATTATATGTGTGGGCACGTATGTTCCTAGCACGAGACCTTTTGGGAGCTCACTGGCTTTGGGTTTAGTTGGAACTCCAAAGTTAAGCGAGATTAGACTGAAGCAATCCTAGGATGGGTAACCCACTGAGAAGTTGCGCTTGAGTTCTAAGAAACAAAGTCGTAAGGGCTGGGCCCAAAATGATCAATATCGTGCTAGAGGGGGGTCGGGTCGTGACATGTTTGGTTAGCTAAGGGGCTTGATGGTTGCTAAGGCATACCCTCTCGGCCTTTGGTCAGACTGACCAGTTTAGGTACAAACAGTTTGAATTCTCTTAACTGTAATTAGCTGACAAATCTATTTATATATAGAGTTTCTTGGATTTGTGTGACTCTTTTTAATCTTGGTTTTACCATTCTTTGAAAGTTTATGCTCTTTATGAATTTTTCTATTTTGTTCAACTTTTCTAACTTTTTTTTGGGATTAATTTCTTTTTAATTTCTATGGAAGAACATATGTTTTGGTTTTTATTTGGATTCTTGCATTTGATCCTGGACTATAAACATATCAGTTTGTTTATGAATTCGATTAGAGAGCATAGTAACTAAACAAATAATTTGTGTAATGAGTTGGATGTATATGATGAATGGCAATGTACAACAATTTTGATGTGAAAGGGTGTGTAAAAATCTGCGCTTTCCTTTTCAATTTTGTTTTAAATTTCACTTTTTAAATTTCACTTTATTGAGTTTTGTTATTCATGTAGATTTTATGGGCTGTTTATAAATTTTTCATGTTTCTTTGCAAGGATGGAAGAAAATACCGTTGTGTTTTGGGCTGAATCTTGAGGTAAACTTTTTCGTTTTGTAACTTATTAATAATTGTTTGAAATTAATTAGTGTTTCTTGACTAAGTTTTATAAAATTAAGATGAAGCATTTGAGTCATGAAATTTACTTGTTATTGGGAAATGTAAAGGAATTGTTAATTTTTTTTTTCAATGAGGTTAAATGTGCTTACAAGCTGTCAAATTTGGTTAACTGGGTCATTTGCTAAGTTGCACCGAAACGGATATGAATACGAGGATACGATACGACACGATATTCTGATACGTCAAAATAAAAAATCAAAGGATACGATACGAGAAGGATACAGAAAATAAATAATATATTAAATTCAAATATAGTTTAAAAAAAGAGCATACAATTTCAATTTATCCTATAACAATTTTCATATAGAAATCTTTGGAAATAGAGGTTATTCAAAGAAAAAAATTTACCATTGACAATTACTAAAATTTTCAATTCTCAAAATGCTTGTGAATCCACACATTATTCAGTGCACATAGTAAAAAAGCAGCATGGATCAAGCAAGAACACATGAAAACTAAAGAACCAAACTTCAAGCAAAAGTAAATTCAAAATTAAGAAATCCATTCGGCCTTATCGAGCTTCATCTAGCAATTCATCAGAGTTGGAATCGCTTGCATGGTAGCCTAATTGAGACCAATGACAACTCAATTAGGAACAAATTAGGTCACTACTAATTTACTGATAATCCAACCTGACGGAGAGACAATACCTAGAGGCTTATTACTCACTTTCCAAACCGAAGATTGATATTTGGAAGCTCTATTTCATCCAAGCATGCCCCTAATTACAAACAAATCACTACAGTCTTCAGAATGTCACAACTCACAAATTCAAAACTAACTTAAGAAGAAACTAAAGCAACCTCGCAATCTCATTCTAGTGAGACATCAACAACACATTCATCAATGATTCATATTTCATACTACGCCCAACGCCGCCAGGAAAATAGATTCAAACTTCCGTGATTTTAGAGTTCGGTATAATCTGACAATATAATCTCCAATTTGAATGTCCTAACACAACCATTTAGCTTAATTTTATAACCATTTTCTCAAACATTAAGAACCAATTTTTTAGATGAAAACATAACAATTAAACTCAAACCCAGTAACCTCCAAAAACTGGGCACAAATATTATATCTGAAATTAAAAACTAAGCAATTCAAGGAAGCAAAATAAAAATGTAGATTATATATATCCAAAAATTAACCAAAAAGGAAAAAGAAATGTCCTTTTTGGGGTCTCTCGGAACACCATAGCCGCTGTAATACATCTGGCCCACCAAGACCTGCATGGAGCTATCACCCACCTTCGCCTCCTAGAGCGTGTCCTGGAACCACCGCTTCACGCAGTCGGAGACCACCCTGGCAAGCGGGCGAGGAAGAGACAAGGGCGAGGAAGAGGCGAGGGGGGTCACTGCACAGTGTCGATGGCGAGGGAGAGACGAGGGCCCTCGCGTATCAGAGATAGGAGGTATTAGAGAGAGGAGGCGAGCTGGATCTAGTTTCCAAATTATATTTAATTTTTCAACTTTGTTTTGACATATATGCCCTCGCGTATCAATCAAAATTACAAATGGTGCATCCAACTATGAAACGTAAGTATCCAACCCGTGTTCAAATATCAATACCGTATCCAAACGTATCTGAGCATATCGGACGCGTATCGGACTAGTATATGTATCCGAAACGCGATACCGGGGCCCATGGACATTTCGGTGCAACATAGGTCATTTGGGTAGCTAATTGATGTGAAAATGTAGAGCTAAAAAACAGAGTAGCTAATACAGATGTATAATCTCACACTTGGTCATGGAAAAATTAGATCAAATGATAATTTCTAATTTATTTTGTGTTTCAATTAATTTTACATGCTTATGAAAATTGACAAGAAGACTCACATGCTTGCTATTGTTAATCTGGATAGGAGGCATGCTACTGTATGAATTTTAATCTCGAACTTTGTTAACTCTTGTGCCATTGTGTCTACAGATGGGTTCTCATTACTAATCCATTTTAATTATTCAAAGCCATATGAGTAATGATTGAAAATTAGCCTAAAATAGTACAATTTTTCAGAAGGTTGAGGATTGTTGTTTCCTATAAGCTTCATTTTTGAGGGGATTTACTAAAAATTGAGACTTTTGTTTCGCTTAATGCAGGCTGTTGATTTGTATGGAGTGTTGAGGTGTTTTAAAGTTTTCTAAACATTTATCTGTGTCGCGGCATTGCGCGGGTTAGAGTTCTAGTATTAACTATTCCTTTACTGTGTTGTAGCTTTTGTTGTTTGTTATTGGCTTGTAGCAATAGCATAGATGCATGGGTGTGAATGCAGATTTTGTGCTAAACCGTCTTCTTTGTGACTTTGTGACAAAGGCCAAACCCTCAAATCCCGCCACCTACCTGCCACCTCCTCCAAAGCCATAACCAACACAATCCTCACTCACCTAAGTCTGGTCATCTCCCAAAAGCCGTTTCAATCCTCTTTGCTTCCCCATTTCCCTTCCAACTTTCTCTCTTACGCTCGTCTCTTCCAACTCTGTTCCTCCAATCGCGCCATTCTCAAGGCACGTAAAGTCGAGTCCCCATCTGGTCACCTTCTATCTCACCCCACCTCTATTTCTACTGAATCCGCCTCTATTTCTACTGAATCGTGCCATTGAGGTTTATGCCAAATATGGGTTTTTGGGTGCTGTCAGGGAATTGTTCGATGAAATGCCTGAGAGAGAGAGATGGCGGGTCTTGGAATGCGTTGATAACTGCGTATTTGAGAATTGGGCATCTTGAGGATGCAATTGGCTTGCTTGTAAAGATGAATAGGTAAGGTTTTTTTCCAAATGAGAGATTACTTTTGCTAGTGTTCTAGGGTCGCGTGCAGCAGTTTTAGAGCTTTGGCTTTCCAGGAAAATCCATGCGCATATTTTCAAGTATGGTTTCAGTGGGAATGTGGTTTTGTGCAGTTCACTTGTTGACATATATGGGAATGCACGGTTATGAGTGATGCTCGTAAGAGTATTTGATGAAATCCAGAACCCAAATGATATTTCATGGAATATAATTGTGAGGCGGTATTAGAGATAGGTGATGGAAGGGAGGCAATAACTATGTTTTTCCGGATGTTACTTGTATCCGTGAGGCCATTAAGTTTTACTGTTTCTAATGCTCTTGTTGCTTGTTCAAGCATTTTCTGTAGTTGAGGAGGGATGCAGATTCATGGTGTTGCAGTTAAAAATGGGTTTTGAGGATGATCAGGTTGTTTTTGAGCTCCCATATCGACATGTACATTAAGTGTGGAGAATTAGAACATGCTTCTGCAATTTTTGACCAGCCAAATTCAAGGGACGTGGTTTCTTGGACTTCAATTGTTTTGGGATATGTAATGAGTGGACAAACATGGAAGGCAAGGGAGCTATTCGATAAAATGCCTGAACGCAATGCGATATCTTGGAATGCAATTTTGGGAGGGTATACTCGATACTTTCACTGGGAAGAGGCTATAGATTTTATATTCCTGATGCGGAACACAACCAAAGAAATAGACAAAATAACACTTGGGTTCATCCTAAAGGTGTGTGCTGGCCTTTCAGATGTTGAAATGGGAAAACAGTTTCATGAATTCATTTACCATCATGGTTTCTCTTTTAGTCAAGTTGTTGGCAATGGCCTGCTTGACATGTATGGTAAATGTGGGAACATGAGAAGTGCCAAAACTGTTTGGCTTTACCAAATTAGTGACTTGAGGGGATAGAGTCTCTTGGAATGCTTTGTTGACTAGCTATGCCTGTCATGGTCGAAGTGAACTCGCTATGTCAATTTTTGGAGAGATGCAATGGGAGAACTCCTAATGAGTTTACTTTTGCAATTCTTCTGGCAGCTTGTGCAAATATTTTTGCACTTAAGGAAGAAAAACAAATTCATGGGTACATGTTCAGAAATGGTTATAAGCTACATAATGTGATTAGAGGTGCTTTGGTTGACATGTATTCCAAGTGCCATTCAATTAAGTATATGTTGAAGCAGAAATCGAACCCGCCGCGAAAAGTTCTCGCAATTCCTGCAAACAGCAAACAATTAGCTATCGTTGCTTCGATAGATTACCCGGGGGGTTGTTCGACCAAGAACACTCCAATGCCTAAGTTAGCTTTGAGAGAAGAAAATGATATACTTCGAAGTGAAGAATCGACTTCCCTTTATTGGGAAATGTGTACCTCTTATATAGAGGTGAGTGAGATGTTCAATTTCCATAGTTTCGATGTGGGACAAATGCTCCCCAATTTGCATGCTAACATGTGTTATTCAGATCGAGGGTGGAGGGGTTTCCACATGTCATACTAGTTTGGACCCAATGTTGGGCTATCTAAGCGTTGTGGGCTTGGGCCATGTCCGGTGCTTGGGCTTCAAGTATTATTACCAGGGGCAATTTGGTCATTCCGAGAATTATGGGCTACGTGGCAGCTCTACATTCTTCCGGTGATTTTGGGTTCCACAAATGCCCCCACATCGCTTAGGAATTCAGAGAATCTTAAGGGATGTAATTTGTATTGTGTTCTCGATAAATTATATATGGGAGTAAGACTCCACTTGATCTTCAATTTCATTGTACCATTGTTCTTGTGTATGATAAATTCCGTTGAGTTCGAAATGTCACATCAAAATGAAATAAATATGCTTTAGGTCTTGGGGTCCGATATGTATTTGTGTTGTACCTCCCGGCTTGGACTTGGTTAATGGATCATTTGAGGTTAATTCACCAACTAATCTAGGAGTTTGTAATCTCCTTAATTCACCACATGTTAGGCACAAATTGGCTTGAGGGGATGTCGGTTGACTGCTTCAGAAGGTGTCGTGCGTCGGGCTTTCGTTTGAGAGTCAGTAGTGGGCCAACGCTGGTTGAATTTTTCCTAATCACCGAGAAAACATCTCCACATGTTCGCTACTGAGTGGTACATCAGGTAGGCAGGGCCCGCCTTTGACGACGCCCATGTTAGTGCCAATGGAGATGCGCCATACGTTGAGCTCGGATTGGAGGCTGAAGTTGGCAGTTTGTGTTGGTCACATGTCATGTTGCGCTTAACCCTTGCCATGAGGTATTTTGCTCGCGTGCCGAGTGGAGCACGTGAATGGTAGCGGTTACCAAAGATTGTGTCAATTGTAGATGCAATATATAAAATTTTATATACTATAAGTCCTACTTTTTTGGCATACTCATGATAGCTCTGGGCACCCGCTAGCAATGATTCAAGCGACGACTTATTTATTTTCCCAAGGCGATCATTTTAAGATGCGGCAAGGTGTATACTTGGAGAAATTCAGGAAACTTCGCTCTGTGGGAGCGTGGTGGTTCGCGTAGCCAGAGTCCATTTCGAGGGGAAGATATTCAATTTGAGGGAAAAAATCCAGCTAGTGGACAATACAAAGACTTCCTCCTTTGGTCATCAGTTGAGGTGGAAACTTTTATTCTCAAAAAGCTTGTACGGTGGAAGACCTTCCAAAAGCTTGGTCAAGGAGTAGCTGAGCGCTCAAGTGTATTTGACAATTATCACCATCTTGAAGAAGAACATCAAAACAGAAGCTTGACTTTCCTTCAGAGAATAAGTTAAGACCTAAATTGCCTTCCAAGTCTGCTCGAGGCCATTTCCTGGTTGTTATGGCTTATCAAGATCATCCAAAAGATGCAAACTTTCCATCAGTCCTTCCGAGCACTTGGTGAAGTTTTTGTAAGTGGAAAACTCAACAAGGGAGGAAATCCAGCTATTTGAGGCTTGAATGGTTTTTACTATCATATGCCCCCACAACTTTGCTCCGAAAAGAAAATAAGGAGCTAAAGTTGGGTATGATGAGTTGCAACGGAGTCCCTTTCAAAGAGCTGGAGCTGGAGTAAGAGCAAGAGTTTGAGGTCAGGAATGGTGGATGACTTTCCCCCTACTTTCGGATGAAGAATGGACCGAGTCTCAAAGGATGATAGACATTGGTGCCTTGCCCCCAAAATTCTCATAGAGTAGTTGCTTCTTATCCATGATTGTATTTTCATTTCAACATTGAATGCTTGGTGTGAGTAATCGACATGTGATTTGCTAACCATTTTCCAATTTGAATTTTGAATTCGTGTGTGAAGTTTCCTCTACAAACTTTTTATTTGTTTGAATTAGCTTCTGCACTTGTAGGTCTGTCAAATGCCCCCATTGTAGCTATCAACATCCACTGAGAGTTTTTCTACTCCAATTGGTCTAGAGTGACTCCCAGAAAGAGTCTTGTATTGTTTCTGGGGTGAAGACTTGGATTGTTTCTTGGAGGAAGGCTTCAAGTGCTTCTAGGTGGAAGGTCTTGATGTGCTCCTGAGAGCAAGGCTTCGCAGGCTTTCTAGAGAAAAGTTTTGATTACTTCCTGAAGGAAAGGCTTGAGATGTTTCCCGGAGGAAGACCTTGATGCTTCGCAGGGCAAAATTTTGGATGCTCCGAAGAACGAAGGCGTGGGTGCTTCACATGAGGAAGGCTTGGGTGCTTCGTAAGGCGAAGGCTTGGATGCTTCGCAGGGTGAAGGCTTGGGTGCTTCGCTGGGCAAAGACTTGAATGCTTCACATGGTGTAGGCATTGATACTTCACATGGCGAAGGCTCTAGTGCTTCCCATGGCGAAGGCTCTAGTGCTTCCCATGGCGAAGGCTCTAGTGCTTCCCATGGCAAAGGCTTTGATGCTTGGCATGGCGAAGGCTTTGGTGCTTCGTATCAACAAAGGCTTGGGTGCTTCGCGGGGCGAAGGCTTGGGTGCTTCACGGGGCGAAGGCTTTGGTGCTTCGCGAGGCGAAGGCTTTGCGTGCTTCGAGGGGCAAAAGCTTTGCGTGCTTCACGGGACGAAGACTTTGCGTGCTTTGCGGGGCGAAGACTTTGCGTGTTTTGCAGACCGAAGGCTTTGCTGCTTCGTGGGGCGAAATCTTTGCGTGTTTCGCGGGGCGAAGGCTTTGGTGCTTCGTAGGAGCGAAGGCTTTGGTACTTCGTGGGAGAGAAGGCTTTGGTACTTCGCAGGAACGAAAGCTTCAGATGCTTCGCTAGGGTGAAGGCTTTGGTGTTTCGCGGGGACAAAAGCTTGGATGCTTCACTGGGGTGAAGGCTTTGGTGCCTCGCAGAGCGAAAGCTTTGGTACTTCGCGGAGCGAAGGCTTTGGGTAGTTCACATGAACGAAGGCTTTGGATGCTTCACAAGAGCGAAGGCTTTGGATGCTTCACTGGGACGAAGGCTTTGGATGCTTCGCAGGAGCGAAGACTTTGGATGCTTCACTCGAGCGAAGGCATTAATACTTCGCAGAAGCGAAGGCTTTGGTGCTTCGCGGGGCGAAGGCTTGGGTGCTTCGCGGGCCAAGGCTTGGGTGCTTCGCGGGGCCAAGGCTTTAGGTGCTTCGCGGGCGAAGGCTTGGGTGCTTGGGTGCTTTGCGGGACGAAGGCTTGGGTGCTTCGCGGGGCGAATACTTTGGTGCTTCGTGGGGCGAAGGCTTTAGATACTTCGTAGAAGCGAAGACTTTGGATGCTTCGCATGAGCGAAGGCTTTGGATGCTTCACTGGGGTGAAGGCATTGGATGCTTCGCAGGAGCGAAGACTTTGGATGCTTCACTGGAGCGAAGGCATTAGTGCTTCGCAGGAGCGAAGGCATTAGTGCTTCGCAGGAGCGAAGGCTTTGGTGCTTCGCGGGGCGAAGGCTTTGGTGCTTCGCGGGGCGAAGGCTTTGATGCTCTTCTAAAGACACAATGCATTCTCTGCTTCCTTTTCGAGCTGCAAAGGCTGAAACGCTACCTTCAAATGATCGAATGAATCGTCACGCCCTAACCACGTTGAATCGCGAGGATTGACGGAAAGTTCCAACGAACGATGAACAACGTTCAAGAACTTCGAACATAGTCGATGAGGGACGAACGAAATATAATGAACGATGAACATGATTGATGAACAAAGTTCAAGGACTTCTAAACATAGTCGATAAACGACGAATGAAGTATGATGAACGATGAATGCGACTGATGAACAATATTCAAGGACTTCCAAACATAGTCGATAAACGACGAATGAAGTACGATGAACGATGAACATAGCTGAAGAACGATGAACAACATTCAAGAACTTCGAACATTGTCGATGAACGACGAACGAAGTATGATGAACGATGAACGATCGTGAGAGCTCCCCTTGAGTACTTCTCAATCGGCTCTCAATGAAAGCACCAATTGTTGAAGCAAAAATCGAACCCGCCGCGAAAAGTTCTCACGATTCCTGCAAACAGCAAACAATTAGCTATCGTTGCCTCGATCGATTACCCGGGGGGTTGTTCGACCAAGAACACTCTGATGCCTAAGTTTGCTTTGAGAGAGGAAAAGGATATACTTTAAAGCGAAGTATCGACTTCCCTTTATTGGGAAATGTGTACCTCTTATATAGAGGTGAGTGAGATGTTCAATTTCCATAGTTTCGATGTGGGACAAATGCTCCTCAATTTTCATGCTAACATGTGTTATACAGATCGAGGGTGGAGGGGTTTCCACATGTCATCTTGGTTTGGACCCAATGTTGGGCTATGTAAGCATTGTGGGCTTAGGCCATGTCCGGTGCTTGGGCTTCAAGTATTATTGCCAGTGGCAATTTGGTAATTCTGAGAATTATGTGTTACGTGGCAGCTCTACATTCTTCCGGTGATTTTGGATTCCACAGTATGCTATCACGGTTTTCAAAGAAGAAGCTTCGAGAGACGTGATTCTATGGAACTCGATGATTTTGGGATGATGTCACAATGATATGGAAGGAAAAGCAGTTGAACTGTTTATTTTAATAGAGGAAGAAGGTGTTAAGCCAGACCATGTAACATTCGAAGGTATTTTGCATGCTTGTACATATGAAGGTCGGGGCAGGAATTATTTTGATTCGATGACCAAGGAGTATGGTATTATCCCTCGGTTAGAGCACTATGAACGCATGATTAAACTCTACAGCAAATGGGGCCACATGGATGAGCTTGAAAGTTTCGTAAAGAATATTCCATTTGATCCAACAGTCCCAATGTTGAGAAGAGTCATTGACACTTATAGAAGACATGGCTGCTTGAGATTGGGAGAATGGGCTGCTCAACGACTTAAAGGCTAGTCCTTCTAGTTCATAACGTACAGTTTGAGATTATGGTCAGAGGCAGGTCGGGATTGCCACAATTGCAGATTCTGAAGCTTAGATCATTACCTATGAGGTGGTTGCTCCAGACTATTGCTTTTTTGGGCTCATTCTTTAGAATGAGAACTCATATTGATAGCTCGATTAAATGAAATTTTGCTAGTTAATGGAGGAGAATTCTGCCAAAGTGAAGAAACATAAATCGTCGGTCATGCGGAAATGATATATTTACCTACCCTCTTCATGTTTCTGTGTACATATATACAGGCATTAACTGCTAGGAAAGATGAGCACATCCGTTTATCACCTTTGATGTGCCTTTTGCCTTTTACTCTCTATTCTATATTATTTCCTTCACTGGCTCTGTTTCAATTACTTGGTACTATTTCGGAGTACTGTTTACCAGTTTTGTTGAAACAATTTAGTTTTAGAATGAACATTTAGAATGAAAATTTTTGGGAGTAAATTTCTGATTGATCGAGACTCTGATTGGTATCATCCTGAATTTTTCATTATGATTTGTCTGTTTTTGTTTTTGTATTTAAGTTTTCTGTACCTTTTTTTCCGCTTTTGATAAATCATGCACCTATGTTTTCCTTTTTGCATTGACGATATGAAGGGGAGGATGGAGAAGAACCAAATGTACATTGTGGAACCCAAAATCATCCGAAAATTATGGAGCTGCCACGTGGCCCGTAATTCCCAAAAATGACTAAATTGCCCATGGCAATAACGCTGATCATTTGAAAACACCCGCATATTAAATAATCTATTTACCAGTTAAATACGTTATTTGATCGGGTTAAAATCTCCGTAATATCAATATTCTCCCCGAGAATTAATTGTCGTTATTCTTAATAATGGATAATTAATATTGATATTAAAATACAATAATTGTCATTACTATCATGATAAACCATCATTACAATTATTAAATAGTATATTTAATTAATAATATATTTTTTATTAATTAAATATTCAACCGACCAATCAGAACGCTCCAAGGCTCCCAAGATTTTCCTATAAATAGCAAGGCACATTTCATTTCCAAGGTACGTTGATTCTTCGTTTCGAAGTATATCCCTTTCCTCTCTCAAAGCTAACTTAAGCATCGGAGTGTTCTTGGTCGAACAACCCCCCGGGTAAATCGATCGAAGCAACGATAGCTAATTGTTTGCTGTTTGCAGGAATTGTGAGGACTTTTCGCGACGAGTTCAATCTTTGATTCAACAATTGGTGCTTTCATTGAGAGCTATTGAGTTATACTCAGAAGAAGCTCTCTCATTTGTTCATCGTTCATCTTTCTTCGTTCGTCGTTCATCGACATTGTTCGAAGATTTTGAACGTTGTTCATCACTCATCAAGAATTTGTTCATCGTTCATCTTTCTTCGTTCGTCATTCATCGACATTCTTCGAAGATTTTGAACGTGGTTCATCACTCATCAAGAATCCGTTCACCGTTCATCTTTCTTCGTTCGTCGTTCATCGACATTGTTCGAAGATTTTGAACATTGTTCATCATTCATCTCCCTTCGTTCGTCGTTCATCGACATTGTTCGAAGATTCTGAACGTTGTTCAAATTATCCATCAACAGCTTTCTAAATTCAAAATTCTTCGATTCGGCATGGCTAAGGTTCATCGATCCGTTCGATCAACTGGAGAAGGTGTTTCTGCCTCAATGGCTCAGACAAGGAATGAGGCTCGCATTGAAACTCCGGAGAAGCGGCCAACTCAACCCAGGCGTGTGTCCATAGAATCACCCATGGAGACACTTGGAGGGAGGCCAACCTTCAGTTTTGGAGCGTTCCCCTCTCCAGCTAACCAAGTACCCGCGCTAGGGGAAGGAACTTCGGCTTTACAACAAGCAAACGAGAGGTTGATGGGAAATACATCACGACATGATCAACCCACAACAAACATGGTCCTAAGGGACTTTCTGGACGGGTGTCATGACATCTTAGGGAGAAGTCGTCACCAACCTCCATAGGACAACTTGGCGCAGCAAGTTGAAGGGTTAAGCAAAGAAGTTCAACTTCAGTCAGAGCTCTTGTAGCAACTCCTAGCAGAGAGACCAATCCAAGAGCAGTACGGACATTCCACGTCACGTGGAAAACAGGAGCATGCTCAAAGGCGTCCTGGGAAAGAACCAGTCCACTGCCGAAAAATGTCACGAGACACTTCGCTAAACAATTCCAGTGAAGAAAGTCATACTCACCGAGCAAAAAACCCTCAACGCCTAAGGTCATCAGTACGTGAACGGCTAGGAAATAAGCCTGGGGCAACCTCACGGGCAGAGCGCTCACAACACTCCCATGGAGGCAGGGGGCAACTTCGAGCTCTACACAAAAACTCAAAACAATCTGCCCACGGCAGTAAAAGGGAAGACGATTAGCACGATCTCAGAAATCAAGGGGAGAAGATCAAAGAGGTTCTCGACGATTAGCACAAAGGAACTCATCGCCTCGGCAAGGAGCATTGCGGGCTAATGATGTTCAAAAATTGCTGGACATGCACCTTCGTGCTCAACAAGGTGGCAATCTAGAGGACGATCTACGTCGCTAGATACAGCTCTCTACGCCCTTTATAAGGGATATTGAGGAGGAGCCATTCCCCCAGAGATTCGCAACACCAAACTTCACTCCATTCAAAGGAGCCTCCGACCCGGTAAAACACATAGATTATTACCGAGGAGTCATGATCCCCCACAGGTCTAACCATGCGCTCATGTGCAAGGTTTTTCAAGCTTCTCTTCAAGGCCAAGCCATGACTTGGTTCAATCATCTCCCCCCAAGGTCGATTGAGTCCTTCGAAGAGTTGGCCCTGGCATTTGTGAAGGAATACGCACAACTTCGGACAATCGAGGTGAAAGATGACCATCTTTTCTCTGTCCGAAAGAGAGTAACAGACACTCCGCGACAATACATACGAAGATTTTGTGAGGAAAAGTCTCGCATTATCGGCTGTAATGACCTTGTTGCAGCAATGGCATTTAAGCAAGGACTCCCTCGAGACAGCCAGCTTTACGGGGACATCTTCATGAGCAATGCGTGAAGTCTTTCCAAAATACTTTCGCTGGCAGAGCGACATGCAAGTTGGGAGGACGAGAAGAGCGCCGCTCATGCTCAGGACCATGCCAGGACTAGCAAAAAGGTCTCCAATGAAGATGAACCCCATGGAAAGTTTGCGACTGGAAAGCTCAACAAGCGCAAAGCGGGGCAACACTCCTAAACGCCAGTTATGGGGAGGCCTAACTTGCAGCTATCTTTA
The DNA here is from genome assembly GCA_032719365.1 of Prinsepia uniflora. NCBI lineage: Eukaryota > Viridiplantae > Streptophyta > Magnoliopsida > Rosales > Rosaceae > Prinsepia > Prinsepia uniflora. Next base: position 31,254,839 of record CM064876.1, on the reverse strand, counting down.
CCAGTCCATCAGATCTACAATGAAATTAAGAACAACCCATGGTTTAAGAAGCCGGAGCCAGTCAAAGGCAATCAAGAGAATGCTGATAAAACCAAATGGTGCGCCTATCATGAATGTTATGGGCACAATATCAGCACTTGTATATCTTTCGAAAGATATCTCCGAAATCTCCTGAAGGAGGGGCATTGTACAGACTACATCAAGAAGAAGACTGTAAATCACATGGAGAACAAAGAGCCAAACGAGCCAGCGTCAAAGGTGATCCACATCAACTAGACGCAAGACAACATTAGAGAGACATAAAAATCTACGGAGCTTTTCAATTTTGCTTTTCAAGTTGCCTTCTAAATTCAAGTATCAATGAAATGAGATTGACAAATTGATTTGTTCACCATGTACAATTTTCAAAGCTTATTCTCTCTAGTGTAAAAAGCCGTCGTCTTCGAAGCATCCAAGCCTTCATCTTCGAAGCATCCAAGCCTTCGTTATCGAAGCATCCAAGCCTTCGTCATCGAAGCATCCAAACTTTCGCCCTGCGAAGCATCTAAGCCTTCGCCATGCGAAGCACCTAAGCCTTCATCATCGAAGCATCCAAGCCTTCGCCCTGAGAAGCATTCAAGCCTTCGTCATCGAAGCATCCAAGCCTTCGCCCTGCGAAGTATTCAAGCCTTCGTCATCGAAGCATCCAAGCCTTCGTCTTCGAAGCATCCAAGCCTTCGTCATCGAAGCATCCAAGCCTTCGTCATCGAAGCATCCAAGTTTTCGCCCTACGAAGCATCTAAGCCTTCGCCATGCGAAGCACCTAAGCCTTCGTCATCGAAGCACCCAAGCCTTCGCCCTGCGAAGCATTCAAGCCTTCGTCATCGAAGCATCTAAGCCTTCTAAGTCCCGCAAATTTCTGCGCAGCAAGGAGAGCTCATCTCGAGCGGTATCTCGCTCATTTTCTATCAGCATCCTCTCCGCACGGCTCATCTCCAACTCGCCCACCTTGGCTTCCGATGTGAAATTAAGACCTTAAGTTTTCTTAAGTTCTCGTAATATCACATCAACAACATAACTTTCCATTTATGCGGCCCTTCAAGATAGCACATTCGCAGGGCCAGAACGGAAAGGTTAGGAAAGAAGTTGCTCGGCATGCTTTTTGGTTAGGAAAGAAGTTGCACGGCATGCTTTTTTCTCCCAAGAACCAATAGGTCCTTGTTTATCATTCTTCTTCTGAACAACGGATCCTTTCAAGCATAGTGGAACACTCAACCACTCCCTGATCGGGATGTCTGGAAGCCTCCCGCCATTCATGGAGAGAGTAGCCGGCTCATGTCCAGGAACTCTGGAAGAACATCTGTCGCCAAGCTCCACGAGAACGTCGCTTGGAAAGGCAATTTGATTACGAGCCTTCCACTCCATGAAGTCTTCGGGCTTCTCAGAATCCATATATTTCCCTCGGAATGGACTTAGGCCACGAGAACCACCACGCTCCCACAGAGCAAGTTTGCTGGGTCTCTCGGCACCTTGACGCTTGGCGAGCATGTTTGTGGTACTAGCAAGAGTCACAGTGAATGTGATCCTGCCTACCGATGCTCACTAGTCACGTCTGCAAGCGCACTCAGTCGCCGCCAAATCTCTGTCTTCTGTTCTTCCCCAATTCGACACGATTCCTCTTCGTTTTTGTTGCAGGGAGTTTCGTTTTGATCCCAGGAGCTTAATTCAATCCTCAAATTCCCTTCTCCTATCTCACAAATTCGAATTTGAATTTCCCTTGATTTTCTGATTTTTCGAACTCTGAATACACCAGTTCTCTCAGTCCCTCGAGTTCCTCTCTCTCAATTCAGTTCCTTAAGCTTTTAAATTGCACAATGACGGTGAGACAGTGGGATATCACGGATCAATTTGGACAAAATGATTACAATTACCCTTAATTAAAGGTGAGTATCATTAGCCCCAAAACCGGATTCCATGTTATCTGGGGCAAGAAGAAGACAAAGGACAGGTGTCATTGTCTAATCAAGGTTAAAAGACCATTTTACCCCTGGTTCGACAAATTACCATTTTGCCCCTAGCCTTCCGTGACCTGTAACGTTCGCATCCGAACTCCGTTTTCGACGTGACGAGCGGAAGTGTGAGGCAATCCTCAGGTCCGGGGAGGCGTGTTTGTCCCATGCACCACAAACTTCGATACAGTTAACTCTGTACGTGTTGTCATTGAACTCCGTCCTAAAAAATAGCTCCACTTTAGGTACGACTCGAGAAAGCCGACCGCCGACAGGGTTTTTTCGTCTCCCATGCTTAAATAGCCTTCATGGAAGAACATCTGTCGCCAAGCTCCACAAAAACATCGTTTGGAAAAGCAATTTGATTGCGAGCCTTCCACTCCTTGAAATCTTCGAGTTTCTCAAAACTCCATATCTTTCCCTCGGAATGGACTAAGGCAACAAGAACCGCCACTCTCCCACAAAGCAAGTTTGCTGGGTCTCTCGGCACCTTGACGCATAGCGAGCATATTTGTGGTACTAGCAAGAGTCACAGTGAATGTGATCCAGCCTACCAATACTCACTAGTCACGCCCGCTAGTGCACTCAGTCGCCGCCAAATCCCCGTTGACTGTTCAGCCAAACTCCGTTCACCACGTAGAAAGCATATTTGTGGTACTAGCAATAGTCACATTGAACGTGATCTAGCCTACCAATGCAAGCACGCACCGTCCAAAACTGCTCGTTTTCCAAACTGCACGCTATTCTGTAATTTCTGACACTTTTCAGGAATTTCGAATCCTGCAAAAAATCATAAAAGGTCAATAATGACTCTATGAGTATCATATCAATCTCCCACAATTTTTTTGGGAATTAAATAGTAATTTAGAGCATAACCTAAACCTTCGGTGAACAGTGATTTGCTACAGTGCGCAATGAACAGTGATGTGCTACAATACGGTGCTACAGTGCGCAATGAACAGTGATGTGCTACAGTGCGCGATGAACAGTGTCTTGCTCAGTACAACCTCAATCCTCTTTGTCTTTGATGTGGATCGGTTCGAAATGATCCCAGGAGACTTAATCAAGTCTCAATTTGGATCCCCACAGCTCGAAAATTCGATTTCGAATTTCCTCCCAAAATTCCAAAATTTTCGATTCTGGTTCTCACTTCTCACCCTCTGTCCCCGTGTTTTCCTCACCCAAAATCAGACTCTTCAAACACTCAAATACTCACTCTCATGAACAATTTCACCCTTTGTTGTTCACGTATTGATGAAGGAAGAGGAAGATTAGTGGTGTTTAAATAGGATTAGAGATGGATTAAAAAAATGATTAAAACATGATGATGATGTTTTCCATGAAACATGGATTAAAACATGATGATGATGTTTTCCATGAAACATGGAGCACATTTTAAGGGTCCTTAAATCAAGGGATGGGTGACACTTGTCACTCATCCAAGTGTTCACAAATCAACGGTCACTATTCATAATTTAATATTATTTTAATCGAAATCCCGGTTTGTTCGGTTAATCGTTTTCGTCCCCGAGACCACAACTTCGTCGATGAATCTCCGATTTCGGCATGCTGCCTGTCTATGGATTCGTATCGACTCGACCTACGTAACGGTCCTTGGCCCTCGTCCTTTGGACCTCCCGGGTCAAAAGTCAACATTTCGCCCTTAGCTTTCAAAATTACCAAAATACCCCTCGACTTCCGAACGTCGTAACTTCTTCCTCGAATGTCGGAATCGAACGTGCCACCTGCCTATGAACTCGTGACGTCCCAAACTACATGATAGTCATCAGTCAAAGTCCATTTGACCGTCCGAACTAAAAGTCAATATTTTTCCCACGCCTAGGGGCAGAACGGTCATTTTGCACATTTCGTTCGATTCACTCCACTAATCCCAGATTAGTCATTCTAAATCATAATTAATTAATATTTCATCCCGATACTCGGGACGGGTCGTTACACCCCGCCTTCGCAGATCCATAACTTTCGCATCCGACCTCCGATTGACGCATGCCGCCTGTCTGCGGATTCAGCGCCTCGGGACCTACTCAGCAGTAACCGGTAAACATGGTAAAACAAGATTCCAAACAATGTACATCCCTTCGGATTCCCTGAATTCCGAATCGATGTGGGGGCATTTGTGGAACCCAAAATCATCTGAAAATTATGGAGCTGTCACGTGGCCCGTAATTCCCAAAAATGACTAAATTGCCCCTGGCAATAATGCTGATCATTTGAAAACACCCGCATATTAAATAATCTATTTACCAGTTAAATACTTTATTTGATCGTGTTAAAATCTCCGTAATATCAATATTCTCCCCGAGAATTAATTGTCGTTATTCTTAATAATGGATAATTAATATTGATATTAAAATACAATAATTGCCATTACTATCATGATGAACCATCATTACAATTATTAAATAGTATAATTAATTAATAATATATTTTTTATTAATTAAATATTCAACCGATCAATCAGAACGCTCCAAAGCTCCCAAGATTTTCCTATAAATAGCAAGACACATTTCATTTCCAAGGTACGTTGATTCTTCGTTTCGAAGTATATCCCTTTCCTCTCTCAAAGCAAACTTAAGCATCCGAGTATTCTTGGTCGAACAACCCCCCGGGTAAATCGATCGAAACAACGATAGCTAATTGTTTGCTGTTTGCAGGAATTGTAAGGACTTTTCGCGACGAGTTCAATCTTTGATTCAACATACATGAATTCCTACCTAAAATGAAAATGAAAAACCAAAATTTTTCATTTTTAAGCTTTTTATTTCACCCATTCACATTATTCTATGTAAATTCTGATTATGGCAATTTTTGTCATAAAGTCTAGTTTAACTTGAAATTGAGTCCAAATGCTGAACTTCTACATCTCAACTCTAGTTTAACTTAAAAATAAGGAAATTTAAATATTAAGGGATTTCAAATAATTAGATGTAAGACATTTAGATAAAATTTATAAGGAACACTTTGAAACTCCCTTGTTTAGTGGCATTGAGATGTAATTTGTAAAGAACTCCTTCAAACTCCCTTGTTTAATTATTTTATTATTCTCACTTGTAATTCTTTGATGGTTTGAAATTCCTTATTTGTTGTTTCTCTTCCAAACATATGCTAACTTGCCTCAATATTGCTTGTTAAAAAGAGAGGGCATGTGTGTGACCTAGTGTGGCCTAACATAAGAGGCTTGAACTTAACTTTACCAAATTTTAATTTGTGATTTACATCAAACAAGAGAATTATACTTGTAATTCAAAATATTTCACTTTATTATCCTATATTTTTAAAAACATTATATTTAGAACTCTCTGTTATATTTTTCATTTTTGTCCAGGTATGTAATGATGTGAAATGTTTAGAAATTATATGTTAAAATATAAATTTAACCTTGACCCTTCATCTTGCATCCTATTCTCGAGCATTTTGCCCATAAAAGAAAATTCGAGTCGTAGCCCATAAAAGAAAATTCGAGTCGCCCCTACGAATAGGAAGAAACCCACCATCAATCTGACAATCTTCTCCCATTTCCTTCGCTAGATATCAATCTCCTCCAATTACCTCTTCTGCAATTCAGGGTTTCATCAAACCCATCTAGAATCATCAAAAATTGGTCCAAAAGATTATTTCATATACAATAAACCAGAAGCCAAGTATCCATATCCAGGTACGGTTCCTAAACCCGAATTTTAAATGAACTAAACTTGCATGATAGATTTAGAAAAAACTTGATGATAAAGTGAATTGTATTAATAAGCACAAATAAGATACGCCTAATCACGGGAAACGTAATAAGTTTTAACTCTCAAATGTATCTATATACATGAATAAAATTTTGATAATAAGAAGAAAATAAATTACAACAAAAGTCATAATTAAACATATAATACAAGTGCAAATTATCGCTTTCTAATTTTAAATTGTATTTTTCAAGTCTTAATAGCGTAAAAAATGAGTAACATATGAATAAAATGGGCTAGGATAAAATTATTTGGCTAACATATTAATAAAATAGACTGCATAAAATGAGTTACATAACATTATTGGACTAATATAATAATAAAATGAGTTACATAAAGCCAAGTTCAAAGAAGCAATCATCTATCTTAAACTCCGAGCTTGGTTCTACGCTACTTGATCCGGAGAGGATCCACTCCCATTTTTGTTGTAGGAACTTGGTGACAACTTGCAGGCAGAAACCCTCACTCTTTTATCTTCATATTTACACTCATTTTCTTTACTTTTAAATTTGTTTTTTAGAGCATGTGTAAATTGTAAATATGCCCTTCATTCGAAGTTTAAATTGTATGGGACCCAAATATGCCCAGTTAAATCAAGAGAAGATGGAAAGTATAACAAAAGGTAGCAATATTTATGTTAAGTGCAGAATAGTAAAATGAAATATTTAAGTCATGTTAATGCATTTCACATTGAAGGTGTTCCCAATTGGTAGCAAAGGCTACGTTCATATTGATGAAACAAGAAGAAGGAAATCCAGCAATAAAATCAAGTGCTGTAGGGTACCATATCACTTTTTATTCGTTAAAGCACTGCGTTGCACAGAAGCAAACAATCTCTATACTTCATAGAAGCACTGAGTTTGCATGCACTCAATCTTCAGGCAACTTCATGGATTTCATAGGCCCTCATTCTCATATTACTCTCGTTTGGTTGATCACTGTTTTTCACTAAAGTCTTTAAATTTCGTCAAAATTGTACATACCCAGCTCATAAAAGTGGGTTTCAACAGCCATACTTTTCTGGGTAATCGTTGTCTCGATGCTTACTTTCGTTTTGGAAACACCGTGTCTGATGCTTTGGGAGTGTTTGATGATATTATCGATAAGAACGTTGTGTCTGGCAACATTTTATTGAAGGGATTGTGCCAATTTGAAGATATTCAAAGAGCACGCAATGTGTTCGTTGAAATGCGTGTTAAGGATGTAGTTAGTTGGAACTCGATGATTTCAGGTTATCTTTCAAGTGGGTCAGTTGAGAAAGCACTGGAGTTTTTCTCACAAATGAAAATTGAGGGTGTGCGACCCAGCAAGTACACATTCTCAATTATGATGAAGCTTGTGAGGTCCGCTTCTCATGGCAAGCAAATTCACTGTGGGATGATCAGGAATGGTATGAATTTCCCAAATGTGGTACTTGGGAATTCTTTAATTGACATGTATGGAAAGCTTGGTTGTGTGGATTATGCTCTCAGTGTGTTTTTCACTATGGAAGAGGTGGATATTATCTCATGGAACTCTTTGATATCGGGTTGTCATAGTTCAGGGTATGATAAATTGGCACTAGAACAGTTCTTTCAGATGAGAGCCACAGAGCTTTCACCCGATGAGTTCACAATATCAACTATGATCAATGTTTGTTGTAACTTGCCTGATTTGGAAAAGGGTTGGCAAATAATTGCTTTCTGCTTCAAGGTGGGATATTTTTCAAATAGCATAGTTTCAAGTGCTGCTATTGATCTCTTTTCCAAATGCAACAGATTGGAGCACGCGGTCCGGCTCTTTGAAGAACTAGATCAGTGGGATTCATCTGTTTTCAATTCCATGATTTCAAGCTATGCACGGCATGGCCGCAGAGAGGACTCTCTGCGACTTTTTGTGTTGAGCTTGAAGGAGAACCTAAGGCCAACTGCGTTTACACTTGGCAGTTTGCTGAACTCTGCATCTATTTTTCTTCCAGCAGAGCCAGGTAGCCAAATCCATTCTTTGGTTGTTAAGTTAGGTTTTGAGTCGGACACAATTATTGCTAGTTCACTTGTTGATCTATACAGTAAAGTTGGATTAATTAATTATTCCATGAAAATCTTTGCAAATATGGGTGTGAAAGATTTGACATCTTGGAACACAATGATTATGGGTTTGGCTCGCAATGGTAAAGTATTTGAGACCCTGAACATTTTCGAGGAATTGCTTAGTGGAGGTATTGCACCCGATAATTTAACACTAGCTGGAGTTTTATTAGCTTGCAACTTTGGGGGTTGTGTTGATGAGGGAACAAAAATATTGTTATCTATGGAGAAGGAATATGGAATCGTACCTACGGAAGAGCACTATACGTCCATAGTGGACATGTTGAGTCGTGCTGGTAAACTGAAAGAAGCAATGGATATGTTAGCAGCAATGCCTTATGAACCTAATTCTATGATATGGGAATCGATTCTTCATGCTTGTGTGATTCATGGAAGCTTTACGCTCACTGAAAGAGTTGCACAAAGGATGATGAAGTTGGAACCACAATCATCTCTACCTTATCTGGTTCTGGCTCGAGCATATGAAATGAGAGGAAAATGGGAAAGTATCATTCGTGTCAGGAAAGCCATGAAACTTGACGGTGTGAGAAATGTGATGGGATTTAGTTTGATTGGGATACAAAACTATGTATTAACTTTTAAGGAAGACCAATTACAGCCGCACAGGGGAAAGGATATTTATTCAGTATTGAGATTACTGATTTGGGAAATGGAGGCTGAAGTTTATATTGACAATCTAACAAAGTAATGCTTACAAGAGAAGGTTTGAAGAAAAGCTATAGAGTAAGAGTTCATCTAGCTCCTTTTACTTTATATAGTTAACTGATATAGTTTGTCCAATTCCATTTAAACACATTGTATTAATTGTATGGAATACCAGATGCAGTCCTAGAGTTGTGCCGATAAGTGGCTGAAACAATACGCTTAGACTGCATACAGATATTGCTGTCGTTCAAGTGAAAGCGGCTTGGCTGATCAGTGAGTAATGAATTGCTTCTACCATGCTGTAGTTCTGTTTGCATTGTTGAAATAGCCATGCCGATTGCCGTCCAATTGAAATTGCAGTTACAAACAGGCACAAGAAGTGTCGATAATGGTTCTTAAAACTGGAAAAGGTTTGGGCACACCTAACAAGCAGAGAACTGACTTGCATAGAGATAGAGGAATGCTAGCCTCAGTCTGTAAGGTGTTTATGGGCATGGGTCGCACAATGCATCAACGACTCAGTCACCTACGGGCGCTTGATTCTAGTCCTCCCCATTTGGCCCATGGGCTTATGGGAGCCCGATAGGCTTGAGCCCGATAAGCCCAACTCAGCCCGTCCATAAAAGCCCGGCCCGCAAGCTCGAATATATAGTCCAAATAATCTAAAGGCACTAAACCTATCCATATCCATTATTTATAATAACCCAAATAACCTAAAGGAGTTAAACTCATCTAAGACCGATACAACGCAAAACCCAACTCCAACCCCAACCCAATATAACGCTGCCGGCCCAAAGATGGCAGAAACCCTAACCTACTTATACAAATTATAGAATACAATCATCTAGCTCTTACATACACAAACCAACCCTCCATTCAACTTGCTTAATTAAGAATCCTAACTATTGTCATTATATTAATAGGCACTAATGATACTACGTATCAAGTTGTTATATATATATTAGAAAGGTGTCAGCCAATAGTACATATATTCTTCCATGCATTTACTATTTACCCAATTGTCTTATATTCCAAATTATACATTCCGCTTCCTTAATCAAACATATTTCTTGTGGCATAATATTAGTCACTCCCTACTTTTTTTTATAAGTTTTTAATGGTCAATGAATCAACTAATTATATTGTGAACTACGACAGACGACAAAACAACAACAAATCTTCTGGTTTCCATCTAAAACCCATGGAAAAGTATTCTTGGGTTTGAAGTTTGAACATATATAATTTGTCTTAGTATGTTAGACATTAAATTAGGCTAATTAAATAATAAGAATATATACACTCACAATTGAAATAAATAAATGAAAATAGCTCGTCCAAAGTGTCAGTATGAAGAAAAAATGAAATCACATGCATATATATTTTTTGCAACTTTAAAACTTGAAAAATAACTTATTTCTAAAAACCCACTTAAGTCCGGCCCGAATGGGGTTAGTAGGCCCGACCCAAAAAACCCGATAAAAAATCGGCCCAATAAAGAGCTTGGGTTCTTATATATGTAAGTAAGCCCATCCGACCCAGCCCGTAACTTCAAAAAATATTTAATAAGCCCGACCTGACCACGCTCAAGCCCAAAAAATTTGGGTCGGGCTTGCCCTGCCCAGCCCAATGCCAAGGGCTACTTGATTCAGTACGTGGTTTTCTTTATTTAGATTATTTATCTTTTAGTTTACAATATGTGGGGTCGTCACACAGTCACACTAGAATTTTGACCCGTAAGAGTTAGAAACTTAGCATCATCAATGCGGACCCGAGAGCATACAGGACCATCAAAATATCAAACCATTTTGATGCTCCAGTGTCCATTCGGGCATATCGATGAAATTGGAATCATACAGAAAAATTTCAACATCGATCCTTTCACATCATTGACATTTTTCTTTTAAAAAAAAATCTGTGATCTCGATTAGTTAATTTTGTGCACCTTTGTATGGGGACATTCTAAAGAGAATCAGCATGATCCCAGGTTTCCATGGAATTTATTACATTTGAAAATCGAGGAATTGTTTAACTAGCCAAAGAGGAGACTGGTAGTATAGTTGCCATAATTCGACATTGATTGAATAATTTATTAAAGACTATTCTTGGACGCCTAGGATGGATAAAATTTTTACATTTCTGTATACAACCTACTTTGGATATTGAGTCCAATCAAATCCAGTCCTAACCAGTAACCACTAATCGATCATTATTCTCTATTTTACCTATTTATGTACTGATGTTTTGTTTAATCTGACGAATTTCTTTTCTATTGAAGACGGCAACTTTCCCGCCAAGTTATTGGCACAAAGCAAGAATATTCAGGGCATTTATTCTTGGTATCAAGAATCTACCCTTCCAATGCTCTTGCACACAGACATTTTGGAAGAAAAATTAAAGAAAATAAAATTCCTCATAACTATGAGAAACACTAACAATTGGTCAGTGACTGCCAATCAAAATTGATGGGTTTAATCTTTATTCGATTCTCTATTTTCGAGCTTCAAATACTGATTGTTTTGATAATCTTGGTTTTAAATTTAAATAGCATTTTCACACTAAGACAACTAAAACAACTTCAAATTCAAGACCTAGTTGTGGTAAAATTGTGAAACAGTCGTGTCCATGGCGAGCCCTATGATGCCATCCCCTGTAGTTATCGCCTATGATGCCACCAGGGATACGGGTGAGCCTGAGCTTAAGCTCACTGTTGATAGTCTCCGAATGAGGGGTGACATTTTACATACCCGCGATACCTTCATTATACTTGGAGTCTTCCACACAGTTGTTCACCCAAGTGTTTGATCAAATATTTGTCACCTTCAACTCTAGTTAGTTATGTAAAATATCCAAGCCCAATATTCACAAAAAGTTTTTTGGGCTTCCATAATTGGGCTTGTCTAGAACTCATTTGTTGTTCTAGATTATTCCTAAAGTGTATGAATCTAATATGCATGTAGAAGATTCATGAAAAAAGTAGGTGGATTCATAAATGAAGTAGGTGGGTGGATGGAGCATTAATGAAGGCATCTAGATGGTTCCTCCTTGACCTATATAATAAGAGGTCATTTGCTCATTCCATCAATCTCATCCAAGAGAAACATCTTCCTCCAAGTAGAGAGTGAAAAGTGCCTACTCCAAGTTGAGAGTGTTGTAGTGTTGGTAGCAAAAAAAAAAAGTGTGAGAGAGAGAGTTTCCTTCAAGTAGTGTTCTTGAAGGTGTGTATCTCTTTGTACCCCTAATTTCATTAGTGGAGTTTCTTGTTGTTGTTGCCCCGTGGATGTAGGCATCTTGCCGAAGCACGTTATATTTGGTGTTCTCTATTCCTTACTCTTTTATTTTCTTGCATATTTATCCTTTTGAGGTTTGAGTTATTATTTCCATTCTACTACTTTCCCCAACAGTGGTATCAGAGCCCCAGGTTCGTTGAGAGTAAGAATGGAATGCTCAAGGAGTACCATGGTTCGACTCAACCACTCCAATTGGATTACATGGAAGCCGAGAATGAAGGACATTCTCTATTGCAAGGATTTGCATGAGCCCATAGAAGGAGAGGAAGGCAAGCCGGAGAATATGGGAGATGTTGAATGGAAGAAGTTGAACCGCAAGGTTATTGGTCATATTCATGAATGGGTGGATGATAGTGTGTTCCACCATGTGTCTAACGAGACTAACGCCCATGCTCTTTGGTTGAAGTTGTAGTCATTGTTCGAGCAAAAGACTGCCTCCAAGAAAGCGTTTCTCATCAAGGAGCTTGTCAATATGAAGTATAAGGAGGGCGTAAGGGTGACTGAGCACCTCAAAAACTTTCAAAGTATTGTTAATCAATTGGCCACGATGGACATGAAGATCATGGATGAGCTTCAAGTGTTGTTGCTTCTTGGATATTTTCCCGACAGCTGGAAAACCTTTGTCATTACTGTAAGTAACTCTGCTCCTAATGGTGTGTTATCTATGGATAATGTTAAAGATAACATGTTAAATGAAGAGACTAGGAGGAAGTCCTCAAGTTCCGATAGTAGCCAAGTCTTTGTGGCGGAGAATAGAGGAAAGAGCGAAAGTAAAGGTCCCAGTCGAGATTGTGGAAGAAGTGCAAGCTATTCGAGGACACGATTCAATGGAAGCTGTCATAATTGCAATATCTATGGCCACATGATGAATAATTGCAATAGACTAAAGAATAACAAGAAGGATGGGAAAGATGGCTCAACCTACCAAAAGAAGGAGGACACAACCAATACTGCCGCCACCATGTCCAGTCAAGCATGTGAGTTGTTGTCTCTTGATAGTGAATGTCTACATGCCGATGAAGATAAAAGAATTTCTTGGGTAGTTGATTCTGGAGCATCTTTCCATGCCACGGCGCACTCAGATTTCTTCACCACATACAAAGTCGGAGACTTTGGAGAAGTGAAAATGGGCAATGATAGCTATTCCAAGATATCAGGAATAGGTGATGTTTTGTTCGAGACTGATTTGGGCAACAAGTTGTTGTTGAAAGATGTGAGACATGTTCCTGGTTTACGTCTCAATCTAATGTCAACTGGCATGCTTGATCAACAAGGATTTCATCATCATGGAGGTGATCGAAAGTGGAGGCTTACCAAGGGATCACTAGTTGTTGCTAGAGGGAAGTTGTGTTGCACCCTCTACAAGACATATGACAAGATTTGCATAGGAGAGTTGAATGTTGCGGACGATTCTTCTCCAAATCTATGACACAAGAGGTTAGGTCACATGAGTGAGAAGGGATTGCAAGTTTTGGCAAAGAAGTCTCTCATTCCCTTTTCCAAAGGTACCTCACTAGACTCTTGTGATTATTGTTTATATGGCAAGCACATCAAGTTAGTTTTTCTGGTACCTTCGCAAGAAAACAAAATATATTAGACCTAGTACATTTCGATGTTTGTGGCCCTATGGAAGTTAAATCACTAGGTGGTAATAGATATTTTGTTATTTTTATTGATGATGCTTTACGAAAGGTTTGGGTATATTTGTTGAAATCAAAAGGTCAGGTATTCCAAACCTTCAAGCAGGTCCATGCCATGGTGGAGAGGGAGACTGTGAGAGCCCTCAAATGTATCCGTAGTGATAATGGCGGAGAGTACACTTCGAACGAGTTCAGAGATTACTGTTCGAAGTATGGCATTAGGCATGCGAAGACAATTCCAGGCACCCCTCAACATAATGGTGTAGCTGAAAGGATGAACCGTACAATTCTGGAGAAGGTCAGGTGCATGCTAAAGACAGCCAATCTATCAAAGTGTTTTTGGGCCGAAACTGTGTCAGCCGCTTGTTACCTTATCAACCAATCACCAAGTATACCGTTGAACTCTTAAACTCCCGAAAGCATATGGACCGGTAGAAGTGTTTCATATTCACACTTGAAAGTGTTTGGGTGCAAAGCATTTGCACGTGTATCCGACGAGAAAATATTGAAGATAGATGACAAAGGCACACCGTGCATCTTTCTCGGGTATGGTAATGAAGAGATGGGCTACCGCATGTGGGATCCAAAGACCAACAAGCTATTCAGAAGCAGAAATGTACACTTCTTTGAAGATCAGATTATCGCAGATCTTGATAAGGAGACAGTTAAGAATACAGGCCGACTCACCTATGATTCATCACCGCTGCAACAAGAACCCAGTGACAGAGCTCAAGAAGTTATACATGAAGATGTTCCTGATATGGCTGAAGCACGAGATGCTGAGATAGTGTCTGAACTTGAAGATGATGATCAGGAGGATCATAATCAGAGGGAGCCTAATCTGGGGGAGCCAAGCCAAGGGGAGCAGCAAGAGATTGTCCAAGTACCAGCTCGTAAATCAAACAGAGTTCCAAAACTGAATACCAAGTATCCTTCTTCACAGTATATTCTCGCAACTCGTATTCCAGATACATTCTACTGAATGGCGATGGAGAGCCTGAAAATTTTGAGGAGGCAAAGACTCATGCAGACAATGACAAGTGGATGTTGGCAATGTAGTCTGAGATGGAGTCTTTATTAAAGAATGACACCTATGAGTTGGTGGGAGCTTCCTAAAGGCAGAAAAGCACTAAAAAATAAGTGGGTGTTCAAGTTGAAGAGGGACGAGAATGAGCAGTTGACAAAGTTCAAGGCTCGCTTGGTTGTCAAGGGTTTTGGGCAGAAGGAAAGAGTCGATTTCGACGAGATATTCTCACCAGTGGTTAAGATGACTTCTATTCGAGTTATTCTGGGCATGTAAGCTAGCATGGATCTTGAGGTGGAGCAGTTGGATGTGAAGACAACATTTCTGCATGGTGATTTGGAAGAGGAAATTTACATGGAGCAACCAGAAGGTTTTGAAGTTGAGGGAAAAGGGCATATGGTTTGTAAGTTGAAGAAAAGCTTATACGGGCTAAAGCAGGTGCCAAGGCAATGGTATAAGAAGCTTGACTCATTCATGTTGGGTCATGGGTACAAGAGAACAGATGTTGATCCATGTGTGTATATCCAGCAGTTCACCAGAGGTAACTTCATGATTTTATTACTCTATGTTGATGATATGTTGATTGTGGGGCACAATGTTGCTATGATTCAAAAGTTGAAGTCAGATTTGTTAAAATCATTTGATATGAAAGACTTAGGTCCAGCTAAGCAGATTTTGGGTATGGAGATCACTCGTGACAGGAAGGCGAAGAATCTATGGTTGTCACATGAAAGGTACGTTGAACGAGTACTTGAGAGGTTCAACATGAAAGAAGCTAAGCGAGTGAGCTCACCTCTAGGTAATCAATTCAAGTTAATCAGAAGGTTATGCCCAACTACACAAGAGGAGATGGACAAAATGGCAGGTATTCCCTACTCATCAGCTGTTGGTAGTCTTATGTATGCTATGGTTTGTACTGGACCAGATATAACACATGTAGTTGGTGTTGTTAGTAGGTATCTCTCTAACCCTGGCAGAGAGCATTGGGAATCAGTCAAGTGGATACTCAGATATTTGAGAGGCACTTCAAAGTTGTGCTTGTGTTTTGGTGAATCGAAACCAGTGTTAGAAGGTTTCACGGATGCAGACTTGGTAGGAGACCTTGATGCTAGAAAACCCACTTCTGGATACTTATTCACCTTTTCAGGGGGAGCTGTTTCATGGCAGTTCAGGTTACAAAAATGTGTTGCCTTATCCACCACTGAAGCTGAGTATATTGCTGCAAATGAAGCAGACAAGGAGATGATTTGGCTGCAGAGGTTCATTCAAGAATTGGGTGTGAAGCAAGAAAGTTATGTGGTGCATTGTGATAGTCAGAGTGCTATTCATTTAAGTAAAAATTCAGTGTACCATCCTCGTACGAAACACATTGACCTTCGTTATCATTGGATTCGAGATGCAGTATCAAAGAAATTTTTCCAGTTGAGGAAAATTCACACCAACAAGAACACTTCAGATATGTTGACAAATTATTACGCAGCAGAAGCTGGAGACTGGAATGGACTTCAAGTAGAAGTCACCTCGTTTTGACCCGGTTGGCCTGGAGAGGGAGATTGTAAAATATCCAGGCCCAATATTCACAAAAGGTTTTTTGGGCTTCCATAATTGGGTTTGTCTAAAACTCATTTGTTGTTCTACATTATTCCTAAAGTGCATGAATCTAAGATGCATGTAGAAGATTCATGAAAGAATTAGGTGGATCCATAAATGAAGTAGGTGGGTGGATGGAGCATTAATGAAGGCATCTAGATGGTTCCTCTTTGACCTATATAAGGAGAGATCATTTACTCATTTCATCAATCTTACTCAAGAGAAACATCTTCCTCCAAGTAGAGAATGAAAAGTGCCCACTCCAAGTTGAGAGTGTTGAGTGTTGTAGTGTTGGTAGCAAAACAAGCGTGAGAGAGAGAGTTTCCTTCAAGTAGTGTTCTTGAAGTTGTGTATCTCTTTGTACCCCTAATTTCATTAGTGGAGGTTTTTGTTGTTGTTGCCTCGTGGACGTAGGCATCCTGCTGAACCACGTTATATCCGGTGTTCTCTATTCCTTGCTCTTTTATTTCCTTGTATATTTATCCTTTTGAGGTTTGAGTTATTATTTCCATTCTACTACTTTCCCCAACAAGTTATTCCTCCTAATGAGATGAAATATTTATTAGGTTTTTGAAGAATCTTCCCTTATCGATGCAATTTACTAATAATGTGCAATGTCTGTTTTTACTTTTTCGTTTATCAACTTCATATCAATGAAGATTTTCTGTTATGAAATTTATGTTTAGCCTTCCTTTCTGCAAGCAAGTCAATATGGCAGACAATATTGCAACCATTGATCCTATTTAAATCTAATCTATCTTCTTAGTAATTATAATTCATTTGCATCTATGTCCATATATTTCTGCAACTTTTATGATGAAGACTTTCACATTTATATGTGGCTTCTAAGAAATTTCCATAACTCATTTTGATTGAAACATCTTGCATCTTTTTTTGTGGGAAAATGAACAGAGATGCATGTCTTAGTGTTTATTTGATGTTTAAGCAAACTAGTCAACTGAAGATATGACGACTACTGTTATCTGATAGTTTGTTACATTATATATGATCACAGTTATTGTTGATGTTTAAGCTGCACTGCAGTTTAACATTAACATTCTACGGCTAGTTTTTTTTTTAAATACCTACGGCTAGTTGATAAGTGAGTGAGTAAGTGTGTGTGATGAGATGTAAAGTGTGATGGATGATGGGCTGTAGAGGCAGTAACAGAATTGAGAGAATGTGAGAGCATGTGTGTGAGTTGCTTTACACATAAGATTATTCTCTGTCTTTAACAGGTGGCTGCCAGGGATTGACAGATAGATTGTCAATCCTGGCCATGTGTGATGTGTGAGTGAGGGTATATCAATGTACACACTCCACAAAATGATTTAATGAAAAAAGAGTGAAGTGAATTCAGAGAAAGGTTTCTGAATTCTCTAAGAAACAGAGAAGGCATTTTCACAAACACCTGGTGTGCAGGTCACTGTTCTATTGATTTTGTGGTGCTGTGAGCCTAAATCACTATCCATTTTTCTTCTTCTATGTGTGTGTGTTCAAAGCAAATAAAGAAATCAAGCAATCACGGGCTAATCCCGATTCACAAGTAACACCAGCTAGGAGGTAAGAGTTAAAGAATGCTTACCTGATGCAAGCTGCTACAAAGCAACCAATCACGGGTCATCTTCCCATCAATGTTCAATATGGTATCGAGCAGGCATAGATCTGCATCTGGGACGTTGGCTGTGAAAAGAAAGCAAGTGAGGTGAGTGCTTAAAAGAAAGAAAGTAAGAAATGGCTGAAACACACAGTGGAGGAGGAGAGTTAAGAACTCCTATCTTCACAGGATCTAATTACGATGCCTGGAGCATTAAGATGAAAACTGTGCTCAAAGGTTATGATCTATGGAAGTATATAGAAGAAGGAATTCCAGGAGCTGTGACACCTAGAGAAGGAGAAGAAGGCCCTACACGTCCACTAAATCGGGTGGATGTTGTGAAAGATGCTAAGACTCTAAGCATGCTACAAAATGCAGTTGCAGATGACATATTTCCAAGGATTCAGAATGAAGAGACTGCTCAGGCAGCCTGGAATGTGTTGCAACAAGAATATAGAGGAGATGCTAAGGTAAGATCTGTCAAACTTCAGTCCCTAAGACGTGATTTCGAATATGCAAGGATGAGGGATGATGAAAACTTATCTATTTATATCTCAAAACTGTATGGGATTGTAAATCAGATGAGAACTTATGGTGAAAACATAACAGAAAAGAGATTAGCACAGAAAATCTTAATAAGTTTGACAAAGCCTTATGATCCTATTGTATCAATTATAGAAGAAACCAGGGATTTGGACACAATCAATGTAGAGAGTATCATTGCTTCTATTAAGGCCTTTGATCAAGAATTGAGATGCATAGTGAAGGAAATGTAGACAAAGCATTTGCTAGCTGGTTTATAAATCCTAAGCTACAACATGGAGGTTCACATGAGAAGTTTAAGAAGAATTTTAAAAGTAGGAGCTGGAACCAGAAGCCTAACACAGGAGAGAAATCAGGACATCACCAGCATTCTGAGAAATCAGAAAACTCAGTACCTAAGTGTAGAAACTGTGGCAGGAAGCACTCAGGGACATGTTGGTTCAAGACTAAACCTAAGTGCTACAATTGAAACAAACTTGGACATGTTGCCAAGGAGTGCATGAGTACCAAGTCAGTGAACATGGCAAAAGAAGTAATTAAGCCCCTTTACCTGGAAATCTGTTCTATGCATGTAATTCAGCTTCAGTGAAGACTGAAAATGTTTGGTATGTTGACAGTGCATGTAGCAATCATATGACTGCTCAAGAATCTCTGTTAATTGAGGTTGACAGAAGCATTAAAGCCAAAGTTAAAATGGGAAATGGAGAGTTGGTGCAGGCAGAAGGAAAGGGAACTCTGGTGATTCAGACCAAACAAGGAGAAAGACACATAAAGGATGTTATGTTGCTGCCAGGTTTGGAGGAAAACCTGCTTAGTGTTGGGCAGATGATTGAACATGGATATTTTCTTGTGTTTGGAGATCAGTATGCGGATATATTTGAAGACAAGGAGCTGGTTCACAGGGTTGCTAAGATCCCTATGACCAGAAACAGGTGTTTTCCTATGACCTTTGACGGTGTAAAACCAGTGGCCATGAGGGCAACAATTTCAGAAGATTCTGAACTGTGGCATAGAAGATATGGCCATCTAAACTACACAAGTCTCAAGAAGCTACAACAGAAGGATATGGTGATTGGGATGCCTAAGCTACAAGATGGGAAACAGGTCTATGCAAGTTGTGTTGCAGGAAAACAGCATGTTGAACAGTTTGATTCAGAACCTGCACTAAGGGCAACTCAGCCTTTAGAACTCATCCACTCCGATGTCTGTGGTCCTATGCAAGTTGAGACTATTGGAGGTAACAAGTATTTCTTGAATTTTATTGATGATTATACAAGAATGTGCTGGTTGTACTTCTTGTCACATAAGTCAGGAGTCCTTAATGTCTTCAAGAAATTTAAAGCTATGGTAGAAATACAAAGTGGTTTCAAGATCAAGAGACTAAGAAGTGACAGAGGTGGAGAGTATCTCTCAAAAGAGTTTGAGAGTTTCTGTGAAGAAACTGGGATTGTGAGGCAACTAACTGTTGCCTGTTCATCTCAGCAAAATGGGGTTGCTGAAAGAAAAAATAGGACTGTTGTGGAAATGGCAAGGGCAATGATGTGTGGAAAAAATGTTCCTCACAGGTTTTGGGGGGAAGCAGTAAGCACTGCTGTTTATTTACTAGACAGAAGTCCTACCAGATCACTCAATGGGAAAACCCCATTTGAGCAATTTAGTGGGAGGAGGCCAGGAGTGAAGCATTTCAGAATTTTTGGCTCTATCTGCTACTCTCACATTGCTGATCAACTAAGGCAGAAACTAGATGAGAAAAGTGTGAAATGCATTTTCATGGGATATGGAAGTTGTGAAAAACGATATAGATTGTTCAATTTGCAAACCAACAAGATTGTGGTTGCTAGAAGTGTAATCTTTGATGAAGAAAGTGTTTATGATTGGGATACTTCTAAAACCGATGGTGGACGGTTTCTCACCATTAGCAGTGGTTCTGATGAGGCTCAAGAACCAGATGAAGGTTTAGGACATGATTCACAAGATCCTGTGAGTCATACTGAGTCTGAAGGGGAAAATCAGAATGAGGGAGAAGAAGAAGATTCTTCCATTGGCACACCTGTGAATCTCAGGAGTCTACAGGACATATATGTAAGGTGTCACATGTGTATTGTTGAACTTGAATCCTATGAAGAAGCAGCAAAGGATCTAGCATGGAAGAAGGCTATGGAGGCTGAGATAGATATGATTCAGAAGAATGGAACTTGGTGCTTAATAGATAGACCAATGGACAAACCTGTCATTGGTGTTAGATGGATCTACAAGACTAAGCTAAAGCTGGATGGTTCTGTGGAAAAACATAAGGCAAGATTGGTAGCAAAGGGTTATGCACAGAAACCTGGGGTAGATTTCAATGAAACTTTTGCACCTGTTGCAAGGTTGGACACAATCAGATCCCTAATTGCCCTTGCTACTCACAAGAACTGGAAACTCTATCAATTGGATGTTAAATCAGCATTCTTAAATGGAGTATTGGAGGAAGAGGTTTACATTGATCAAACTGAGGGGTTTGAAGTTCAAATTGATAAAGGGAAGGTCTACAAGTTGAAGAAAGCACTATATGGACTCAAGCAAGCCCCTAGAGCTTGGTATGGTGAAATTGACTCCTATTTCCTAAGCTGTGATTTTAAAAGAAGCACAAGTGAAGCCACTTTATACATCAAGTTTGCTAAGGATGGAAGGGTACTTATTGTCTCAATCTATGTGGATGATATAATCTACACAGGAAGCTCACTTGAGTTGATTCAAGAGTTCAAAAATGAGATGATGAACAAGTATGAAATGACTGATTTGGGGTTGTTGCATCATTTCCTAGGCATGGGGGTAATTCAGTCTAAAGACAGCATATTCATACATCAAAGGAAGTATGCTAGTACACTCCTAGAGAAGTTTGGGCTCAGTGATTGCAAATCAATAAGTACACCACTGGTACCATCAGAAAAACTGAGAAAGGAAGATGGGAATGAAGCTGCAGATGAGAATTTGTACAGGAAAATTGTGGGGAGTCTTCTGTACTTGACAGCTACTAGGCCTGACATCATGTATGCTGCAAGTCTACTCTCCAGATTCATGCATGGTCCTACACACAAGCATCTGGGAACTGCTAAGAGAGTGTTGAGGTATATTCAAGGAACCCTATCTTATGGGATTGAGTATGAGAAGGGAAAAACATCTACACTAATAGGTTTTTGTGATAGTGACTGGGGTGGGTCTGAGGATGATATGAAGAGTACCTCAGGCTATGCTTTTACTCTAGGCAGTGGGGTGTTTTCCTGGGCATCTATGAAACAGAGCACAGTTGCTTTGTCCACTGCAGAAGCTGAGTATGTGAGTGCAGCAGAAGCAACTTCACAAGCTATTTGGCTACGGTTTGTACTTAAAGACTTTGGAGAGGAACAAGGAGAACCAACTCCATTGTTATGTGACAACATGTCTGCCATAGCAATGGCCAAGAATCCTATTTTCCATCTGAAAACCAGGCACATCAACAGGAAGTTCCATTTCATCCGTGATGCTTTGCAAGACAAGAAAATCAGCTTGATCTTCTGCAAATCAGAAGACCAACTTGCTGATATCATCACTAAAGCACTACCAAAGGAAAGACTTAACTATCTAAGAGAGAAGCTAGGAGTTAAACCTGCTGCTAGCTTAAGAGGGAGTGTTGATGTTTAAGCTGCACTGCAGTTTAACATTAACATTCTACGACAAGTTTTTTTTTAAATACCTACGACTAGTTGATAAGTGAGTGAGTAAGTGTGTGTGATGAGATGTAAAGTGTGATGGATGATGAGCTGTAGAGGCAGTAACAGAATTGAGAGAATGTGAGAATATGTGTGTGAGTTGCTTTACACATAAGATTATTCTCTGTCTTTAACAGGTGGCTGCCAGGGATTGACAGATAGATTGTCAATCCTGGCCATGTGTGATGTGTGAGTGAGGGTATATCAATGTACACACTCCACAAAATGATTTAATGAAAAAAGAGTGAAGTGAATTCAGAGAAAGGTTTCTGAATTCTCTAAGAAACAGAGAAGGCATTTTCACAAACACCTGGTGTGCAGGTCACTGTTCTATTGATTTTGTGGTGCTGTGAGCCTAAATCACTATCCATTTTTCTTCTTCTGTGTGTGTTCAAAGAAAATAAAGAAATCAAGCAATCACGGGCTAATCCCGATTCACAAATAACACCAGCTAGGAGGTAAGAGTTAAAGAATGCTTACCTGATGCAAGCTGCAACAAAGCAACCAATCGCAGGTCATCTTCCCATCAATGTTCAATAGTTATCCCATCAACACTTTATGAGGAAGAAGCATCCCCTCCTCGAGTTTAATCTGTATGCTTTTCTTTCCTTTGTTGAGACAATGGGATATCATTCAAAACCTTCCACTGAGTTTTTCAGAACATGCATTCGTGCAGTGGAGGAAGAATTTATTAAAAAAGTTGGCCTGTATGTTAACATGCTTCATCAAAGTGCTGAGAAGTGTGAAGATCAAGGGGTATATATTCTCCGAGCTAATTAAATGTTCCTATTTAATGATTTTTGCTTTCATCATTTTCCTAGATTGGCACATTGGTTAACTGTCTTGGCTTTTGAGTCTTGATAGTTCTTCCCGAAATTCTAAAAGCTTTTCTTTCTTCTATTTTACATATAGGTACCTACTACCTGTTCATTTTCCATAGCTTTTCACCACCACCTTATTAGAACTATGTCCAAAGAAGTACCTATTTTCCATCCTAATTAGGATGCATTTTCTTTTACATGTACCATTATCCTCAACATCTGGTTAGTAATGTGAATCATCATGAATAAATAAACTAAAAACGAAGAAAGAAGTAATTTTTAAATTATGATGCTGGGCTGCTGCTTCAGTTTGTTTATATATTCCGAGTTTCTACTTCGTCACTCTTATACCAAGGAAGAATACTTGTTTATCTCCTAATATGTGCTGTTTGTTCACCACACTAGCTCTCTTGCTATTCAGGTCAGCATGGAAGTCAAAGTTACTGCTGGTTTTCCTGTTAAGCAAGTTATTTTGCAAGAGATTATGGCCTGTAATGCAGCCTGGGTTGTATTTGATAGGTAGCTCTTTTTAACTCATTTTTATTTTAGAATTCATCAGTGTCACCGATTCCTAACCTATCTGTGTTATTATTGACTTATGAAAACCTTTCCTGCAGAACTGATTTCCCTGCACCCATAAATTGGATTTCCATCCTACAAATGATTAGGGAAACGGTTGATTAATAAAATAAATTTGAAGATAAGACTAATATATGGTGGATCTTTACATTTTGTATCAAATCTCCTGTACTATAAATGGAAAGAGATTTGTTGTTTGATAGCCTCACAGTTTTCCATGTCATGTGAAGGAAAATAGAAAGATCACTAAAATATGGCCCTGAACCATAAAGATCCCTATTCCTTGTCTTTCCATGCGTGTTTATGAGCATACTTCTGTTTAATTCTGTGTTTTATGTTTTAATTATCTTGAAAGATAACTTTAACAGGCACCTTAGATGGGATTTGAGGTTCTACCTTAAGCAGATACCATTCAAGGTCGCAATAATTCAAGACAGCTTGACAGTGGAAGTTGTGAGACCTCATACAACGGATTATAACACTGATACTATGGAACACAAATTGTTTTTTTCCTTGGCCAAACCTGTTCCACTATCCACTTATCAAGGTAATGGAAACAACGAGCACACGTCCAACTCTTACTAAAGCTACTCTGTACCCATTAGTACACTTGAAAGCTCAGATGTTCTCAAGGCCAACTTATTGACTTCAGCTATACTTAAGTTACGAGACTATACTTCTTTGTTGCATCTAGCGTCTTCCACTAAGCAAGAAAATTCAGGTCAGAAGCTTTTCATATTCCTTTTCACAAATTTCTCTACGAATTTTAGATATTGTCCTTTCTGTAATGAACGTTTCTTCTGAGCCGTAATACCAATGCATTCTGCCTACAATCTGATTTTTCTTAGAATCTAGTTTCAGAGTTTCACCATATGATACAATCTAAAATTCAAATTATTATATTTAGCTTCTTTCAGTAAACTATAAGCATCTTCATACTGGAGTTCAGACTTTGTATGTAGTTAGCAAATATTGGCAATAATTTTTCTGTGGACTTCTGGAAATCTGTTTCATCCAGCTTGGCAAGGAAATTTTGAGGCATGGGTACAGGATTGTTTACATGTAACACGTGTTGCTCATGCAATATGGGATCTTTTTCTTTTTGCTCCTATGAAAACAAACAAGTTCTTGGTGCCCTGATGTTAAAATAACTTATAGAATGATGGTGTTTTGCTAGGGAAGATTGATTTCATCATCTTGGTTACTAATAATATATCTGTGTGTATTGCTGTACAACTAAAAGCATATTTTTGGTATTCCAGGTGTAAAAACTGAAGAGGACAGTAAACACTGGTGTTTCTCAAATTGTCCAGACGCAAAATAAAACTGCCTTCCGACGTAGATGCTCTGAGGCCCCAATTCTTTGTTTTATATGTAGATCAAGGACTGAAATGTATAGCGAAGATTTCATGACATTCAGCTTGCAACGAATATCCAAGGAGAACTTAATAGGAGAAGGTGGATATGGTCATGTGTATAAAGGTGAGCTAAAGGATGGACAGCAGATTGCAGCAAAGGTGCGGAAAGAAGCAAGTACACAAGGATTTACTGAATTTCACTCCGACGTCCATGTCTTAAGTTTTGCACGCCACAATAACATCGTCATGCTGTTTGGTTATTGTTGCAAGGGGAACCTAAATATCTTGGTTTGCAACAATTCTCTTGAATGGCACTTATTTGGTAAACTTTAATTGAATTTGACCCAGTACAATTCTTTTTCCTCATTCGTACGTAGTTCTTAGGCTGACACCATATATAAACTGATTTGTCCCTTTTTTTGCAGATGATAAAGCGCTGTACTTGAGTGGCATCAAAGGCATGCTATAGCTCTTGGAACTCTGAAAGGATTGCGTTTCCTGCACGAAGAATGTCGTGGAGGTCCTATAATTCATCGAGACATGCCAAGCAGCATACTTCTTACACATGATTCTGTTCCCATGATAAATTGATATGCAATATTATCCTTATTTTTTCATTTAATGAAGTCGTTCATGGAAATACATAATATTATCTTCCATTTCAATTTGTTTTTTAATTAACAAGCTCGGGATTTAGTTAGTGGGGCTAGCATTGATAATTCAAAGTCCTTTAATAATCTGGTGGCTGGGCAACCACATAGGTTCTTTAGTGTTTTGAAATTGCATTTCATTACTCAGTTTTATATTTTCCCATACCTTTTTGTGATCGCTCATGAGTCACATAATTCTGCAGGATTGTTAGAAATTTATTTTCTTGTGTTTCGAAGAAGACGATGATATATCTGGTTAGAGTTTCTGTAATTTGTACAATGTCTTCCACTTTTAATGGTTTAGTGTCAGAAATCTGAACTGCAAATCGTTACCACATGCAGTGTAAACAAAATTGAGTTTGATGAACATTTAATGACTAGCGAATAACAATGTTGCAGCTAACGGAATGATTTTCTGTACTCAGTTAGGTGATTTTGGCCTGGCCAAATGGAAGATGACTGATGAAGCTATGCATACAAGGATACTAGGCACATTAGGGTGACGACTTCAATGTGCTCTATTTTATGCTACGTTTAATTATTACATTCTACACATTAATTCTCATATATATTAGGTAATTTTATTTTGAAGTAACAAGTGCAAGCTTTTGGTTGTTGTAGGTACCTTTGTTACAACCCGGACCTTGGTTACGAGCTTAATGGGATTTTTTTTGGGATTTTTCCGGGAATTGACACAAATTTTTTAGCGTGTTTGACCATTTTGCCGTTGGGCTAATACTTGATTTTCCAAATTGGGGAGGGGAAATGGGAAGTTAGGAAAGTAGGATATTTTTAGTTGTTTGGATAGGGTTCATTGAGTGGAATCTTATCCACATTTCTCTCCCTCATTCTTCTCTTTCGGGTGAAAGCAACATGACACACACATACATACAACCCTTCCATTGCCTCTTCATTTTGAGCTATTTTTGGACCAAACTAAGGCTGGAAATAGCTTCTAGGGACCCTCACGATCGAAATAAGCTAAGGTTTAAAGGTGGAGGATGTTGGAAACGCATGGGGGGAGAGGAAGGAAAAATGAAACTTTGGACCCTTATATCTTGGAATCCATGTATTATTTCTAAATTCTGGTCTTGGATTTGGATTCCTGGGGTTAAGTAGATAAATTTTGATATAAGATTTGTTAAATTTGGTTAAGAAATGAGAAAGATATAGAGGTTTGAAGTTTAGATCGTTAATGGCGGATTCTGGCTAGCAGACGGTTGAAGCCACGACGGCAGCGCAGTCGACTTCTCATGTGAGGGATGACGCCAACATGACGTCATGATGACATTAACAAGAAATGTGGTGGTGCCGCATGGCAGATGATAGGCGGTGTCACGTGGCAGGTGATAAGTGGTGCCACGTAGCAGGTGTCAAGGTGCAACGTCAGTGGTGTTAGGTGACACGTGGCAGGTGGCAGTAGTACCACGTGGCAGGTGTCAAAGTGCGCCACGTGGCAGTCGTTGTCAGATGTCAGGGCCACGTGTCAAGTGACACGTCAACTAGGGTTGACGTCAACAACTAACGTCACGCGTATAGGCGGCATATGGGGAAGGCCGCCAACCTTTTCATTGGTGTGTGGGCACAAATTCAGAGGGGTCAAACTTATTTGAAGGGTTTCAACGAGCTGAATCCAATGATGGTGGTTTCGGGCCGATCAGAGTTTGTTTAGTGGTGGTTTTGGACATTTTTAACCTTGGGATGCTTGTTCATGACAAATTAATTTATTGTTTTGGGGGTTGGGGGGGGGGGGGGGGGGGGGGGGGGGGGTGGGGGGGGTGAGGGGTGGTTTACATATGAACTTATAGGGATTGTTGGTAACCCCAGGTGTTACTTTGACAGACGAGCATGCTCCATGGACTTCTGAGGAGCGCGCAGCTCAAGACTGAGCTATCAGTTTATCTGTAGGAATCGGATAACACAAATAGTTACTTAACTATATGATCATCATTTGGTTGTCAATGTTCTATACTTATGATGTCGCGATGAAATATAATTAGTTTCGCTGGTTATGTTTTACTCGACCTCCTAAAACACAACGTTTTTAACTAGCTGGCTTTCGTCATCCGGACGTCACCGTCCAGATGTCGGCCAACATGCCTCGATCATGATGTCTTATTGGAATTTTCGGATTTAGGTATGTCATGTTCAACCAAGAATGCTCAAATGCTCAAGTAAGTTTTGAGGGAGAAATAAGAAAATACTTTAGAAGCAAAGAACAAGTTAACTTGAAAGTGAAATGAGCTCAACTATTTATAGGGAAGTCTTGGAAGTCACAGAACATTCTAATTAGTTGATTGATATTATAATTAATAAATAATTCTTTTTATTAAAATATATTATTTTATACTATAATATTAACAATAATTGTTTATTGTGTAGTGAATAATATGAAAATTAATTTTTGGGGAGAATATTATTATTATTTGGAGTTTTTAACCTAATTAAATAATACATTCAGTTGATAAATATATTATTTAATGTGCGGGTGTGTTTAAGCCATTAATGTCATTATGAGGGACAATTTGGGTATTATGTGAATTATGAGTCATGTGACATTTCCATAATTTTCAGATGATTTTGAATTCTACATTACTTAGTTCAATTATTAGAATTTTAATATATATATATAAAGAAAATAAAAATGTTAAAATTATTATTATTTTGACCCATTATTATCATTCTAAGCTCTAGTCACGTCACGGTAGTCGAATTCTTGAAGAATCCACCAATTGCTTATCTCACCCACTTTAGTTTTGTACCGAAATCTTTATTAATAATTTTATAAATATTTTTGAGAAAAAAGTAGGGAAAAAAGGCTTTTTAGGCTAAATGCACTAGGAACAGAAAAAACAATCTCAAAATACACTAGAAACTGAGATTTTCCTCAATGTGTTGTAGGAATAGGTACAACGTCAAAATATTTGCACCATCCGTCAATTAAAGTTAGTAATGTCGTTAATTTTGATGGCGTGTCAGTAATATTACAAATTTAGTAAGAGTAGTTTAGACATTTACTTTATTTTATTATATTTTCTATTAAAACTCTCTTTTAAAAATTAAAACAAATAAAATAACACCCCCAAAGATGTTGAACCACTGTACATGAAGATGTCCTTGCTGTGGGAGCTCTCGACAATGCTATTGTCAAAGATGTGAGTGGTTTTCGGGTTCAGGCCATGAGAAATCACACAAGTATAATCCTCTGAGAGCTCCATTTCACTAATAGAAAGGCAGCTCATGAAAACTCGGGTCGAATTCAGAGTGACAAGCCCTGAATTTGCTAACCTGAACAAAGATTTCTTCTCTAGCTTATGGCATTGGGAAGGTGTGAGAAAAGAGGGTTGTAGAGGAGGGACTTGAATCTTGAGCAGTGACCCGAAGATGACCATTCAGGTTTGGGGCTTGGATGGTTTTGGATCCGATTCATCGTCTTTGAGAGCATTAACGATGGTGAGGCCAATCCCTCTAACATGTCTACTTCGCCCGACTCTGCTGTCGAGATCCTTGACACCCGGCTCAACACCACTTTCAAATCCCCTTGTCCCACCTCTGACTTTAAGCCCTGGCATGAGGAAATCGAATCTTTTCTAGAAAATTCTATCATAGAAATGCCAAAAATTGGGGCCGAAGAAGAAAAAAAAGTTGTTTTGGATCCTAATGATGTAACGACCCGTCCCGAATTCCAGGATTAGATTAGTGACTAATCATGATTAGTGAAGTTAATCCGTGATTAGTAGGGCGAAATCGGACGAACGATGCACAATGACCGTTTTGCCCCTAGCGTGGGTAAAACGTTGACTTTTTTTTGGGCTGTCAAATGGACTTTGACCGATGATCGTGACGTATTTCGTGACGTCACGAGTTCGTAGACAGGTGGCACGTTCAATTCCGACGTTCGAGGAGGAAGTTATGACGTTCGGAAGTTTAGGGGCAATTTGGTAATTTTGGTTAAAAGGGCCAAATAGTTGACTTTTTGACTGGGATGTCCGATGGCCGAGGGACGAGGACTATTACGTAGATAAGGATGATACGAATCCATAGACAGGCGGCATGTCGGATTCGGACATTCGACGGCGAAGTTACGGTTCACGGAAGTTCAAGTGCACTATTGCACGAATTACGAAATGGGATAACTTTTGGACTTTAGTGGGGCCCAGATATTTAATGGAGGCCCAATGGATGAGTGACAAGTGTCACCCATCCACTGGACATTCCTTCACATACATGCATCGACCATTTCATTTCTTCATTTCAAAACCCACACCCATTACCCGATCTCACCATTTCTCTTCGTCTCTTTGCAACCCAAACCCATCCAACCTTCAACCCATGACCAGCTGGGAGGACCAGAGAGTGAGAGGAAGGCCGTGGATGTGGTGGCGGCCCAGGACGGCGCCGCCGTGGGCGGTGGAGCCACAAACCCGAGAGGTTCGCGGTAAGCCCATTTTCAATCCAATTTCCATTTTTATTGCTATGGGTCATTTTGGTTGCTTCCGATGAATTAAATGGGTTATTAGGATTGTGTTAGGAAGGTTTTAGGAAGCTTGGGACGGCTGTGAAGCCGTGGGTGCAGTTTTGAAGGTTTGAACCGTATGGTTCAAATGGAACCTTGGGTTTTGGACGGTTTTAGGTGGTTTTAGTGATTGGAAATGATAGGGAATGAAGAAATATGAATTATAGGATTAATTAGGGTTGAAATCGGACAAAAATAGGGGAGGAAAACCACTGAACTGGTCAAGCCGGTTCAGAACAGTGCATGAATAGGGAACCGGTTCAGCACAGTAACTGTTGGAGATTAGGGACGATGAACAGTGTTTTCGACCTTATAGGGCGCGTGAGGGCGCGTGAACAGTAATTTGGGAAAGTGTTCAACACGTGAAATCTTCAATTCGATGTAACCAAAATTTTGGGACTGGTCTCGCGTCAATCAGACATCGTTTCGATAGGTTTCAGGGTGTTGGAAGGTTTAGGATCGGTTTAAAAATAGTTAAAAGTTTGGGAAAATTACGGGGTTGTGGTAAGAGGTTAATTAAGTAGTTAGTAACCTTCTATTAAAAGTTGGAAGGTTTGGGATCGGGAGAGTCTATGGGACGCAAATCGAGGTGGCAGCTCGGACGGTCTGTGAGTGGACCTTGTTTTCTAAATTGGTGCATGCATAAATGTTTATTATATGTTTTAAATACTTGTTTGTGATGCCATGAGTGCATTTGGATGTGTGGTTACGTATAGGCACGTATTTCGAGTTTTCGGCCTATACGGTGCCTATACGGGTCTGTATTTCTTTATTAGTTTAAATGATTTGGTTTTGGATTTCTAAAAGGATAAACTCGGGTATGACACCCATTTGGTTTGGTCTCGGGCATATGACGCTATGGATGACCTGACAGGACCCATCCCAATTCCCCCGGGATTAATGCGGGATGACCCTGCTCCCGTCTGGCACGAAGTGTCAGACAAGGGATATTTTCGACCTTTGCCCTCCCGGACTATCAGAGTACGCCAGGATCCGGAGGAGGCATGTGATATCTCGGTCTCTGCTACAGTCCACATCCGCTGTCAACCTGAAGGGTATTAAAAACAGAAAAACAGTGAGTGGACAAAAATAAAGAGTTTATAAAAACATATTTCATAAAAGACCTTTATACCCTTCACTAAAAAGCATGCATGCATAGTAAAACCATTTATCCAATCATATATGTTAAAACATCCATAATTAGGGTCTCAGCCCCAAAGCCATTTATCATTATAAACACAATTTCCCAAACCAATTGAAATCATGTTTATACATGATATTCATATCCAGAACCTGTCACGGTGAAATAGAGCTGCACGTGTGCTAACTAGGGTCTCAAACCCAAGTCTCTCCAGGGTCCACCCAGGTCAATGTCCGTAGATCAATGACCCTCCCTGGAGGTAACGAACCATGCCTATCTTGAGAGTAAGGAACCCAACTGGGGGGTGACTCCACTCAGTCAGTGCTCCGTGACTACTCCGGGGTCCACCCAGGCCAACGACCCTCCCCGGAGGAGACAATCATATATAAAGGATGGAATATGAAAAACCTTTTGAAATCATTCTTGAAATCTTTCCAGGATTCATGCCTGGCCCCTCATAAGTCGTCATGAACCATAAAACCTTTCATGGGTTCATGCTGGTTCCCATAAACCGTCATGACCCGTAAAAACCATTTTTAACACATAGTCGGGCGCTAGGCCCGAATCCACATAGAAACTGGACCTTCGGTCCGAATCGTAAACCAACTGGGCCTTCGGCCCGATTCCGTAAATCAAATGGGTCTCGAACCCGAGTTTACCTTTTCAAATCCAAAACCATTTCATTAAACTATTTCCAAAACCATAATAATGGTAAATCGGAGTAAAACTGGAAAACCCCGATTTACGTGCAAGCACGTAAATCGCCTCGAAATACGTGAAACCATATAAATCACAAGCATCCAAATCAAAATCATAAAATCATATTCAACCATCCCTAGCTCCCTAAAACCTTCCTAACATGTTCATAGCAACCTAATGGACTCATTAAAACCATTAAAACGGACCCAAAACATCAAAAATGGAAAATGGGTCAAAGCGGGCTTACCGTGAACCTCACGAGTTCTTCCTCCTTCCAGCCACCGTGGACGGCGGTTCTGGCCGGAAACCACCTCCTCTTGTCCTCTCTTCCATCCCTGGTCTCATTCCTGGTCCCTTGAGTGAAGGTTGGATGGGTTTTGGGTTGCACAGATGGGAGAATGGTGGGTGTGTGTGGGATCGGGTGGTTTTGGGTGTGTTTGAAATGAAGAAAAGGAAATGCACAGTGCATGAAGGAAAAGGGATGGCCTAGTGGATGGGTGACACTTGTCACTCATCCATAGGGCAGGGGATTAAATATCTGGGCCCCACTAGAGTCCAAAAGTTAACTCGTTTTGTAATTCGTGCAATAGTACCCTTAAACTTCCTTGAACCGTAACTTCGTCGTCAAACGTTCGAATTCGAACATCATAACTTCCGAACGTCGGACCTCCTGGTAAAAAATCAACTATTTGCTCCTTTTAACCAAAATTACCAAAATGCCCCTTAACTTCCGAACGTCATAACTTCTTCCACGAACGTCGGAATTGAACGTGTCACCTGTCTATGAACTCGTGACGTCACCAACTATGTCATGGTCATCGGTCAAAGTCCGTTTGACCCTCTCGATTGAAAAGTCAACGTTTTACCCACATTGAGGGGCAAAATGGTCATTTTGCATCGTTCATCCGATTTCGCCTAACTAATCACGGATTAGCCTCAATAATCGTGATTAGTCACTAATATAATCTAGGAATTTGGGACGGGTCGTTACATGACCTACGGGTCTGGGTCGTGGTCGTGGCAGATGCTTGGTGCAAGGCGACGGACGACGTGATGCTCGCCTCCGGATTTGGATGTGTTCCTTCTAGAGAGGTCACGATGCACAATTCGTGGTCGGGCAGCCTAGGGAGGCTCGACTTCGGAGTGCTGACGGTTCAGGATAGCGATCGGTGATGAGTGCACCATGTTCTTGTGGTGGTCGCGTCGGTTGATTCGTTCACGGCGACATACCAGGATTAAGGGCGGTCAGTTAGGATCGTCCTTCACGATGTCGTAGGATCGGTTCTGGCGAATGGTTTGGAGTTATGACCATCCGATGATCAGATTTGTTTGAGTTAAATGGATTTACTGCTCCTGTAGTTAGCATCCGGATTTGGGGAATCCTAATTGGATTGGCGGTAGGATTGGATTGACATCTTTGCGATGTCGGGACCACGTGGTCGGTCAATTCGTGGAGTGTACTGCGGTTGGCAGTAGCAATTGGGTTCAGAGTGACCCTAGGGCTTGACTGTGGAACCCTACCTTAGGTGTCTGGTTCGTAAATGTGAGTTGACGAGTGGTTTGACTTGGACGACTATTCGGATTTGGATTCATTAGTCGGTCTGGTCATGTCAGCTTGTGTTGGGACTGCACTTCACAGTCGAGGTTGTAATTATCGGTTAGACCTAGTTGGTTATCGTGCTACTTCAGTTGTGATGGATTTTTGGTACAACTAAGGTCATGGATGACCTGGTAGACGACATCGGTTGAGTTGAGTTAACACTGGTATAGTTCGGTTGGACAAGTTATTAGGGTTGGTACTTGTCGATGGAATCCCTGAGTAGGATCCGGAGTGGTTAATACGGGCGATTAATTCTGTTGATGTGAATCTCGATAGCGATGTCTGGTAGTGAGGCCTACACGAGTCTGTGGTAGGCACTACTATCGAGGATGGTTGTAGTTACGGTGTTGGGAATCGGTGACGTTCAGGTGACGATTTCTTTTCTCGTATGCGTTATCAGGGTGATTGTACCCAGAGTTGTCGGATACGAGGGAGGCAGAGTTTCTCCCATTCGAGCAGAGGTACGGGGTCGTCGCTCGGTATGAGCGGAGATCCAAGGTTTTCGGATTCGTACACGGTGTGTGCTGATACTAATATTGATGTTGGTGTGCTGGTACTGGTACTGGTGTTAGTGTGCTGGTGCTGGTGATCGTGATGACGGTGAGTCACGAGTTGGGATGTGACTCCGTCGAGATACGTATATGTTCGGTATCTGTGGTTCAGGAGTGGATCACGGATAGTTAGGACACGTGGTTGATGTCCGGGTATGTTGTTTCTAATCTTGTTGGAACTTCGGAATTGCAAAGGTTGCGATTGAGGTGACGAGTGGAATGCAGGTTTTCCGCATTAGTAGTGGGTATTTCGAAGTCGTTTTGGGTGACTTTTCAGGTTCTGCTAAGGCAGATGATGGTTGCCACTAGTACATTGGTCGTGTATTGGTTGGTGGACCCGGGATTTGTCTTGGGTCGTCAGGAGAGTTGGGTATTTCAGAATTAAGTAAATGACATTTCTCATTTTCTGCTAGGTGGCAAACAGTGTTGATTACGTGGTGTGGTGAATGCAGTGAGTTTTGGTTGCATTCACGTAGGATGGATTTTGTTGTCATTATCTTGGATCATCCTTGGTTTTTTCTAGGTGGAATGACAAGGATCGATACGGGGTAATTGGAGAGAACCCACAATCTCAACGTGTCTCGTCGTTGACTGATCTGTCTAGATGTGGGAATTGGTTTAGGACTTTGGGTATCGTTATGGATCTGGATCGTGATCTTGATGATCCAGATAGGTGGAGAGTTTATCACTCTTACTTGGATGTTTGAGTTGAGCATGTTGGGACTGAACTTCTTTTCGAGGTAAATCCCGTATAGTATATTACTCAGGTGAGTAAGTGTCCGATGAGGTCGGATTTTGTCAGCTTAGATGTGTGGATGTTGGGATTGACTTCTCTATGAAGTCAATAAAAGGTAATGTGTAATCGGTTGAATAGGTAACTGAAAGGTTCAGTTTTGACGAGTCTCGGTAGACGAGAACGAGATTTCAGGTTTTGGAATCAGATTGCTGGATGACGATTCAGGATTTGATTTTGAAACTTGAAAAAGGATTTCTGTATTTGGGTTTTGGAATCGGATTCTGGGTGACGATTCAGAATTTGATTCTGGAGCTTGACAGTGGATTTCCTTTTATGGATTTGGGTTCGGAATGGTTATTCCAAATGCCGGTTTACGGAATAATGATTTCGAACTCAGATTTGGACATGATTATGGATTTGATTTATGGGTTTGGATTCGGGATTTCTTATGAAATTGCGATTTCAGATTCGGATTTGGAAATAGATGATGGGTTGGAGTTTCGATTTGTCTAATGCTGGATTGGACATGACAGGACCCGTCCCAATCCCACCTGGGACCACCCGGGGACGTGACCCGCTCCCGTCTGACAATGACTCTAAACATACCAAAAGTACCCTTAAATAAAAACCGAAGACTCACATAGATAGATAATATACAAACACAGTGTTTAAAGTGCTACTGTCAGACAAGGGAAAGTAAAATACAACATGTGAGCACACTAGTCAGAGTACATTTATTCGGTGCTCAACCTACCCACAAGTGGGTGTACAGGTGCACAGCTAGGCAAACTAAACCTCTGCCTCCTCCTCCGGATCCTCCTCCTCTATGGCCGTGTCAGGGTCTGGAGGGGTCAGTAAAACAAGGGTGAGTGGGCCAAAAATAACAGTTTAGAAATCAATTTAATAATAAAATAATCATACAGTTTTACCCCTCCGTTTTCCAAATCTTGCATGCAGTGAAAACATAATATTATAAACCAATGAACCACAATAATAATCGTAAGGTGAAACTAACATATCAGTGCACTGTAAAAACCCAACCCAAATGATGTCACGGTTCTAAGGCTACGCGTTGCCACTCAGGGTCTCACACCCGAGACTCTCTAGGTACATCAGCTCCCGGTATCCCGGTCACTGCCCGAGGTATATGAACATGCCTTCCTGAGAGTAAGCAGCCCAACGGGGGTCAACTCCACTCAGTCAGAGCCCCGTGACTACTCCAGGGTCCACCCAGGCCAACGAACGACCCTCCCTGGAGGAGACAATATACACAGGTAGGAAAGTACAGTACAATAACAGTATAGTTTACCCTATGTCCCCCGGACATCCCAAACAAAATCCACATATAATCCAGACGGGTCTCATGCCCAAAACATCGTAATAACATATATAAGCAGTTTATAAGACTCATCAGTGGAAATAGTAAAACAGTTTATGCATGCAAGCCTTTAATAAATCAAACAGCCCACTCACACTCGGTCCTTGCTGCTCAAACGATCTCTATAAACCTGTATTAGTATTCCTGAGGGTTACTTAAGGACCCTACAATAACAATACCAAGACCCTAGAACAGATCCGCCTCAAAAACGCATCTCGGGCACTAGTTCCGGTGCTTCAAACCCCCTTTTGACCAACTTAACGATCTCCGATCGACACGAAACCACCGCCATTGGATCCGTATCGTCGAAACCTTGAAAATGGTACCGGCCCCCACCAAAATTACTGTTCACCATACGCGCCCCCACGCGCCTGGTCAACAGCGTGGGTCAACGCTGCTACAGTACCGCTGACGTCAGCAGTGACGTCATGCTGACGTCAGCATCACGTCATCACTGACACTTGTCAGGTGGACACGTGGCATGTTCTGATTGGTCCCTGGTCTGACAACATCTGACAGGATGACGTCATCATGACGTCAGAAGTGACGTCAGCATGATGACGTCATCATGCTACAGTACCGGGTCGACCCGTTTGACTGGAACCGGGTCGCCGTCGACCCACGGTTTGACCCGATTCCATCACACAATTCCGGCCACCATTTTCGACGGGGTTGATCCCTATGGGATCGTCTAGGTCTGTCCTAACGGTTCTACAACCTCAAAACACGAAGAAAGTGGAAGAAAACTCACCAGAATATCTCTGAAACTCACGGTCACGGTCCGGTTGTCTTCTCCGGTGATCCCCGGCGTCTCCGTCGTCCAACCCGGTCCCAAACGACTCGTCACTCACCCTAGGACATGTCTATCACCTAACAATCCATTTCTAAGCATTAAACACGATCGGGTCGAACACGGAAGGAAAACGGGCTTATCGGGTTTTGGGTCTTACCGCCGCCGTCACGCCGCCGTGGCCCTCGCCGTCATCCAGTTAGGCTCCTAGAATCCCCACGGTGCAGACTGGAGCTCCTCCCGCGTCGAGGTGAGGTGGTTATGGAGGTTTGCTTTCTGGATCGGTTTCCTTGAGGTTTTCCGGGTCGTGTTTTGGACGGGATTTTCAGGGCTGGGAAGAGGGGTGGTGGCTGCCGGTGATGCTCAGGGATGATGAGTAGATGATGGTGATGCAGCTGGTGATCGGTTGGTGGTGTGAGAGGGGCTGGTTCGATCGTCTTGGTCGAGAGAAAAGGGGAAGAAAAGCACGGTTTGTGAAGGGGATGAATGTGTGTGTTTGTGTGTTTGTAAGAAAGAGCAGAAGACAGAACGTGCATGATGCAGAAAAACAGAGAAAATGAAAGGCCAAGATGCATTTGAGTAGATGATCCAACGGCTAGGACGAATTGGAAGGAAAAGAAATAATATAAAAATTGATTAAATAGTGTTAATTGCTTTATTGGAATAGTAAGCCTTTGGATGGGTGACACTTGTCACCAATCCAGCGGCTTGATTTAAATATTAATTTGGCACGGATTCCCGTAATTAATTAATATTTTATTCCGTTGTTCTCGGTTCGTAAATCCCGCTAAAACGCTTCCTTGACCATAACTTCTTCATACGAACTCCGATTTCGGCGTGCCGCCTGTCTACGGATTCGTGACGTCCCGATCTACGTCATAGTCATGGGTCAAAGTCCAAATTATTTCCCGAGAAAAAGTCAAAGTTTCCCCCCAAGGGTAAAACAGTCTTTTTACATTAAATATTATTATTTTCGGTTCGGGTCGTTACAACCTACCCTCCTTACAGAAATTTCGTCCTCGAAATTTACTCAAACAAGTTTGGGTACTGCCCCCTCATCAATTCCTCGGGTTCCCATGTCGCTTCCTCCACCTCGTGGTTCCGCCATAGTACTTTAACCAAAGAAATCGTCTTGTTCCTTAA
This sequence comes from Prinsepia uniflora, assembly GCA_032719365.1. Lineage (NCBI taxonomy): Eukaryota > Viridiplantae > Streptophyta > Magnoliopsida > Rosales > Rosaceae > Prinsepia > Prinsepia uniflora. The sequence continues at coordinate 31,216,996 of CM064876.1, read as the reverse complement.
GACCTTTTCCTTCCTATCCAGAATCTGCACTGGCCGTTCCTCGAAACTCAAATCGGTCATCAGTTCCAGTGGTTGCTCTGGCAGTGCATGAGAGTCATCCCGAAGATACTTCCGTAGCATTGACACATGAAATACATCATGTACTCGGGAAAGCTCCGAAGGTAGTGCTAAACGGTAAGCCACCGGACCAATCCTCTCGACAATCTCATATGGTCCGATATAACAAGGACTCAATCTCCCACGTCGTCCAAATCGAAGAATCCCTTTCCACGGCGATAACTTTAAAAAGACAAAATCACCAACCTCGAACTCTAAATCTCGGATCCGTCGATCTGCATAGCTTTTCTGACGATCCTGGGCCGCCTTCAATCTCTCCCGAATAACCCGAACTGTCTCCTGGGTCATATCCATCAGTTCCGGCCCCACTGCAGTTCTTTCTCCGATCTCCATCCAGCATACCGGTGTTCTGCACTGTCGACCATACAGTGCCTCATATGGTGCCATCCCTATACTCGCATGGTAGCTGTTATTGTAGGCAAACTCCATCAATGGCAATCGATCAGCCCACGAATCCTGGAATTGCAATACACAAGCTCTCATCATGTCTTCGAGAGTCTGTATTGTCCTTTCAGATTGCCCGTCGGTCTGAGGATGGAATGCCGTACTGAAATGCAATTTCGTGCCTAAGGCAGTTTGCAGACTCCTCCAAAATCTGGATGTGAAACGCGGATCCCGATCCGACACGATCGACTCTGGGGTACCGTGTAGTCGGATGATCTCATTAATGAATAACTGGGCCAAACGGTTGAGCTTGTACGTCTCACGTACAGGCAGAAAATGTGCTGATTTAGTCAACCGGTCCACTATTACCCAGACTCCATCAACTCCACTCCTTGTCTTCGGTAACTTGAAGACAAAGTCCATTGTAATATGATCCCACTTCCATTGTGGAATTGGAAGTGGCTGCATAGCCCCATACGGACGCTGTCGTTCTGCTTTGACCTGCTGACAGATCAAACATTTGCTGACAAACTCAGCTATCTCCCTCTTCATCCCTGGCCACCAATAATAGTCCCGGAGGGTACGGTACATCTTTGTCCCTCTTGGATGCATAGCATAGGCCGAACTGTGGGCCTCGTCTAAAATCTCTCTCCTCAATTCTGGTACCGCAGGTACACACAATCTCCCAAGCTTTACTAATGCTCCATCGCCCCTGACGGAGAAATCTTGTCTCTGTCCGGATTCAACCTCGTTCCTGTAACCACAAAGTATCTGGTCCTGTAGTTGAGCTTCGATGATCCTGTCGACCAACACGGGTCGCACATGAAAGCTAGCCAACAAGGCTCCCTGATCGTCCATCCCTAACATAACTCCGCTCTTCCGGAGTTCCACTAGCAAAGGAAGATACACCAATCTCAAATGCGCAACTGATCCCGCCGACTTCCTGCTAAGTGCATCAGCTACAACATTTGCCTTGCCAGGATGGTACTCGATGGTACAATCATAATCCTTCAACAACTCCAACCATCTCCGCTGTCTCATGTTGAGTTCCTTCTGAGTGAACAAATGTTTAAGACTCTGGTGATCGGTAAATATTCGGCATGTCACACCGAACAAATGATGTCTCCAGATCTTTAGAGCATGAACCACCGCCGCCAATTCCAAATCATGAGTAGGGTAGTTCAACTCGTGCGTCTTCAGCTGCCGGGATGCGTAAGCAATCACTTTTCCATTCTGCATCAATACACAACCCAAACCCTGCAGCGATGCATCACTATATACCACGAACTCTCCACTGCTGTCCGGTAATGCAAGGACAGGTGCAGTGGTTAATCGGAACTTTAATTCCTGAAAACTCTGTTCACACAGATCGTCCCATACGAACTTCACCCCTTTTCGGGTTAACCGAGTCAATGGTGCGGCAATCTGCGAGAAACCCTCTACGAATCTCCGATAATAGCCTGCTAACCCAACAAAACTTCGCACTTCCGTCACCGTGGTCGGTCTTGGCCAATTTGTCACAGCCTCCGTTTTCTGAGGATCCACACTTATCCCCTCGGGTGATATAATGTGACCTAAGAATCCAATACTATTTAGCCAAAACTGACACTTGCTTAACTTAGCATACAGCTGCTCCTGTCGTAGTTTACCCAATACCCTTCGTAAGTGCTCCTCATGAGCCCTGACACTCTTGGAATACACCAAGATGTCGTCGATAAACACGATCACAAATTTATCCAAGTATGCTCGAAAGACTCGATTCATCAAGTCCATGAATGCCGCTGGTGCATTCGTCAATCCAAAGGGCATCACCAAGAACTCATAATGCCCATACCTCGTTCGAAAAGCTGTTTTCTGAACATCCCCCTCGGCTATTCTCAGTTGATGGTATCCTGACCTCAGATCTATCTTGGAGAAATATCGCGCTCCTCGTAACTGATCGAACAAATCATCGATCCTGGGTAAGGGATACTGATTCCTTACCGTGGCCTTGTTCAACTGCCGATAATCCACACACAACCGTAGACTACCCTCCTTCTTTTTCACAAATAAGACCGGCGCTCCCCATGGTGATGTACTGGGTCGGATAAACCCTAGATCCACCAATTCCTGTAATTGGATTTTCAATTCCCGTAGCTCCGCCGGTGCCATACGGTACGGTGCTTGTGAAATCGGTCGAGTCCCGGGGAGTAACTCGATCGTAAAGTCGATCTCCCTGGGTGGTGGTAATCCAGGTAAATCTCCTGGAAAGACATCAGGAAATTCCCGCACAATCGGAATATCCTCAATACGTAAAGATTCATCCGTAGACTCTACCACATATGCAAGATAACCCTGACACCCCTTCTGTAAGAGTTTAGTAGCTGTGAGTGCAGATATTACCTTGGGTGATGCGTCTCCACACTCTCCCTGAAATATTACTTCCGGTAATCCTGGACCTCTCAAAGTCAACCGCATGTTACTACAGTCGATGAGTGAATTGTACTCCGACAACCAATCGACTCCAAGTATCACATCGAAATCGTGAACATTCATCAGGATTAAGTCTGCCGGAAATTCGACTCCCTCAATCTCCACAGGACAAGCTCGTATCTCCTGGTTCACCCGGTAGGTCACACCCATCGGTGTCCCCACTCCCATCTCGTGCTCAAGTGCGGTCACCTCACGGCCCAACAGACTCGCACAACGCGGTGAAATAAAAGAATGAGTTGCCCCCGAATCCATCAATGCACGAACAACCATGCCATAAATATGTACAGTACCTGTCAACACTCCCGGAATGGATCTGGCCTGCTGCTGGGTAACAGCATAAACACGAGCCATAGACTCTGCAGGTCGTCCCCGTCCTCTAGCCCCTCGATCACGGCCACGCACAACACCGCGTGTCCGGCTGCTGTCAGTCTGGGATGCTGTGCTCTGTGCTGGCGCAGTACTGCCGCGAATCAGTGGACACTCAGAAGCATAATGCCCCGGCTCCCCACAAGCGAAGCATGTGACCTCCCTAGGTCGACCCGAGTATCCTCCCGGTGAGATGCTCATCGGTGAGTAAGACCGCTGCCAAGCTCCAGAACGCTGTCCAGACCTCTGAGGACTCCTGAACTGACCAGAACGTCCTCGGCTGCCAGAAGACGAAGATCCACCAGAATGTCCTCCCTTCGAGCCACGACGGCCCGAAAATCCCAAGTGTGGGCGATCACGTCGCCGAGTCTCCCCCTCAGCTCGCTGACGAGCCAGGATACTGTTCTCAACCCTGGTCGCCGCATCAGTCAGATCCCTCATGGAAGCAAAGGGTGTTGCGGTCACCATCGCCTGAATCTCCGGTCGCAAGCCCCACTCAAATCTGCGACATCGGTCTGCCTCGGTGATCACGAAGTTCTCAGCAAAGCGAGACAACATCAGGAAGGTCTCCTCGTACTCTGCTACAGTCTGATCCCCCTGCCGGAGTTGCAGAAACTCCGCCTCACGGGCGTTGCGGAACGACCGCGGATAGAACTGGTTGAGAAACCGCTCTCGGAAGGTCTCCCATGGGATGGTGTGAACAGTCCAGCCGGCCAAAACAAGGTTGTGCCACCATCGGTAAGCGCTCCCATCCAGTAGGAAAGTCGCCAGTATGACACGCTCCTCCGGAGGACAGTGCATGACCTCAAAAATCCTCTCCCAGCGGTCAATCCACTGGTGTGCTTCCTCAGGGTCGGTTCCCCCACTGAAGTGCGTAGCACCCAGGCGCTGAGCCCGCTCAATGCTCGCAGTGTCTCCATTTCCTCCATTGCCCTCGTCAACACGTGCACGGGGTTCACGTCGGGGAGGCATATCCAACTGTGAAGAGGCAAACAGGTTAAAAGACATCGAAAGAGACCATGTACAAAGTACAAACCGCTAACCTAGTACTCTGACCACTAATCCTAATGCTCTGATACCAAGCTGACAGGACCCGTCCCAATCCCACCTGGGACCACCCGGGGACGTGACCCGCTCCCGTCTGACAATGACTCTAAACATACCAAAAGTACCCTTAAATAAAAACCGAAGACTCACATAGATAGATAATATACAAACACAGTGTTTAAAGTGCTACTGTCAGACAAGGGAAAGTAAAATACAACATGTGAGCACACTAGTCAGAGTACATTTATTCGGTGCTCAACCTACCCACAAGTGGGTGTACAGGTGCACAGCTAGGCAAACTAAACCTCTGCCTCCTCCTCCGGATCCTCCTCCTCTATGGCCGTGTCAGGGTCTGGAGGGGTCAGTAAAACAAGGGTGAGTGGGCCAAAAATAACAGTTTAGAAATCAATTTAATAATAAAATAATCATACAGTTTTACCCCTCCGTTTTCCAAATCTTGCATGCAGTGAAAACATAATATTATAAACCAATGAACCACAATAATAATCGTAAGGTGAAACTAACATATCAGTGCACTGTAAAAACCCAACCCAAATGATGTCACGGTTCTAAGGCTACGCGTTGCCACTCAGGGTCTCACACCCGAGACTCTCTAGGTACATCAGCTCCTGGTATCCCGGTCACTGCCCAAGGTATATGAACATGCCTTCCTGAGAGTAAGCAGCCCAACGGGGGTCAACTCCACTCAGTCAGAGCCCCGTGACTACTCCAGGGTCCACCCAGGCCAACGACCCTCCCTGGAGGAGACAATATACACAGGTAGGAAAGTACAGTACAATAACAGTATAGTTTACCCTATGTCCCCCGGACATCCCAAACAAAATCCACATATAATCCAGACGGGTCTCATGCCCAAAACATCGTAATAACATATATAAGCAGTTTATAAGACTCATCAGTGGAAATAGTAAAACAGTTTATGCATGCAAGCCTTTAATAAATCAAACAGCCCACTCACACTCGGTCCTTGCTGCTCAACGATCTCTATAAACCTGTATTAGTATTCCTGAGGGTTACTTAAGGACCCTACAATAACAATACCAAGACCCTAGAACAGATCCGCCTCAAAAACGCGTCCCGGGCACTAGTCCCGGTGCTTCAAACCCCCTTTTGACCAACTTAACGATCTCCGATCGACACGAAACCACCGCCATTGGATCCGTATCGTCGAAACCTTGAAAATGGTACTGGCCCCACCAAAATTACTGTTCACACGCGCCCCCACGTGCCTGGTCAACGCGTGGGTCAACGCTGCTACAGTACCGCTGACGTCAGCAGTGACGTCATGCTGACGTCAGCATGACGTCATCACTGACACTTGTCAGGTGACACGTGGCACGTTCTGATTGGTCCCTGGTCTGACAACATCTGACAGGATGACGTCATCATGACGTCAGAAGTGACGTCAGCATGATGACGTCATCATGCTACAGTACCGGGTCGACCCGTTTGACTGGAACCGGGTCGCCGTCGACCCACGGTTTGACCCGATTCCATCACACAATTCTGGCCACCATTTTCGACGGGGTTGATCCCTATGGGATCGTCTAGGTCTGTCCTACGGTTCTACAACCTCAAAACACGAAGAAAGTGGAAGAAAACTCACCAGAATATCTCTGAAACTCACGGTCACGGTCCGGTTGTCTTCTCCGGTGATCCCCGGCGTCTCCGTCGTCCAACCCGGTCCCAAACGACTCGTCACTCACCCTAGGACATGTCTATCACCTAACAATCCATTTCTAAGCATTAAACACGATCGGGTCGAACAGGGAAGGAAAACGGGCTTATCGGGTTTTGGGTCTTACCGCCGCCGTCACGCCGCCGTGGCCCTCGCCGTCATCCAGTTAGGCTCCTAGAATCCCCACGGTGCAGACTGGAGCTCCTCCCGCGTCGAGGTGAGGTGGTTATGGAGGTTTGCTTCCTGGATCGGTTTCCTTGAGGTTTTCCGGGTCGTGTTTTGGACGGGATTTTCAGGGCTGGGAAGAGGGGTGGTGGCTGCCGGTGATGCTCAGGGATGATGAGTAGATGATGGTGATGCAGCTGGTGATCGGTTGGTGGTGTGAGAGGGGCTGGTTCGATCGTCTTGGTCGAGAGAAAAGGGGAAGAAAAGCACGGTTTGTGAAGGGGATGAATGTGTGTGTTTGTGTGTTTGTAAGAAAGAGCAGAAGACAGAACGTGCATGAAGCAGAAAAACAGAGAAAATGAAAGGCCAAGATGCATTTGAGTAGATGATCCAACGGCTAGGACGAATTGGAGGGAAAAGAAATAATATAAAAATTGATTAAATAGTGTTAATTGCTTTATTGGAATAGTAAGCCTTTGGATGGGTGACACTTGTCACCAATCCAGCGGCTTGATTTAAATATTAATTTGGCACGGATTCCCGTAATTAATTAATATTTTATTCCGTTGTTCTCGGTTCGTAAATCCCGCTAAAACGCTTCCTTGACCATAACTTCTTCATACGAACTCCGATTTCGGCGTGCCGCCTGTCTACGGATTCGTGACGTCCCGATCTACGTCATAGTCATGGGTCAAAGTCCAAATTATTTCCCGAGAAAAAGTCAAAGTTTCCCCCCAAGGGTAAAACAGTCTTTTTACATTAAATATTATTATTTTCGGTTCGGGTCGTTACAGGACAAGTGAACTCCATAATTGAAACGTGTTTGGCTATGACCTAGACGGTTGTAGGCTGATTGATAGGTAGATGTACGTACCTTGTGCATTGTTTGAGGTACGGTACTGGACAGGCTTGTGATGCCTGGTGGTGGTATATAGGTTATACCAGTAGTACGTTGGTGAGAGTGTTGGTAGTCGGCTTAGTTCTGATACCATTGGATTAGTCGAGAACGTGAACTGGACATTGGATACTGTGCACTGGGTCATGGTATTTCTGATGGGTCTAGTTACACACATGTCGAGTTGGATGTTGGTAATTGTATACTCAGGTTGAGTGAGTTGGTGGTTAGTGTAACCATGAGTGGGTATAGTGTTAGTTTATGACTGGCGACTGTCAAGTGGTGACGGTTTGTTGGAGGTGTCAGCGTGGATCGGTTAGTGAGATCTGGTGACTCCCAGTAGGAGTAGATCGTAGGATAGATTGAGATTGAGAAAGGAGCCGTCGAGTTGGTTGTGTCGACGAGTCGGTAGATTTGACAAGTGGTGTCCACTCGGAACATATGATTACTATCATTCAACGTGGTCGAGTGTAATCGATGCGACGCGAGTATTAGTGGTACATCTGCTTACAGACAAGTATTGTGTTGGCTATCGGGTATTAGTGTACACGTGTTGTGAGATCGAATTATTTCCACGAGGTGGATGTGGAATCAGGATAGTTGGAGTTTGGGGAACGAAAATAAATTGAGGGAAGAACGGTTAGAATTAGGTCGGTTGGAATTTCGAGGACGAAATTAATTAAGGAGGGAAGGTTGTAACGACCCGTCCCGAATTTCAGGAGTAGATTAGAGACTAATCGCGATTAGTGAGGTTAATCCGTGATTAGTAGGGCAAAATCGGACGAACGTTGCAAAATGACCGTTTTGCCCCTAGCGTGGGTAAAACGTTGACTTTTTGTTTGGTCGGCCAAATGGATTTTGACCAATGACCGTGACGTAGTTCGTGACGTCACGAGTTCGTAGACAGGTGGCACGTTCAATTCCGACGTTCGAGGAGGAAGTTATGACGTTCGGAAGTTTAGGGGAAATTTGGTAATTTTGGTTAAAAGGGCCAAATAGTTGACTTTTTGACCTGGATGTCCGAGGGCCGAGGACTATTACGTAGATAAGGACGATACGAATCCATAGACAGGCGGCACGTCGAATTTGGACGTTCGACAACGAAGTTACGGTTCACGGAAGTTCAAGTGCACTATTGCACGAATTACGAAACGGGTTAACTTTTGGACTTTAGTGGGGCCCAGATATTTAATGGAGGCCCAATGGATGAGTGACAAGTGTCACCCATCCACTGGACATTCCTTCACATACATGCATCAACAATTTCATTTCTTTATTTCAAAACCCACACCCATTACCCGATCTCACCATTTCTCTCCGTCTCTGTTCAACCCAAACCCATCCAACCTTCAACCCATGACCAGCTGGGAGGACCAGAGAGTGAGAGGAAGGCCGTGGATGTGGTGGCCGGCCCAGGACGGCGCCGCCGTGAGCGGTGGAGCGACAAACCCGAGAGGTTCACGGTAAGCCCATTTTCAATCCAATTTTCATTTTTATTGCTATGGGTCATTTTGGTTGCTTCCAATGAATTAAATGGGTTATTAGGATTGTGTTAGGAAGGTTTTAGGAAGCTTGGGATGGCTGTGAAGCCGTGGGTGCAGTTTTGAAGGTTTGAACCGTATGGTTCAAAATGGAACCTTGGGTTTTGGACGGTTTTAGGTGGTTTTAGTGATTGGAAATGATAGGGAATGAAGAGATATGAATTATAGGATTAATTAGGGTTGAAATCGGACCAAAATAGGGGAGGAAAACCACTAAACCGGTCACGCCGGTTCAGCACAATGCATGAACAGTGAACCGGTTCAGCACAGTAACTGCTGGAGGTTAGGGACGATGAACAGTGTTTTCGACCTTCTAGGGGGCGTGAGGGAACATGAACAGTAATTTGGGAAAGCGTTCAACACGTGAAATCTTCTATTCGATGTAACGAAGATTTTGGGACTGGTCTCGCGTCAATCGGACATCGTTTCGATAGGTTTCGGGTTGTCGGAAGGTTTAGGATCGGTTTAAAAATAGTTAAAAGTTCGGGAAAATTACGGGGCTTTGGTAGGAGGTTAATTAAGTAGTTAGTAACCTTGTATTAAAATTTGGACAGGTTTGGGAGTTCCGGTGACAGTGATCAACTTGGGAAAGCCTATGGCATGCAAATCAAGGCGGCAGCTCGGACGGTCTGTGAGTGGACCTTGTTTTCTAAATTGGTGCATGCATAAATGTTTATTATATGTTTTAAATACTTGTTTGTGATGCCATGAGTGCATTTGGATGTGTGGTTATGTATAGGCACATATTTCGAGGTTTCGGCCTATACGGTGCCTATACGGGTCTATATTTCTTTATTGGTTTAAATGATTTGTTTTTGGATTTCTAAAAGGATAAACTCGGGTATCACACCCATTTGTTTTGGTCTCGGGCATATGACGCTATGGATGACCTACGGGTCTGGGTCGTGGTCGCGGCAGATGCTTGGTGAACTGCGACGGACGACGTGACGCTAGCCTCCGGATTGGGATGTGTTCCTTCCAGAGAGGTCACGATGCACAATTTGTGGAGGATAGCGATCGGTGATGAGTGCACCATGTTCTTGTGGTGGTCGCGTCGGTTGATTCGTTCACGGCGACATACCAGGATTGAGGCGGTCCTGGATGGATGGTTGCACACATCACTACGATCGGAGTCGTGACTGACCTTTAGATATCGTACAGGATGCCCAGCTGATGTCATATGTTCGGGCACGAGACCCATTTACTTTACGGTTGTGATTTCGGTTTAGGGACCCTACATGGATTTCCGAGTTCATGACGGTTTATGGGAACCGGCATGAACCTTTGTCAGGTCATTGTGGTTCATGACGGTTTATGGGAACCGGCATGAACCTTTGTCAGGTCATTGTGGTTCATGACGGTTTATGGGAACCGACTTGAACCTTTGTCAGGTCATTGTGGTTCATGACGGTTTATGGGAACCGGCATGAACCCTTGTTATGGATATTATGGATCAAGATGGTTCAGGGGAACCGGGCATGAATATTTATGTTATGTATATATGTGTTTATATACCTTCCTTTACTTGTTCTATTATCTCCTCCGGGGAGGGTCGTTGGCCTAGGTGGACCCCGGAATAGTCACGGAGCACTGACTGAGTGAGAGTCGCCCCG